>VSDK01027227.1:247674-288258 GCA_009767595.1 Symbiodinium kawagutii | reverse complement strand
GCTCAGCCACCGGCGGCTGCTGTAGCCATCCTGCTGGCCTTTGAGCCAGGTTCCAGGGCCGTTCGCCGGCAGAAATGGCCTAGTAAATGGAGGTACCCTTTGGTAGCCACCAACCTGTCAATGGAAAACCCAGCAGTTATTGATGGTTTCCCAGGGTTTCACTACAAAAATGGTGAAAATCCATTGCCGGGTTAGCTTACCAGGAGTAAATGGTTGGTCATGGTGAATTGGAATGTGATGATTTGTCTATGAGCCTATGGCTACTAATAGTGGTCGGTTGACAATGGGTGATAGTGGAGAATGATAATGCTTAATTAATTACTAATGGTTAAAGCCATAGCAGATGCTTGATAGGCATCAACTATCACTGATTAATGCTTCAGGTCAATCACAATCAACCACTATTCATCATGATAACCTCAGAAATATGTTTGCCACAACTGGTAGTTGCACTACTTATACTACACCAACTTAGCCAACCGGTGGGCAAAACTCTATAAACTACCAAAAGGGTTTCATACCAAAAGGTTCACCCATGGCATTCTCTATCCAATGGCGATTTATTGTACGATTCTTCATTAGGGAGAAGCTATCATGAATCGTCAATCCGATTGGAATGCTGGTACTTTGCTCAACTGCTACAGGGAAGGCAACTCAATTGTCATTGTCCGTTCATCCCGTGAATTGTCACTGGTGTTCCGAGCCAATCCATAAGAGGGTTCACGGCCCGCACAAGACGCCCCAATATTGATGCCAAGCCCTGTGGAAGAATCTGCTACTCCGATACTGCAGATCAGATTTATCACGGATGACCATGCTCAATACTGCATATTGGATCAGATTGCTCACTGCAAGTTCGATCCGATGGAATTCCGATTTATCACTGATTTATCAAGCATGATAAATGAAAGACAAGAAGCCTTGGGATTAATCAAACAATAAATTGCCATTAGATAATCACCAAACAACAAACTACTAATAATCAAATTCATGATTTATCATCTTGATCAAAGATAATTGATGTATCAACCCATGATTCATCAATCCTTGGGATCTTTTCGATCCACGGTTTGTTGTGCTTGGTGATTCCGAGCGGTCGATTCGTGTTCATCACATCGCGCGCAGCGAAGCCAAGCCGCTGAGGCCAGCGATTACATTGTGGATGGTACTCCAGAGTGACTCGCCAACGGGATGACGAGCTGCTGTGCTCGAGTGCGGTTAGTGAGGAAGTTGGTGAGCTTAATTCATGTGGTGGTTTCTTAACACAGGGGAACCCCAAAGCTGTGGTTGGTTTATTACAGTACTAACAAAGGGTTAATACTGGGTGATTTGGAGGTACCCCTATTTTGAGAAACACCCATTTGGCTATGGGTGAATATCAATCAACCAACTAATGAGGGATAGTGACCAACAATTTCATAGGAAAACAATGGTTTATAGTAGGGCACCCAAGGATATGTTTTTTTTTACCCATAGCCAGATGTTGATTGTGACTGTACAAGGACTGGAAGCTGGTTCAACCATGAACCATCAAACCGTTAATGTACTTAATGATCCGTTGTCGATAGCAGTAATTAGCAACCACCATCAATCAGAATCATTATCCAATTCCTACCCTTCCAGTTATCTCTATAGCAGGTAAGCTGGAAACCCGAAATTGGGATGGTTACCTATAGGTGACTGGAAGGGTAGGGAATCTTAGCAGACCATCAAGCATGAAGCATCATACCGTCCATGCTGGTTTACCTGCTGACCTCAAAGATGGATGGAAAGTTCCTTCCAGGATTCTGCAGTTTTGCTTGACCAGTTGGTTGGTGTCTTAATATTGAGACTCCCCAAAATGGTTGGTTTTATCACTATAACTGGTTGATATTGGATGATTTGGGGGTACCCTATGACTTGAGAAACATCGACATGTGCGTTTTATCACCCCATTTGTGTGCGTCATCCTTGCTGCATTTCAACTTGTTCAACACTGCACCTGGAGTGATGTGATCCCCGGCAGTTCCCTGGGGGTGACCCATGGGTGACCCTGAAGGCTCCGCGCTGCATTGTTTTACCTGAGAATTACTGTAGCCATTGTCAACCCTTACGTGCCCATGATTATTCATCAATGATATCAATGGTGGTCCTGGTTCTTACCGTCGTGTCCATAAACTATTCAATCCATGGTGTTCAAATGTTTTTAATCTCAACCATCTTTGGTGGTAACTTGTCGCTCACGTCAGAAGGTGGGCCTCCTACACGTTCACTTGTATTTCTACCATCACTATCCATCACTCAGGCAATTTTTGAAGTGATATGGATTTGGGTCCATGACACATATCATTTATCACCCAAAACCATGCGACAAGGTGCACATCCCAACAGCTATAGACAAGATTCTGTGTATTGGTTGCACATCCTTAGGGATGTCAACAGCCAGGGGGTTATATATGTAAAAAACGGATGCCGTGTACCTAGCTGCGGGCCCCACTGCCGGGCAGTTATTCAGCAAAATGGAACCTGTTGAAGGTCCCCTAGACGTGGCGTGAGTTGCACAAGGGTATGTTTTTATGCTCAGAAAAAATGCATATAGGGAGCTATGCAGTAAAGTGCCAACATTCATTGGCATGATTAAACATATTGTAGTTAATGGCCATCATGATCAATTGTTTATGGTTGATGGCCATCACGAATTACTAATGTAGTTGATGGTTCTCTTGGTAAACGATTGATCAAGCATCATGAACCATCAATTATAGAGACCACGATTAACATTAGCCACTGTTGACAATAACACATCATATAGTGTACATAGGCACCATTATCGACTTTAGCATCATCAACCATTTTGTTCATATGAACCAATATTTAGAATTAGCCACTGGTCTTTAAATAATATCTATTTTCGACATTAGCCACTATTACTATCATTATATGATAGGACACGCCATTATAACCACCATATGGCAGTGGGTCAAAACCCTGTACCCTGGTTCCCTTATCATGCACCATTGTTTTCCCTATGAGTTTGTTGGTTATTATTTCCCATTTTTGGTTGGTCAACTGCTTGACCCACAGGCATATTGAAGAATCATACACACCATCTTGTTCGCCACCATTTCACGTGTTGCTCGCGTCGCAACATTTGTGTAGCGACGCATTCGTGGCACTAGGACGATTCCATTCACCAAGATGGACAGTACCAGTCCGGCGTCCCAGAGCTGTCAAGGATTGAGTGGATGGGTTTTAGCCAGAAACGTAGATTTTTAGTGAAACTTAGATTTTGAGTGAAAGTTAGATTTTTGGAAGACTTAGATTTTGAGTGAAACTTAGATTTTTGAAAGACTTAGATGTTGACTGGATTTTTAGTGAAGCTCAATTATTTAGTGTTTGTTTTGAATAGGTGGATCTACAAAGGAATCCAAAAGTCACCAATGTTGCCAGCAAGCAAGGATTGGTCATGAGTCATGAGTTGATGGTGAACCAACCCCTGCAAGTTTACCTTGGATCACTAAGGACCACCTATGATTGACCAGCAGGAAAGGTTTTTTTGTGGTCGGCTCATCTAGTTTGTACTTTGCAACATCGTTTATTTTCCAACTAGATGGTTGATTGTCTAGCTCATTTTTCGTATGGGTGGTTCAACCACCAACCAGTCATGGTCCGCCAGTGATAGGCCATTGTTCATCATGATAAAAAGGTCGTTGGAGCTGTCAAAGGACGAGCAGTTCATGGCTGGTGTCGAGTCACAATAGGTGGTACCTACGAACTATCCAGCTGTTCATAGTCCTCATCAATAGGGAAACCACTTTCAAGAGTTGGAAGCCAATTAGCAATAGTTCGCGTGATGATTGCTGCTCTAACAATTTCTGAGTATTGGAACCCCAAGAATAGCATACCTCGCTACATTATTGTTACTACCAACCAATTGGCTGGTGCTTGTTAATAAGAGTCCAAGACAAAAACAATCAACATTGTCCAATGACCATATCTGTGAATGTCGATGTGAGGTCGGGGATGCAGCCCTATCTTTTTCAGAACAGCCCTACCTTTCATCGACCGCAACTTCCCCAAGAAACCACTGGGTAACACCTCAGGGCCAGAAGCTTGGCAAGCAACGCCACGAACCCAAGAAATCTCTAGGTAAACTGCGTCGGCAGCGGCGCTGTGGAGGTTGGGGCATCTATTCCAGTTCCAGTTTGGAGGTGGCTGTGAGGGCTCGGAGCCTCAGATGGTGATCCTGGATCTTTGGAAAGCAAGCCAGCGGCAGATCTGCGGGCATTGGTTGGTCGGTTAGGGAATTGATTTGTTGATTCGCAGACTAGTGCGACTGGTTGGCAGGTTGATTGGTCGATTGGTCGATTGGTTGATTGGTTGATTGGTTGATTGGTTGGTTGATTGGTTGGTTGGTTCCAGTGAATTTATTTCACCATGTTGATGGAAGTGTGACTTCTTCATTCTGCATTGATTTTGGTGTCAGTGCAGTTGGAGTCCCCAAGACGTCAACAAAGTCTGGAGCGCAAGGAGGCGCATTTCTGGAACAGGAACTACGTGGATTACTGCTTGAATGCTGGGACAGGTTGGCGCTTCACCCTGGCAGAGTAAGAAAGCAGACTTGGTCAGCCCCCAACTGGCTTCAGTCAAGCTTGCAATTTCTTTGTTTGTGCCAGCTCCACACCATGGGAGCGCACACCCAGCCACTCAGCGCTTCAGATGGAGGCACCTCTGGCTTCCCAGGAACAATTTTCGATTTCTGAATCACATCGATGCTGGGGACAGGAAGATCCCCCTGGAGTCGGCACTTCAGAGGACACCATCTCGACTTTGAAAGGAAACTTGGTTCCTTGCCACACTGGAGACTTCTACAACTTCTTTGGGCACAAGATGTTTCATTTCGTGTTCTGTTCGTGCGCAGGCAATCCGAAGGACGCTTGTCAGAGCACTTCACTTTGAGCTCAAAAGAATTCAGCTGCACAGCAACTCTGTGAGTTGAAAAGACAACCAACTTCAATGTGCGAAGAAGGCTTTGCTGCATGGAATTATGCTGCCGACGCCCAAGAGAAGGCTGATTCGCCCAACCAAGAAGGTGTGCCATGGCCGAGGGCATTTTTCCAAGCCCTTCCCATGAAACGATGGGGCTTTAAGAGCTGGGGTGTTTTTCCCTCACTTCACCACATACCTTGGTTCAAGGCCTACCAGTGAGGAAAGCACTTCTGCTGCCCAGAGTGAACTTCAGGTTGAGCTGTGGTGGAACTTCCAGCTTGTGCATGTGTTGGCTTCGGGTTGGTGAGTATCTGATACTTCCTCATTTTGATACGTTGGTTGGTTGGTCGGTCGGTCGGTCGGTAGGTTGATTGGTTGGTTGGTTGGTTGGTTGGTTGGTTGGTTGGTTGGTTGGTTGTTTGGTTGTTTGGTTTTGGGTGGTTAGTTGGTTGGTTGGGTGGTTGCTTGTGTGCATATCCCATGTTTCCATTGGTTGAACACATGGCCTGGATCCATTTGTACAACAAACGGCGTGCAGCGTAGCGCGCAGAGAAACACAATCGAGCGGCCTTCAATAAGTGCAGGCATGGGAACACTATCGCAATAGAGCAGTTGGTGCTTCCCCCAAATTTCACGGAAGGGTTGTTTTGTTGGTTGATTCTTTCGCTACTGATGAGCTGACCATGTTTTTTGGCATTTGGTTGTTCGTTCTAAACATTATCATTTTCCCTAGTGTTTGGAACCATTGGTGGATTAACAAACATATTTTCAGAGAGTTCAACCAACAATCCATTTTAGTTATTTAAAGTTGCCTCATTCATTTTTTCAATAAACATAATTTTCATCTGGTTAAAACAGTAGTTAAAAATTAGTAGCGAAAGTTCAGTGGTATCGGTTTGATTTTAAATTAACAACAAGTTGACATGAACAATGAACAATCGCTGCTAAATATTGGTTGCAATTGTTGACCGATTTAAATTGTTGATGTTAACAACAAGTTGTAGTTGCCCATCAACCGTTCCAGCTCCATTGCTTCGGAACGTGGCCGCTGTCCACGTCGCCAAGATCTCTGACTTACGGCCTTTCCAAATGACGGAGCGAAGGGCTTGGGTGTCGGCGACTCAGAGTGATGAAGGCCTTGGGTGGGTAGGTGGGTTGATTGGTTGGTTACTTGGGTGTGCACTTGGGGTTATAACCCTGGTTATAACCCCCATAAGATAGCTTAAAATGAACCCCTAGAAACTATGGCTAGTGACCGCTTACTAAGCAGGGGTGCAAATCCAAGTAAGGATTGGTTGATGGTCCATTCCATTAAGTTTTGGTACATCCCTATTAACAATCAACAATAATAGGGATGTACCAATTGCAACTAGTTGGTTGGGTAAGGATTGGTTTTCACGGTCCGTGACTGGTTGGTTGATTAACTTCCCGCAATGAACAGCAATTCTAGGGATATACCAGCTGTGACTGGTTGGTTGGTTTATTGGTTGGTTATTCCTGCGGTGAAATATCATCATTAGCCATGGTTTCATGATGGTGAGTGATTGTTGGTTGATGGGTCAGTGACGATTGATCGTGGTTGAGATGGTTTACAATCGCCATTATCAATCAATCAGCCATGGTTTAATCATGGTATTATAATGAGACCATGGTATTACATTAAACGAACTCATGGTTTACCGTTGTTGTTGTTGTTGTTGTTGTTCTTGTTCTTGTTCTTGTTCTTGTTGTTGTTGTTGTTGTTGTTGTTCTTGTTCTTGTTGTTTTTGTTGTTTTTGTTGTTGTTGTTGTTGGTGGTGGTGGTGGTGGTGTTGTTGTTGGTGTTGTTGTTGGTGTTGTTGTTGGTGTTGTTGTTGCTGTTCATAGTTTACAATCAACCATGGGTTCGTTGACCTGGTTTGTGGGTTGGGAAAGCGATGAGCGACTGGTTGAGCAATGGTTCATCGTTTTTTTAACCATGGATCATGTTTGATTGGGAAATTATGCTTCATCGATTCATCATGGATAACAAAACCAAGTTTTGCTATATCCATGGATCACCAGTATTATGAAAATGTTTTACTTTGACCATCGATCGTGTTTGACCATTTGATGGCTGTTCCAGATCCACAACGCTTCTGATGTTGACTACCATATTTCACCATAATTGGTTGTTTCCTTCACGATGGTAACCTGTTTCATGTTGCCAGAATTTATCTGGATAAAATTACTATGGTTAAACTAATTTACTGTGGCTGGGCAATGTCGGAATGAAATTTGGGTTCACCATCAATCACCTTGGCGAATGATGATATCGGATGTTGGTTAAAGTAATATGAGTATGTCACGGTATGTCCATAAATGGTGGTACCTACAAACCTTCTAATAGTAGATGCTATATTAGTAGGAAAACCACCGATTTTGGGTGTACCCCAGCCTTGGACAAACCCATAAAATTGATGTTTGGTTGCTTGGTGGGTGAGTTGGTAGTAATTCGGGATGGATGTTGTGGCCGATGCCTGACCAACACGTGCGTTACAGGGATCATGAACAGGGATAGGTGCTCAAACAAATGCATGATTGGTGTCGTTGGGGTCATCATGTTTAGGTCGCCAGTAGTAGAATTTTGCCGGAGCTGCGTCTTCAAAGAGCAGCATGTAGCGCCCAGACAGCGCTTCCGAACTACATCAACCAGGTATCGGCGACCCCGCTGTAACCCTTGCACTGCCAGCTCGGGAACGATCAGGATCAACCCCCTTCCATCATGAACATCCGATGAGCCAAGCCATGAATCAGCACTATTGAGTATATTGATGCTAATCAAATGATCATGATTATATAGTGGTTAAGTCATAGATATTCAAGTACCATGGTTGTAAACAATTCATGGTTAATAGATGGTACGATCAATTCATCAATATTTATGGTTTAAATTGATGGTTAAAACATGTTCAAACCACCATTGACTATTAGCAAAAAATCATGGTTATCAAACTCTATTGGACAGTTGTACCTACGACCTGTTTTGTTTCTTTAGATGTGACCACTAGTGGTTTACAAAGATAATTATAATGAACAAACAACATTCTTCGAACAACGTTCAGCTGGTTTATTCTCTGTAGTCTAGACTGATGACCAAAACTTTTTGGCACAGTCATCACCTCTTCACTTCAACTTGCTCCAAAAAATTACAAACCACCAACTAGAACAAGGCCTAGTTGTTTTCAGAACACCACATTTTTGACCCATGACTCAACCATTCTCAGCAAAAACGAATCCATGACTCCTATTGCAAACTGACTAAACTAAACCATCAGCAGAGCATTACTTAAAGCACATTTTCAACCACCATTCTACAACTGATTGGGGTACGAACCTCACAAGACAATTCAATAATCAAGCACCATTTAAAAGACCATTCAAACAATCATTTATAAAAAACCCTATTTGCTCATCTTCAGTCACCTTTCAAAAACTCAAAACCATTCTTAACCAAATTGATTGTCATTATGTTTTCTTAGATATGCCAAAAAGACCAAACATTCTAAACCATCTAGGCAACCAGTTGCCCATGCTATTCAAAGCCATCCATTCTTAACCATCAGCCATTCCAATAAAACACAACTCCCGAAAAAAACAAACCATTCTAAGCCATCTAGGTGACCAGTTCCCTTTCCCATGCCATTCTGAACCATCCATTCTAAACCATCATCCATTCTACTAGCTACAACCATCTTATTCAACCATCATCCATTCTAAACCATCATCCTTCATCATTTATTCAACCATCAGCTACTCCAACCATTCTACAACCATTCTATTCAACCATCAACCATCAACCCCAAAAAACCATCCGCTATTCCAACCATTCTACTCGCTACAACCATTCTATTCAACCATCATCTCCCCCCCAAAAAAAACCTGCAACCCATCCAAGGTCCGTGGTGATCAGCAACCACCCCGCCGGGGACACCGGCTTCGTCCGCTTCCGGGCGCCCGATGGCTATGTGCCCTGGCGGATGGTCAGAGGGGACAAGAAAACCATGGGGAAATCACCAGGAACAGAATATTCATAGGGTGGATTACAGCCATGAACTTAGCTTTTTAGCTTTTTTGGGATATGATTTATTTGCCATATAACCACTAAAGCCGTTAGACTTTTAGCAAGGGATCTAACAGCCACCAAGTTCATAGAGGTTTCTATAGGGGTTGTAGCCATCCATACGGACAATGATAGGGATAATGACTGCTTATAACGGATAATGATGGCTATTCATAGGGATAATGATAGGGATATTTATAGAGGTTTCTATAAGGGTTAAATGATCTAGGGATAATGATAATGATAATATTTATAAACAAGGTTGATAGAGGTTTCTATAAGGTTTCAGTAGCCAATCACCAGGTTTCTATAGGGATAATAATAGGGATGATAATAGAGATTACCCAGTGGTGATTATGAATGGATATTTACCCAGGTGGGTTTTAGTAATTAATGGATATTTATAGAGATTACCACCCATTCATAATGGCTACTGCTAAGGGATAATGATAGGGGTAGTGAATATATGGTAGGGATGATAGCTGGTCATAACCAGTAATAATGGTTAATACTTGGGAATGATAAGCAGCAAAAATGGTAAAAGAACTGCTAACCAAGGGTGGTTCAACCACCAACCAGGTGTAGTTTGGTCAATTGCCAGGAAAATGCCAGGTTGCCCTCATCTGGTGGGTCCCGCCATTTGTTCTTGTAAATTGATGGTCTTAGCAGTTTCCAAGATGAAACTAATAACCTGTAGTGCGCATTATTGTGATTTGTTATTGTTGGTAGATCGTAGTTGGTGATCTTGGGTGCCATGTGCAACTATCCAGGATCATAAGAAATGGCTTGTAACCATGAAAAATGGTTTGCTTAGTTGTAATGAGCAATGAAGCTACAACCACAATATTGAATTTACATCGTTGCCATCCCAAAACAATTCCTACTAATCAACAAGTTGGTGGTATACCAACTGAGAAGCACAATTTCGGGTGAATTGAATCGTTGGGCCAACTGGCTATCACCTTCAGTTCGTAAATACTTGGTCAATTGCTGGGCCAGTTGGTCAAGGAGTTTCATCCGGCTCGATCTTTTGCACAGGACCAACCCAGTTTGTCTAGCAGAAGAGTCGTAGCTTGCTTGATTCAAGATTTGAAGGTTGAACCATTTGTTTAGCCCAAAATGGTTCACTACAGGTGCTTCTGGTCAAATAATGGTGTTGTTTGGGGGGTTCTTCGGCATCATCAACCACCAATCAGCACTAGCTGTAGCGGCTAAACCACCAATTCCGCACTAACCAGTAGTTCATTGGAACATTCCTGACCTGGTCGTCTACCCACATGTGCTTGAACTTGGTTGAACTACATCAATCATTATTAGTCATATGTTCCTAATGGTGCTTCATGATCCCGGCAACACCTTGGAACGCCTGTGGTGAAGTTCATCAGGGCACCTGTTCGATCCTAAGGTCTGGAACTTCGATGATGCCGAGTTCATCTATCAGACCTTGGAAAACACACCGGCAGGTGCCAGGGAGCCCGTGAAGCACAGGCCTTCGATGGCAGCCTTATAGCTGCTGGATGGCTTATACCCACTAACTTAGGTTTTTAGTGTTTTTGGGATATGATTGATTGACCATAGAACCACTAAAAATATTTTTTAGCAAGGGATCTAACAGCCACCAAGACATGATTGTCTTTTCAGTTGATGAACTGTTGCGAGGTGTTTCTTAGTTTGTTGATGAGGTTCATTACAAAGGTTAGAAGATATCCAGTTTATAACCAAATACGCCCATCTCCAGGAATCTCCAGGTTGAATTTCCGGGAAAAGGCGTTGCCGTGCGTCGTTCAGTTGGATATCGTTGTTCAGCCGTTTTCGTTGGCTGTCATGTCTTCAAAATCTCAAGGTGACCCTGTCAGTACTTTCATAGAACGCTTCTGGCCATTTTGACTCCGGATTCCCCCCAGAGATTTTCCCGTTGATCTTCCCACCTCGTCGCATCAAACAAAACCCGCACCGCTGCCGCCAGCTTTCCGTGAACTCGTTCCTCCCGGAGTGACGCAAGATCTCCCATCAGGCGGGAGCCGGGCCATCCAGTCCCTTGAAGGAGCGATTTGGAGCTTCCAGGAGTGACCAGTAGCGGTAGGGGTACCCCTAAGTCATCCATTATTGGCCATTTATAGTAATAAACCATCCATTTTTTGGGTCCCCTATTTTGAGAAACCACCATATGGCGAGCTGGGTCAAGCAGTTAAACAACCAAGCAACGGTGATTTCTAGCTGGTTAATGGTGAATAATAGGTGATAATAACCAACAAGAGTAGGGGATTTACCAGCTATATATGGCGAGCTGGGTCAAGCAGTTAACCAACTAATTTTATGGGGGTTCACCAACAAGTTCATAGGGAAAACAGCCTGGTTAATGATAGGGGAAGCAGGGGGACTAGCCGGGCGAACTGACCCACTGCCATATGGCGATTCTCTGTGTGTGTCATGGTGTCCAGGATAGACAGGAGCTGCAGCTTCGCCAATGTAATTTCATTGCTTTTACTTGGACGATTGCAGAGTTATGACAGGCACACGCCATGACTGCCATCAACCACCGGTCACCCTTATCTTTATAATCAGAAGCTGGGGTTCTTCATCGCAGTTTTTCACTTGTTCTTACTCTTCTTACTTGTCTGGCGATCTTGGGAATAATCGATTCTTGCATTCGGTTTGAATTCAAACCCTCACAATATGTTTGTATAAGACAGATGGCTAAGTGTCACGGTCAACAAATCAATGAACGGGTAGCTGAACATCCACACAGATTCTTCCGTTCAGTGCTCAAATGTTCACTGTCGGAGAGTTGCAATGATCAAGCCGCCTTTGAGGTACCAGTAGCGCTTGATCCAATAATGGTTGGTTTATTGTGGTAAGGGTCCATCAGTTCGACACTAGCAACGCTTCCTATCAATCGTTTTAAACCATTATCGTTATCGTAAAGATTTATCAGCCATCCATTTGCTCATAGTCAAGGATTTAGCAAACATAAGTTCACTGTTTTCGCTTTGTTGTATCATCATTGCCCGTTCATTAGCCTCTGGTAGATTATCCTGGTTGGGTTGAAGCTCTCCACTTATAGAAACAGCTGGTTGACGCGACCCCTGAGAAAAACTGATTCCGAACTCAGCTTCCACATTTCAGCCCTCAACGGACCTGGAACTTCACAAAAGACATCATTTCTTGCAAGGAAACCAGGAAGAATCAGGGGAAACCAGCAAAAAACCATCAAACAAGCAGGAACAAAAACAGCAACAAAACATCAAAAAACCATCAAAACAGTAGGGGAAACCAGGTGAAATCAAGGGGAACCTGGGGAAAACCTGGGGAAAACCTGGGGAAAACCTGTAAAAAGCGGGGAAACCCCTGGTGATTTCTAGTGGCTTTGCCTTGCACCCAGGGGCGCATCTCGGCTACAGGCGTTCCGCTGCCCCGCGACGGATCCAAGACCTTGATTTTCAGGCACCACAGGGGGGTCCCTGCTGAGATCCGTTGGTTTGACCATGGTTAAGCACGGTTAATAATGGTTAGTAATGGTTAATATACTAGGTTGGTGGTTGGTGGTAGGTAGCATGGTTTTATAGGTGTTATACAGGGGTTATATAGGGGTTATATAAGGATTTGTTTATAACTTAGTTAGGCTTGTATAACGTGGTTGGTGGCTTCGAACATGTTTTATTTTCCCGCGTAGTTGTTGACACTTGGTTGGTTGACTACTAGTTTTAATTGGGGTTGAAACCACCAACCAGTTAAGCATGGTTAAACTATGGTTCATACTGGTTCATCATGGGTACTGTACTTATGGTTCATTGGTTCATGAGCCATTGGGCCACTGAATGGTTCATATTTGCTGATGGTCCATAGAACGGTTTAAGTATGTGCCAGCCATGGACCTAGTGGTTAACTATGGTGGATCATGGTTGAGTGATGCTTATACGTTGGTTTAGAGTTGCATCCAAAGTAGAATTATATCTTCTATAACTGGTTGTTACCCGAGTCAGAATCAAAGTTAGCGGACTTAAGGGCACCACTTTGTATAATCCCTAAGACCCACTGATTGGTGAAGATCATCAGGGAGTAGATCAGCAGTTGAAGTTCAAAGACTTGTAGATCACGGTTTTTATTGTAAGCATAGCGCAGCATAGTTGTTAATGATTAGAAGCATTTTTGCACATAGTAGATCATCATTACTGATTACATGAAATTAGCAGTACTGAATTATGGGTATTAATGATACTTAGTAGAGCACTCATGATAATTGCTGATGTGTAAAGGCATTAGCCGTTTCTTCTACTGTAACAGTTCCAATCCTAAGATTTGTGATTGAACAAAACGGTTTCTTTGCTAAATCCATGCCAATGCCGATGTGCATTTGCCAACTCCCACATTGCTTTGTGGTGTGATCCTGGGCGACTCGACCAAAACATGGCAAACCTCAAAGTAGCCAAGATGCGAGTCCAATCTTTTCTGGAAAGACAATGGCTCACATCCAAGATCCAAGTTGGGAAAGGGCCGCAAATGTGCTGGGCAAATGTTTATTGTGCAAAATATCCAGGATCCATGGTGCAATGGCTGTAAATTTCTTTGCTATCAATTGATTTACATTCACAACGTAGTTGTTTGAAGACAATGACAATTGCTAGCGATGCAACCTTTGTATACGTAAAGTATTGGCTTCCTGATCAGCTACTCATGTGTTGGATGTCCTCAAGAACGCTTGATTGCCCAACCGTTGGGTCCTTTACTGTGCTGAGAGGCCAACTTTTGCACGATGCCGGAAGCAAAATTCTTGAGCGGCCCGTTGAAGGATCCAGCCGTCCGGACACGGTCCTGAAGGGAAGATGCTACAGCACAGTTCCAGGGCCATGTGCATACACCGTTCCCTGCTAAGAGATTTGTGAACGGCTTTTACTCCGTCATGGACCTCTTACTCCCGGATGCCTTGCGTGAGTGGCGCCTTATCCCTTACCGTTGTGGTCTTCGAGCAGATTCTGTGTTGCAGGAAGTGCTGCAACTTTTGGATGAGCACTATCCTCCTACGGTGGTGCGATGAGCTTGGGCCTTGGCTGCTGCGGCTTGCTAGCTTTGCTGCGGCGTGTTGCGCTGCGCTGGCTGTGCCCCTGCCAAGAGTTGCTGCTCTGAGCCGTGTTTCACTTTGTTTGCTCCACCGGTTCTTTGTAACTTTGTTACCTGTGAGCAAGTGCCTTGTTTTTGGTCCTTTGGCCATAAGCTCAGTAGTTTTAGGGCGATTGGTGGCAAGCTTGGCTCAGAGGTTTCCGCCCGAAGCCTATTTTGTGCTATTGGTGGTGGGCGTACCCTCCAAGGCCGGGCCCACCATGGTGGCAAGCCAGAGGCAAGGCCACGTGCAAGGGACGCAGGTTCCTGCACGTCATCATCTTCAGCGATTACCCACACAACCCACACAACCACCCCACCCACAACACGCACACCCCCACTTGGGGCAGAGGCTCCAGCCCCACGCAGTCGTCTCCCTCCCGTCCCTGGCCGACAAAAACCCAAGGGCCTGTGGCCACGGCTGCGGGAAGTGCCGGAAGTGGCGAATTTTTGCCAAGAACCAACAGATGGTGAAGGGTGAAGCATCACCAAGCATAGCTTACAGGCATTAGCAATGATTAATCCAGATAACAGATAATCCTTGGTATTTTTTTTAGTGGATTTTCTATTGGGTAGTTGATATTATTGGTGAACAGTATGGTAGTGATGATGGTGTGGAAAAGGAGGGCCATATAATATACATTATATGGATCATGATAACGATTTGCCGTGGTCATTGGTCATTATTGTTCAAAACTGTTAATAACTAGAGGGTTATCAACATTTGCTGTTTAGATGATCCCCGATGATCAACTAGCAGATAGTGATTAAGCAGCGAGCAGTTTATCATGATCAATGATGATTAATTATGGATAACAATTGGATTGTCATTTTGCACAGATTAGATATGGCCAACAGTCAGACCATCAGCCGTATTAATGAGTAGTTGTTCCGCAATGACATCTATACAAGAATCACAATCACTAGCCACTAGCCACTAGCCCGTAGTGATGACCAACAAGTCCTGATTCTCATTCATTGCTGAGTGTGACCCATCAGTGCCATCATATAGTGATTGATTGCTATTAGTTACGGGCAACCATTTGATTCTCAGTGATCTCATGTTGTATTAGCCATTGCTATTAGTTGTCAGCAACCTGACTATCATTAGTTGCTAAATGTTTTGATGATTATTGTAAAGGCACTTAGCTGACGAATACCCAGCTACAATCAATTAATTGTGCGCAATGATTTGGTTACTTGAGATGCAGAGGATGGAATCCCAGCATACCGGAAGACTGAGATGAATCGAAATCATCTGGGTGTTTCTCAAATCGGGAACCCCAAAATTGGTATTTGTTTTGTACTGAACATGATTGATAAACTGATGATTCAGGATTCTGTGTTCGCCGGGCCATTCCGCTTGGTTTAACCACTATTAGTTGGTTGTCATCCCCCACGATTATCAATTCTTAATTGCTTTAACCCCCCTAACCTTTATAAACCATTGATTCTTAACTTTGTAAAACCCTGTTGATTAACAATCATTGACCTTTATTTGGGGGTACCTCCGCCTATCAAAGATCCTCCGGTATTAATTAACCACTATTGACCATATAATCCCCCAGGTTAACCATCTAGGTGTTTCTCAAAATAAGGGCCCCCCCAAATCATCCAATATGAACGGGTTTGTAGAAGTAAACCATGCATTTTTTTGGTTCACACCTATTTGAACAAAGCACCGTATAGTGGATGTTTGGAGATTATTGTCGTTAGTTAACCCCTAGTAACAATTTTGATCCCGGATAGAATAACTGATATCAGTCGGATGGCAACGGTCAATAATGATTTAATTATTTTTAGATCTTAACATTTATTGAGTGGTTAATATTCCTTGGATCTTATCCCCTATAGAGCGATTATTTTTAAGCAACTGTTACTTATGGACCACTATTAACCCTATTGACCTATATTAACTAATATCAACCACCATTATTACCACTATCACTATTGATAAAACTTCTACTAACCAATATTTACCATTATTATTCACCATTATTCCCACCAACAACTATTGACCATTATGTAAACTAAAAATGAATTAACAATCATTACCACCAATATTTGACCCAATTAACAAGTATTATTAACCATTATTAGCCGTCAAAACCACTAGTTAATACACCATTAATACTAGTTCGCAATTAAAACTCGCCAATATTAGCCATTGTATTAATACAATAGTTTTTGTTATTATCAACCACTCATTACTATCAATCATTATTAGCCATGAACTATTGATTATTACCACTGGCTGTAGCCATGAACTATTATTATTAATCATTACTATTGTTGAGTCAATTAGCCATGAACTATGTCAAATCATATTCATTATAAACACTATTGCCACCATTTACTATTAACCAATATGGCTGTGGGTCAAAACCCTGTACCCCTGGTTCCCCTATCATCAACCATTGTTTTCCCTTATTATTGGTTGGTCATTATAAGCGATTATTGATGGTTAATATTGACCCATAGCCATATGAACACTATTACCACTATTGACCACTATTAAAGCTGTCACTAACCACGCAACGACTATTGATTCTCAGCTGACCCAGGCCCAGCACCTTCGCGGAGTTTGCTGTGTACGGTTTCGCAGCCCCTGTGGAGGTGCCCCTCGGGACGCGCGGAAGGGGAGGTTGCAGCTACCAATGGCTGGAGGTTTTCTGAGGTTTTTGGGGATATGGCTGTGGGTCAATACTAATTAACCAATTCATAGGGGATATCACCAACAATTTGATAGGGAAAACAATGGTTAATTCTAGGGAACCAGGAGTGCGGGATTTTGAACCACAGCCATTTGATTATAGGAACTAAACGTTTAATCCCATTTTTTTGTTGGATTTTTTGGTGGGCAATAGATTTTGGGAACTAAATTGTCGATTCCCATTGCTATGTGGCCAACTTCATTGATCCATGACTTTCCCATGGCCAATAATTGTGACCAATATATAGTCTAATCCTTTCATGCTAAACGAGGGAGGGGATAACCAGCTGGTTTCTACCATTGTTTTTGTGGGGGTTGTCTACCTACTATAATGGTAACTTGACCTATTTTTATGGTAATAGGGTAATTTATGCATGTTTATTTCTATTGCTATTGTCGTTATGTGATATTATTGGTTCATTCGCCAAAATCATCCAGTAGCAACGAAATTCCCCATGGTTTCCAGCGCCCAGGGCCCTGGGTCAGGTACAATGTACGGCCTGTGATCCACAATGCTGGACGGTTCGGCGACAGGTTCTCCCAGTGAGTTGGCTTTGCGGTCTGGACACTAGACCTGGTGCTCATCTGACTGGCCACCACTCGCTCTTCCAAGATTTGCTCGATCCAGAACTTCGATGGCTGGACAAGTGGGCAATTCCCGGTCCATGTGACCGTCGTTGGCTCCCTTTTGTGACTGATCATCTGATCAGCATCAGCGGCATTTGACGGGACCGCTGGGATCACTCAACTGGAACGGATACACGCGAGTCGGTCGCAGACGTAGACTCTGGACAAGTTGACTCTACAAATAAACAAACAATTTTTGGGGGTTCCGCATTGTGAGAACCCACTCATATGACCTTAGATTTTTTCCCCACCTGTCAGGTGAGGGTTGTCAGATTTTATCAGAGCTGACTCCTCCGCCTCCTCCCTCTCCTTCTTCTCCTCCTCCTCGCCGGACCTCAACCACGACCATGCACGACTAGTGGTCGCTGCCGGACCTCAACCGCGAGGAAAGAACGTCAGAAAGAATGTCAGAAGAGATGTCAGAAAGAATGTCAGAGAGAATGTCAGAAGAGATGTCAGAAAGAATGTCAGAGAGAATGTCAGAAGAGATGTCAGAAAGAATGTCAGAGAGAATGTCAGAAGAGATGTCAGAAAGAATGTCAGAGAGAATGTCAGAAGAGATGTCAGAAAGAATGTCAGAGAGAATGTCAGAAGAGATGTCAGAAAGAATGTCAGAGAGAATGTCAGAAGAGATGTCAGAAAGAATGTCAGAGAGAATGTCAGAAGAGATGTCAGAAAGAATGTCAGAGAGAATGTCAGAAGAGATGTCAGAAAGAATGTCAGAGAGAATGTCAGAAGAGATGTCAGAAAGAATGTCAGAGAGAATGTCAGAAGAGATGTCAGAAAGAATGTCAGAGAGAATGTCAGAAGAGATGTCAGAAAGAATGTCAGAGAGAATGTCAGAAGAGATGTCAGAAAGAATGTCAGAGAGAATGTCAGAAGAGATGTCAGAAAGAATGTCAGAGAGAATGTCAGAAGAGATGTCAGAAAGAATGTCAGAGAGAATGTCAGAAGAGATGTCAGAAAGAATGTCAGAGAGAATGCCAAAAGAAATGTGAAGATATGTCAGAAAGAATGTCAAAAGATATGCCAGCAAGAATGTCAGAAGATATGTCAGAGAGAATGTCAAAAGATATGCCCGGAAGAATGCCAGAGAGAATGTCAGAAAGAATGTCAGAAAGAATGTCAGAAGAGATGTCAGAAGATATGTCAAAAGATATGCCAGAAAGAATGTCAGAGAGGATGTCAGAAGATATGTCAGAAGACATGTCAGAAAGAATGTCAGAAGAGATGCCAGAAAGAATGTCAAAAGATATGCCAGAAAGAATGTCAGAGAGAATGTCAAAAGATATGCCAGAAAGAATGTCAGAGAGGATGTCAGAAGATTTGCCAGAAGACATGTCAGAAAGAATGTCAGAAGAGATGCCAGAAAGAATGTCAAAAGATATTCCAGAAAGAATGTCAGAGAGAATGTCAAAAGAAATGTCAGGATAGAATGTCAGAAAGAATGTCAGAAGAGATGTCAGAAGATATGTCAGAAGACATGTCAGAAAGAATGTCAAAAGATATGCCAGAAAGAATGTCAGAGACAATGCCAGAAAGAATGTCAGAGAGAATGTCAGAAGATATGTCAGAAAGCGTGTCAGAAGAGATGTCAGAAAGAATGTCAGAGAGAATGTCAGAAGAGATGTCAGAAGATATGTCAGAAAGAATGTCAGAAGATATGTCAGAAAGAATGTCAGAAGATATGTCGGAGAGAATGTCAGAAAGAATGTCATTCTAAATGTCGGAGAGAATGTCAGACAAAAGTGGAGCCAACAGGCGGTGTTGAAATGACATGGTGGGGATCACTCGAAGTAAAGTAATTACTAGATTTTCCACTTAATGTACTAGGACTATATTTATCATGGGGGTTGATTGTGTTACTGGTTGGTGGTTTCAAACATTTTGCTTATTATGTTCCCTTCTATTCATTAACCATTGGTTGGTTGATGTTGGTTGACTATATTATCTCATTAACCATTGTTTCCCTTATTATTGTCGGTCATTATCCCCCATGAGATTGGTGGGTTAATATTGACCCATGGCCATCTATTCAAAATTACCGGTCTATTTTGAGAACCGCCCTTTTCTTCGCATTTTTCCAAAGACCTCTTGCGCAGGTCCCTTCGATGACGCCGACCGCATCGACCAACGCGTTCTTCTATGAAGCTCGACTCATGTGGCGGCGGCTTTGCCACCGGGGTGTTGTGGGTCGGTTCATACCCTGGGGGCATGATAAGTAATGGCTCAATGATGGTTCAACAACGGCTCAATGGCGGCTGAACAATGGTTTCAGATGGTTTCAGAATGGCGGATGTTGATTGAGAATGGTCCACAATGCCTATTAATCAGAAATTCCGGAAAGATGTTCGGTTTGATTTGGGCAATCAACTGTTTTTTATGCTGTATCCAGGGTCAATCAAACGGAACATCTCCCGGGTTCTATAGTGAGACGATGATGTTTGAAACGACCAGCCGCAGCTCCAGCATGAAGTGCTTGTGATTTGTCCAGAACCATGATGAGTCCCCGCAACAAAAGTTGTGGTCGAGTTTTTTTTGGGGAAACCCCGACTTTGGGGTGGTTGCACCGTGACAGGTTTGCTTTTGTCTGAGTTGAAAACAACCATTGTGAACCATGAATCATGAGTCATGGCTTTCATTGATCCTTTTTTGATTCTCAGATTTTACGCATGGTATGACTGACCGACTGACCGATTACTATCCATCTCAGTAGGTTTGTAATTCCAGGGACCTTTTCTGTGCAGAAATGAGGTATGATAATTCCTTAAAATGGGGGTGCCCGGAAATCATCCTGTTTTAGTTACTTACGTAAAAAAAATAAATAAAACACATCCACATCCACTTTGGGGTTTGACCATTTTTGAGAAACATCCATACGATGCTGTGGTGTTCCATTGACGGATCGGGGCGCATCTGTTGGTCTGAATTTCATGGCAAGTGTTGAGGGAAGTTCGCTTCTATTAATGATGGACCGCCTTTTGCTTCTAATTTTGGCAGAGCCATGTGCTCCACGCCAACAGGGCAGAGCAGCACTGAAGGAGGGGGTTGCACTTCGGGTCAAATGTCTGGCGATCAAGCCATAGCATTAAGATGGGCAGAGGGAGCCGCCCGGCCACAGCAGATGGAAACAGTTTGACATTCCATTACCGGTGCAGCACGCTTTTTACTCAGCTTACACTCCATCAAGGGTTCACAAGGCATGGTGACGTTTGGACAGCTCAAGCAATTATCGCCATGGACGCAGTTTTTTCCGATTGCAACCGGTCCATAGATTCGAATCTTCACCATCTAACTGAATGGCTTGGCGACCAGACAATGATTCATTATACGATTAACCACAATTGATTAATCATAGACTCATAGACGACTGTTTTAGGCTGTTGAATAACCGGTGGTTGATTAGGTCATGCTTGGCAAATCAGCCGCTAATTGGCTCATGATTCACCAGCCATTGGTTCTAAGAAAAGTTATAAGCCACTGAGTAAGCCCATGGTTGATCAATAAAGATACCCATTCTTAGTTGATACCTAGCGATAATTAGCCACCCCGGCCCGCTTAAACCATGATGACTAAACCATCATTGATCCATGCTAAACCATTCTAAACCAAGTATGAACCGCATCATCAACCACTATTCAATCACCACTCAATCATCATAGAACCACCATGGCATTAACCACCAACCATAGCCAAACTCACCACCCACCGTTGTGCCACCATTGAACCACCGTGGTGCTGGAGCAGTCCTCTAAGGAGATGGGCTTCAACAGCACCGACACGTGGGGAGATCTCAGCAGGTTACGGGGCGTGGCTGGCGCTGGAGAACACGGCGGCGATCCACCAGGTGAATCAGATGGTAATCAGTATCAACCAATCAGCATTCAAATATGGATATTTATCGATATTGATAGGGGATAACAACCAACATAGGGAGCATGATCAATTATTATCGGTTGTTATCCCCTATGCTTAACCATATCATTTACTATTACAACCATGATCCCCTACATGGTTAATCATAGGGGATCATGGTTAACAATAGCAGTGGATATAGCAACTTAACATGGCCGTGGGTCAATATTGATCAACTAAGTTTGGCTTATAGCAACCAACCAATGTAGGGAAAACAATGGTTCATAGTGGGGGAGCCAGGGGTACAGGGTTTTGAACCAGAGCCAGATAGTTATAGATGTGTATAGATGAATATTGGATGTTTGAATTAGATTTGGTCTATTTTGTGTAGCTATATAGTTTCTTAAAAGTTATATTGTAAGATTCATTAAGTCTATCATTCGTTCATAAGGTGTAATGAAAATCAATCAACTAGGACCCACCATCATTGAAATATCGTTTAAGTGTTCGCATTTTTTGAGTGATAGTTTTATAAACAAAGATATCAACTTTGTTCACCGGACAGATGAATGTTTGGCGCTAAATCCATTTGGGTTGTATTTCAGAACTGTTTCTTTTTTTGCTGAACGAAATGTAAAGTGAAACGTATAGTTCCATTTTTGAAACTTTTCATAAATGATTTTTGTTAAACTATCAACTGGTAGTTGCAATAGTTCATAAATGAAGATTGCATCCAGATGAGTTCCTGATTTGTGTGGTTGAGGTCTTCATCATTTTTGGCGGGTTTAAACCATGGCATGCCATGGCTGTCCCGGTTCTGCAAGAGTTCTTCACAGCACGTTGAAGCTTCAGGGGTTGCTGACTAACAGTAGCAGTAATGCTTGATTTGGGAGTTTCTTACAATGGGGGACCCCCCAAAAATGGTTGGTTTACTATTGGTCATGGTTAATAAAGGATGATTTAGGGGTACCCCTATTTTGAGAAACACCCATTTGGTGGTTTCTCAAGTCATAGGGGTCCTTTCATCCTTTATGAACCTTTTGCAGTAATAAACCAACCATGACTTTAGGAGTCCGAGTTTTTAGAAACAAACACCTAAGTAGCAGTTGTTGAGCCAGAAGTTTGTTGGTGATTATCCCCTATAAGCAAAACCTTTACAATCCCCTATAAGACCATTTGAGAAACCACCTTGAATGGTGTGTAATCCCTATTCACCACTATAATGGCATCATTTGCTGCTCCACTCCCTCCAGGCCATCAGTAGCCACATGAGCGCACCCATCCTTTGCGGCCGCCAGATGCAAAGGCCTCCTGAACGAACAAACAGCCCAACAGCTAGATAAACATTATTGTTGACTATCATTCCCTTTAAACTGAACCACTATAGTCCCTATAAGGTTTCATAAACCACCATTTGTTGCCTGCTTCGCTTGGTTGGCCACGGTGACCGTTGCGGGACTTCCAGTAAACAGTCGCTACTGAGGGCGAACCGTCCTGCGGCAGCATTTGTTCAGGTGCGAGATGTTTGCTGCTTGGTACTGGCGGTTTCTTAGAATAGGCGACCACCCAAATGGATGGTTTGTCGCTCGAAATCATTTTCAAAAAAATGATTTGGGAATACCTCGCCCCCGTTCATTTTAAGCAACCGCCATATTTCTCAGGGTTCCAGCAGAGGGGTATGTACCCATCAATTGGAAAAATGATTGGCACTAGTGGTTGACAACCGGGTGTACTTCTCACATTCCGTGTTCCTATTCCACACTACACTTGTTAATTAGCTTATTTCGCATATGTCATTTTTTTCCATCCTTATAACCATGCACTTAGTGACTTAGTTGTTCCTGTTCCTGTCCCAAGCTATGAGTATTACTTCAGTTGACGTATATGCTTAGGAGGGGTTGATGGTGCCTCAGCCAGAGTGTGCTTTTATTATCAATGCTATGATTATGGTCTACTGGTGGGGCATCGTTATGGATCCATGTTTCGAGTGGTTTCTATAAATTAGCCAAGCAACATAGATATGACCCAACTTGCTAGTATGTATCAATTTGCCAATCATGTTAGGTATGTTCATCAATCTCCATCAATATGATTTGACCAACAGAGGATTGATGACTATTGAGTCACCCATAGTGATGATGAATTCCTGTAAAACGTGGATAATTAACAGTTGATGGTGATGAGAGCCCATAGTAGTTTGATCTTTTTGACTGATTCAGCAGTCATACTTGGTAAAAATATGACCTCAGCTGTTTATAAAATATGAATACATATTCGTTCGTCATGGTTATTTTAGTACCAGGCATCATTGGCCATGAGCCATCATTTAACCTATAATGGTTGCACATGTGCAACTACGACGATGGTGCTTGGAAGAATCCAGGAAGAACGGTGGGATATCAGACGTACTCTCCAGCAAATTAACCACATATGAACGGAGGCAAACCAGTGATAAATTGTTGATAAACTCTCGGATTGGAAGCTAACATCCATCATTGTTCGTAGGTAAACCAGCTAGTTTCTATGATGGACTGTCCACTTCCAGGTTACTTGGATAGTGATTCATCATGGCAACATCTAAGGTCACTCAGGATTACTAATGAAAGTCCGTCAGGATGGCTCGCCCCGGCAGCTCCCGGTTGGGAACCCACCTGCCACCTGCTGCGCGCCGCGAGGCACCTCGCGTGCGGGCCCTGAAGAATGCGAAGGTGGACTATGCCACGACCATCATCGGGAAGGACGGGACCTGCCACCTGCGGAGATGTGCCGTAGAGCCGTTTCGATGGTGACGTGGGGTTGGATGATTGGTGGAGGAGGATGACATGGTTGGATGATTGGTGCTGGTTCAACTAGTGGTTTAACTGGTGGTTAATCTGGTGGTTTGACTTGAAGGGTGGGTTTAACTGCTGGTTCCTATCAGTTTTGACTTGTGGGGGCTAGGTCTTGGTGTGATTTTAGCGGAAAAGGGATCATCTTGGATCGCTGTTGATTGGCTCACCTGTGAATTCATTCCATTTTTTCCATATTTGGGATAGGTCAGCGCCCGTCTTCAAGTGGAGCGCAATAAAAAGTTGACATGGTTCATATTGGATATATTGGTTACTGATAAGGTATGATCATCATGAATGAGAAATATACACACATATATGGCGTTAACTGGTTTTAAGTTTTATCGATGGTCAATATTTACGATCAACAATGATAAGGAATCTGCTAAGTATACGGTGTAAACGGTCCAAAATTATCCTTAAGAATCAACAGGGCCTCAATTTGTACAACTTGTGGCCATAATCATAGCTCAGAGAAAATTTTAGGCCTCATTGACTCTCGCGTTCAGCGATTTGAAGATGACATGTGTGGTTTGTTGATATATCATTGGGTGCACCTGGTTTGTTTTTTTATCGGAGCCGTGCACGAAACACTAATTAGCATTTTTTTCTCAACGTTGGATGAGTTTTATAGATAAGTCTATGGCTTACCAGTTGAGAAATATTAGTGACTTATCCATCTGATGTATACATATATAATAGTTTTATACTATCTTGAGAGTATTATATATGGCTTTACCAGTGGAAGTTTCATATATACATATATATATATATACTATTTCCACTCAAGTTTTATACTGGCTGGTGGTTTTAAACATTTTCTATCTTCTCTAGTAATTATTAACAACTAGTTGGTTGACTAATATTTTTCACGGAGGTTGAAACCACCAACCGGTATAGTATAATGTTTCTAGATGCTTTACTAGTTGGGAAAAGCCATGGCTTCCAGCGGGTGTTGCCAGATGTCACTGCTATAGCCACCAGCAGCCTGTGCAGCGCGTCACCAGTGCAGAGACCACCAGCGCAGGTCATGACATGATATGATGTTGACCATGTACCCATACGATACCATATGGGTATGTGCCAAAATAAGGTGACCAATGGGCCCCACCAAAAAATGATTTTACATGATTTTACAAGGAAGCCATTGGGTTTGGGGGGTACCACTATTTTGGCACATGCCCATATATTCAGAATTTGGGGATTAAGAAAAACATGACATGATATGATTCATCATTCACAAATTTCATAAGTACGATGATCTTGTTTTCACCTGATCATTGACTCCATCATTAATCATCATTAATCATCATTAATCACCATTAATCATCATCAATCATTGTATAATCATCATTAATCATCATTGTATACCCATCATTGACCATCATCGATTCCATCATTAAGGAACCATCATTCACCCTATCATCAACCTTATCATTATCCATCATCAATCCTAAGCCCTTTCATTGACCATCAACCATCACTCATCACAATCATCATCATCATCATCATCATCATCATCATCATCATCATCATCATCATCATCATCATCATCATCATCATCATCATCATCATCATCATTGATCATAGAGAACCTGCTGGCGCCCGCCACATCTCTGCGGGAATCACAGCTTGCCACTGGTCACCGTTGGCCAGGAGAACCTGGTGCAATTTCGCCTGGAGACCATCACCGACATTCCCGCAGGCATGGCCGATGCTTCCCGGGGTTGGCGTGGGCACGGCAAGCGGTGAAGCGAAGGTGTTTCGATCCCGGGACTACGATGTACGGATGATGAATCGTGCCGCCACTCCATTTGCTAGATCCATCCGTGAGTTGGCTTCATCTTTTGTGGAAGCAATGCCAAAGGGGCATATCGTCATTGACGGCAAGCTTGTTGTGTTCACGAGAGGCTACGGGTCACGCAAAGACCCCTACTGGGATATGGCGCCTGGACAAGTAATCGACTTCACGGAAACCAGAGTTGTTCCGTCCACCCTCTCATCCGGCTCCGTTGACGTTTTCATCTCGAATGGCATCAACATGCTCATCGTGGTGATTGTTTTCATCACTACAGACGACATACCCGATGAGGTGGCGCCAGTGGTGTTGAGGAGGATGGTCATCCGAAAGGCTTTGAGATCTTTTTTTTTCTCAGGTTGAAGCACAGTTTAAAAAATACGGTTTAGTGTCGGAGTTCCTATCATCGTTCAACCCACATCAAGCTCTTAGTTCAAGCCACGGTGAGGACCATTGTATGCACACGACGGATGACATGCTGCTGATCTCATGGTTGATCCGGCCCGCAAGTTGTCAAAGCTCCCCCAGCTTTCAGTATGTGAGGCCCTTCGCTGCTGTATTGGACAATGATTGTCACCTATTATGATTGTCCAATACAGCGTAGAAAATACAGCAGCTAAGAGGGAAACCTCTCCAATACGCAAACTCACCTAGTGGCGACGATTTCTGATGGTTTTACCTTCAAGAATTGTGATTTTCAGGGCAACCAGACTAGTTTGCCAGAGGGTATCCAATAAGCTTTGTGTCCCCAAAAATCATTATCCATCTTAGCGGCTGATGATATTGGATGATGAAAATGATTGCTGTTGATAATTGGATGGTAATTATGGATGATGCTTAGTAAATCATGATTCATGATTAATAGATATTCCTGTTGGATAGCGACGAATGATATTCCACAGACAACTTCGAAGGGGGGCAAAAAAGGCCTTTGCCTTTTTGTTACTTTGCACGTGGCTCGCTTGTGCAACGTTTTTTTTCTTAACACTCTTCTCAAACTTTCCAGTTTCATCATAGGAGGTAACCAGGGAGCACCAAGTAGGGATTGCTACAACATGGTTGAGGATGATTGCCATTTTATTTACATATATACATTGCAGGTAACTGGAAGGGCAGGGCTAGTCATACTGGAAGATGATGTTTCTGTACTGCCGGTTGCTTGCCGTGATGGTCAGGTCCCACTGTGTTGCCATCAATACAAGGTGGGCCCCTAGCAGTTTTAAGTTGGGTTATAACCCCTATAACTGGTAGTTAACCGTAATTAGATGAGTTATAAACCAACTTATAAGTGGTTGGGGGCCCAACTTGTATGAATGATACAATGATGATTTTATTGTTTTTACTTTTTCTTAGGCAGGATCCTTTGTCCGTGGGCGCGTTGCTGCTCTCAGCCTGGGGTTGCTCGCTTTCATGATGTGGCTCGAGTGATCAGAGGGCAATCTATGTGATTTTCCACATGAAGGTGATCAGGATGATCCTGTTGAAATGACAAGTTGTGAGTTTGTGGAAGCTGTGATGAACACCGTTCCCCGCTTCTGAGAGCTGATGCAGGAATGTTTCGTCCTGAGTCCTGAGTTGTCAGATCATCAACTGGATGAGGTGTTAGCCATAAAGGCCGACCTTGCAGCAGAGAAGACCGATAGTGAGTTGTTGCAAGTTATCGATAAACTTCATCGCAATTTAGGCCATCCAGCAGCTGCTGATCTGATCAGGATCTTGAAACATACCCAGGCTTCCGAGCGAGCCATTGCACTAGCCAGGAAGCACACAAGCAGCTTTTGCCAGTCTCGCATTCGCCCTCACGTGCCATTGCCTGCTATATCCAGCTGACCACAGGAATTTAATCAGTGTCTTGGCATTGATGTGAAGCATTTGACCGGATGGCGGCCCAATCAAAAGGCGAAGGCCTTTAACATTGTAGACCAGGCCAGCAACAAATCAAATGGTGGTAGCCGCTAGCTCCATTGTTTTTTGACTATGTCAGTCGACGGATTTTGTTCGCACAGGTTGCACAACCACATGACGCCTAGACACACTGGTCTTTGCCGATGGCCCCAGAACCTCACAGCCGTGCACCGCGATTGTCGAACTTGTTGGTGCTCGTTGTTCAGAGACACATCGGAATGCAGCCATCTTGCTGCGTTGATGACGTTGGAAAGCGATGACAGGGTGCTGCAGCCGTTGCCACAAGTTGTGCGCGGAAGTGGTCGTGGGCCGATGGACTTCGTGGGCTTACTCACTAGACCAACCTGGCAATGGAACATCAACTGTTTAGAGCTGATTTCTGAAGATTTTCCCTGCAAAGCATGTGATTTTCCATTGCCAGGTTAGTTTGTAAGAGGAGCAGGATGGCTGTCATGTTTCCGGTGCTGATCAGGTGTGCTGTTGGTTGGTCGGTAAACGCCATGAGCCATGGGGCGCCGATGCTGAGGTATCGAAATCGGTGGTTGGTTGGTTGGTTGGGTGGGTGGGTTGGTGGGTGATTGGTTAGTTGTTGGCGGACAACACCTGACCTGAAATTTCTTAAATGTGGTTAGGTCACATAATTGCTGGTATAAGATTTTTTCCTCATGGTATTTTTGCACTTCAGGCATTCATCCAGTCTAATTGGTGGATGTGGGTGTGCTTTGTAAATAGGTTGCTGCGAGCCCGGCTCGTTGGTCAAATGTAGTTTGATTTTTTTCTGCTGCGTTGTGCATTTAAGCGCGGTTTTATTGCTGGCTACTCGTGGGTTTGTTTGTTGCATAAATGGTTTTGTATAGTAGGACTGGTCGCCGTATTCTGATTGCTTGTGAGGCTGAATTGCTTCCAAACATTATCCAACATGCAATTTTTGTCGGGTGTGTTTTATTGTGGCATCCAGCCATTGCATGAGGATTGTCATACAATGTCAACCATCTATTTGAACAAACATGAACGCGTCACATTACCCTGTCGTCATTCCTCCCAAAATCAGTCACCATCATAGATTCAATCAGCATTAGGCCATCGTTACTCAGGTGGTTTGAAGCCACTAAATGACAATTTCCATGTCTTTGGGAGTATATGGGTTAACCATACAGCAAAATGAGATGGATGTTCCTAAGGCCCGGATTTTTTTTGGGAATGGAAATGGGAAGTTTGTATAAGTACTGAACGTTATATGGGGTTTGTGCATAAGCATTGTGTCCCTTGGCAGTTTCCGTAATAATTATCAGTTTTGGTTGGTCAAGGGGTGCCACCATAGACGTGGCCAAACCCGGCCCATATGAGCGTTTCTTAGGACAGGGGACCCCTGAAATCATCCAGTCGTAAGCATTAAATAGTAATGCACCATCCATTTCCCCCCAAAACTGGCTAGATCGAAACCTGCTTCCAGTTTTCGCTGCCGGGGCGCCACCACGTCACCAGGTGGAGGCATCGAGATCACGGTGCCTGAAGGTCGGTTCGGGAAGCAGTCAGCCCTGCCCAATGTCAGTCCCACAGCGGTGCTAACAAGGTATCAATCGGGTTTGGAACATTTTGTGAGTTCATGACCGTTTGGGTAGGAACGTCTCAACTAGATTTACAACCATAAGTAATTGATCATTGCATTTTGACTTGACGAAGTATTGACAGTGACAGTGCTCAAAAGTGCTACGCGATGTAAGTGGCAGAGCCGCCATATGCAGAGGTGCAAATGTCAAGAACAGACGTGGATATTCAAACTGTCAAGCAGACTGCTCTTCGGGACCGTGGTTGACATCAAGTTTGTCATCGATTATTTATTGTATGATGATGATGATGATGATGATGATGATGATGATGATGATGATGATGATGATGATTATGATTATGGTGATGATGATGATGATGATGATGATGATGATGATGATGATGATGATGATGATGATGATGATGATGATGATGATGATGATGCTGATGGTGATGATGGTGATTGTGATGGTGATGATGATCATGGTGATGGTGATGATGATGAAGATGATGATGGTGGTGATGATGAGGATGATGATGGCGATGGCGATGGTGATGAGGATGAGGATGATGATCGTGATGATGATGATGGTGGTGGTGATGGTGATCATGATCATGATGATGATCATGATGCAGAAGAAGATGATGATGATCATGATCATGATCATGAAGATAATGAAAATTATGTTTGGTATTGTTTTTTATTTGTTTTCATTCTGTACTATGTTTTTTTGTTATCTCGATTTTTGAATTATGGCGATATCCTCCATCTCTACCAGGTATGCGTATGCCTTCGCACAGAGATCCACCACCAGCTGTAGTCACAATCTGGGTTGCACTGCTCAGCTTTCAGGATTTCAAATCGACACCAATTGCGAGTTGGTGCAAGTGAGGTGCGCAGGGTGCCGTTGATGGTTGATGGCGGGAAATGTTCGAGCCAGCCCACTGGAAGGTGACTGATGGCAAGAGTAGCTTGTTTTGATTCCTTAGTGAACCACAGAATCAACCAGAAAGTATGGGGTTCAAAATCTTGTTCACTTACGTTATAACTAGGGCAGCTAGCAGTAGTGGTAGATATAACTATAATATTATAATGAAATTGCGTCAAACCATGTGGGATCTGAATTGTCTATATTTGGGGTTGTCACCAGGCAGGGATGCTCCCTTGAGACCTAGTATTTGCAATTCAACAGTTGGAATCATGTTTAGCCGGCGCCCTCACTGCCCCACTCTCAGAAGCCGTTTGGGCTGAAAGACCAAAGTGAGGTCCTCCAACACTTGATTTTGTTTTCTACGCACAGGGGTATGGACACCAACCAGCTTCCTTTGAACTAGAGATCAACAGATGCATTGGCAGCCTCTCACCACTGGTGGAACCGCCCTGTTGGGATGAACGAGAAGAGTATGATGGAGTCCTTTCACAAATCCACTTTGAATTCATGGTTGTAAATGGGGAGGAAATCATGTAACTCAATGTTCTCACGATGGTGGGTTTGAAAATTTTGAGAAAACCCATGAATTACTTGATGTTTTTCACCAAGGTTGCCAAGGTCAATCTCCCCTCAATCTAATGATGCAAAGGTGTTCCTCTCTTGAGTGATGCTGCCCACCACACGCCCATCTTCGGGATGCCCTTGGGAGGGGACTGCCACGCCCAGGGATCCCACGGCACCAGCACCTCCGAGTTTGAGCTGCGAAGCCTTCCTGGATTCCAACCTGGGTCTGTGGGGAAGCCCTGGAAGTCACAGGGTGGGGATCTCTGCTGGTAGCCATGAGCTTCGCCAGGGATGTCTGCAGGGGATCCTTAAGGCCGGAGATGCCCAGGAGTGCTGTAACCAAACAACAGCAACACTTAAATGGTAGCTTGTCAGGTCGTGGCTTCGCCACCAGGTGTAGGTTGCCACGGCTAAGGGACGGATCACCTCAGATGAATTCATCATTTTGACTCTGACAGTGTTTCGTGGGTAGGATACAGTGAGATGGATCCGTGCATTTCGTCAACCAGCGTTCCCAGCAGCATGTGAACGAGGTGGAGGGATCACTCCCATGGGTGACAAGTGGACTGATTATGATCACAAACTCGTGTTCACCCCAGCATTGATTTTCTTCCGTTTAAGTATCACGTGTTGCTTTTCACCCGAGTATTGGTGTCAGTGTATGTTATATGCTATTCTGGCTGGTTCTTGTTGTTCATTCTCCATTTCTACCAAGCGCGGTTCACCATCACCAACTATCCATCATTCGCAGGACCATTTCATGACCTGAGCGGATAGTACTGTGGAGTTCTGTGGCTTCCCCCAAGCATCACTGGACTGTGGTTGACCATGGGTCTTGTAGGGGTTGATGACTAACGTTATGACAGTAAATCATTCATTGTTAGTAAGTAATAGTAGTGGCTTAATAACCATGATTGTTGATACCTATTGTATCCTATTGTTAGTAATTAAGTAATAAGCGTCGAGTGTCGAGCGACTATGATTGATAGTAGTGGTTTGCCTTTGTTGGAAAAGACCGATGCAATATCTCCTTGGGATTGCGAAATAAACCCATCAATTGCGTTTTAAAATTTGTGTGCCCCGATGAGTCTAGACAGAGCTATTGCCCAAAAAACAATAACAATTGCATATGATAGACAACGGCTATGACAAATGACTGCTAATGGCAGGTGGTAGTGGTTTGTGATGATTTATTTTGTTGGGTCATGGTCAGAAGTGGCTAGTCCCTAGATAACTAACCACAAGGGCTGTTAATGCTAGCTGCACAATTCTAAATGGCCACCCAAATGTAGCTAATCAGCCCTTGTGATTGGTAGTCTAGGGATTGGCTATCGCATAATAATAATCAATCGCTAGACTACCAACAATGATTATGGTTCAGTATGGTTCACAATTCTTAGGTGCTAGTAATCACTACCAATAATTCTATGAACTATCACATAATGGTTCATAATCAAAAGGTGCTGGTTCATAGAACTTCCCAGGACTTAGGTGATTCTGCTAGCTATATCCCTGCGATGGTGATAGCATGGCCACGGCCAGGAATGGGCGACTGGTCCTGCGACTGCGTGCGCCACAAGGATTGATGGTAGCTTGGTTGGATCAACCACCCTGGAGACTCTTAGTGTGGCTGGTGGTTGGAGCGATGAGCTGAGCCAGGGGTATCCATAAATCCCCAACTAAGGCGGGAGCGAGCTAAGGAGCTACTAAGGATGTTCCCACCAAATGGTACTCCAATTGGTAGAAGTACTGCCATTTGATTGCTACTCCAAATCTACTCCATTTGATTTGTGGGAACATCCTTAGTAGTGGAGTACCACTCCATTGTAGATTCCCAATCAAATGGTAGTAGATTCATTTCCATCCACCACTAGTACTGATATTCCTATCCAGCGCTGGTGTTGCCCAGACCGTGCCTGATCCCGGCTTGAGTATGGACTGGCATTACTTGCGTGTTGTTGATGTTGTTGAAGAAAGATCTTTATGTTCGAAGTCGTGTTTTGGTTCCCTTTTGCCCGCCCCATAGCTAGTAGTTTCTTAGTTTGTGACCTGATTTCATGCTTGCTTTCAAGAATGTGAATACCCTATCACCCATGATCCCAAAATAATCAGCACTCAATGTCACCCACCTTAAGCCGTCCAGCATGGTTGAAACCCAGTGAAAATCAAGGGCTCTGTTTGTCAGACCGTTGTTGGCCTTGTGGTTCTCCGTCGGCACCGCACTCCACTGCTTTTTGTGCGCCAAAGTTGTTGCTCATGGCAATGGTTTCAACATCACAGGCTCTGGGCCAATACCCTGTACCCTGGAGAACATACTATATATATCTATATATTATATGACCTTTTTTTGGCTGGCTTGTTCACTTTCGTTTTTGTTGGTGGCTAGTATTGACCCATGCCCATATCATTATGCCTTCAGCCCGAAATACTCGTGTCATTAGCAGCAATGCTACCATAGATGGCTGTGGATCAATAGCCTGTACACCTTGTCTTGCTGGTTATCGGACCACCATCCATAGGATTGTTGGTTGTTGTTGGGGTTGATGGTAAGTTACTTGAATGTGCATCCACAGTAGCCGGTAAGATGATAGGGCTCAATTTTCTCACCTTGCATGGTGATTTACCATGTTTACATCTCAGAAAATGAACCCACCAATCCAAGTATTCAGGAATTGGCTACTAATAGCTTCAGGAATTTGTACTAAGCATGGTGATAGGACTTCTAGCCCACCCGTATGGAATGAAGCTATATGCCATGGCTATGATATCCCAGGCAAGTAGCATGGCTATCGATGAACTCAGGCAGCTCATCACGCCTTTGCGGTGCTTTCAGAGAACCCGCAGGCCGCTCCTGGCGCGGCCGTGGATGGTTGATGAATGGTTGATAATAACCATGGTTAATGGCTTACTAATGGCCAACCATTCATGGTTGATTAATGGTTGATTAATATATATGATTAATATGGCTAATATATTGATATGATTAGTATGGCTAATAATTGATGGTTAATAAGCAATATATGGCTTATGATTAATAGTCAATGATTATTGATGACCATGGTTAACGGTTATAATGGTTTTGCGAATGAATGGTTGATTAATGGTTCATTAATTATTAACCATGGTTATTAATTAAGCATTAATTATTGACCATGGTTCATTAATGGCTGATAATAACTGTATCCATGGTTAATCATTAATGCTAAATAGTCCAAGTGATGGTTGACTAGTGGTTAAACGCCAGCCCTGCAAGATTCCGAAAGGCACCTGTTGGCCGTAGGCTGTTTTTCATGTTTTTTCCTTCTGCTGTCATTGCTAACAAGGGCAATGTAAGATGTATGCATGGAGTGTTTCATGCAGATATGTCAGATATGTACTTCAAAGGGATTCTTATTTTTTTGTTCAGTTGTTGGATCACTATTGATTCAACCATACCGTAAATCCACATGTGGGTGTTTCTCAAAATAGGGGTGCCCTCAAATCGTCCAGTTTATTGACCATCTAATAAACCAACCATTTTTTGAGGGTTCACATTTTTAAGAAACTCCCATTGGTTTATACCGTTACCGTTGGTTATTATCCCCTATGTTTAACCATTATTGGTGGTCATAAACCTTCTAGAAACACCCGTTCATTAATATGGCTGTGGGTCAAAACCCTGTACCCCTAGTTCCCCATCACAAACCATTCTTTTCTCTATGATTGTTGGTGATTATCCCCCATGAACGTTGGTTGATTTATGGCTTGACCCAGCTCGCCATATTTCTTGGCAGATCACCGCTGGTTGAGCACAACTGCCTTCATCACCCCGCGCCAGTCGACGCTGTTGAATTACCCGGTCACGGGAAATGGGAACTTGGACTGCGGCACCTGGGCACCCAGAGCTGGTGATGTCACGTGGGTTTTGGAGCCTAGGGGGACCGCTGTTAGGAAGGGGAAACTCACCGCCTTATAGGGTTTATAGCCATGGTATGCCATGATTATCCTACTTGAATGTTCATCGCGAGTGCTTGCAACTGGAAACTCATCATGGCTGTGGGCGGTTATAGGCTAGCCTGTAGGGTTTACAACCATAGTTATTTCCCAGTTATCACACCACTTGCACATCCAACTTTATTTAATTAATGAACATGCAGTCATAACCATCATGATAGTGGTTTATGAATAACAAACACTAGAGGGGTTAACATCAACAATGATAGGTATAACAGTGATGATTCACATTGAGTCATGAATCACCATGATCAATCATGGACCTTTAGCTGGTTGGTGGTATCAAACATTTTTTCCTGAGCATTGCCAAATGGTTTGGTGGTTTGGTGGTTGACTAATATTAAGACGGATGGTTCAACCACCAACCAGACAGTGCTTCTTGATGGTTCTTGTTGTTGTGTGTTTTCGATGATGGTCACAGGGTTTGGACAACCAACGAATCATATCGAACAACTGCCCCGTTTTGAGCGTGTTTGTAAACATGGGGGTTTCTAGGACGGGCCTGGTATCCAAGTTGAGGGAGCATGGATTGGAGTTATTTGATATGCTGATTGGTGATTTGGATGTTGTACCCATGCTCATGACTGAGAACTATTCTACTGTGGTTTGGTGATTCATCATTGAGTGTTTATGATTAGCTATGACATTCTCAAGCAACTATGGTGACAGAAAAGGAATCAACTCCATTCGTCCATATGAAGGCTATGCAACTTCATTAAGCACAATTTGCCCTTGCTCACACCCTGGAAATGAAGAGTTGGCCTGTTCTCAACGAGGGTTGCTAGTGGCTTCACATTGGCACCTTGGCCAACCATCCAACATTGTCTTCCAATACAGGTTGTTATTTGCCATCATGGTCATTGCCGATGTGATAAGACCTGTGCAACGTCGACCTCGGTTGGCACTTCGCAATCCCTGGATGAATGACAAGGACAAGTGGGTGCCCAACAGAGTTGATCTATCCCAAGATCAAATCGGGGACAAAGGAGGAGGCCAGCCACCTGAATTTGGCAACAACGACAAGATCATCATCGCGGCAAAGAAAGAACTGCTCTGAGCCATCAGGCATAAGGTATGCACCATGGCCAGTTTCGCGAGCCGCGAGGGTCCAACAAAAGGCCCGGGGTCAAAAGACCGAGGATTGGAACCCACGGTTTTTTCGCATGTTGCGTTGATGTCAGCTCACCTTGAGTAGGTACGCAAGACGAATTCAGATGCAAATGGTTTGGCAGCCCTTGGTGGGCAACGCCTTTGGAGGTTCCGGCCAAAGTCAGAGCCTTCGAGGACATACGGCGGAGCGATCCCAGGAATTATCAGTGGCCAGCAATCATGGTGATGTGATTGGCCGATTAGCTGATGGCTAATGTTTGCCCAAGTGATTAGCTGGCAGTGTGAGCTGGTGCGCCGGCTTCTTCCAAGGCCAATGGCCAAAAGGGAGCCACTAGCCACTAGCCAAACATTTTTAGTTAGCGGTGGAACGAATTAAGACCAAGATCAAACAAAATGATTCATTTGGCCTTGCCATCCAGTCCAATCCAAGCCACATGTACTTCTTCAAAATTTTGAGGCCGAAAGCAGATTTGTGTGTCAACACTGTGTGGCATTTTGCTTGGGGGTGGAGAAATAGGAGCGTCAAAGAATTGCTTCAAATCCCCCATACCCTGGGCAGAAACACATATACCAAATCAGCCACATTGAAAACACTTACTTATTCTGCCAACACCCACCCACTCCCGAAACTTAACAGCCAGTTTAGTGGGTCAGATTGTAATAACCAACACGAGGAATTAGCTATCTTCAAGCGTAACATCATCATTAATCAGACATGTGTTGTTTAGCCCTTTATACTTGGCCAGAATTAATCATAACGATGGCAGACACAATATTCACCACTCAAACCGTAGATTTTGTTGTTTGAATGCATCATGTTCTACGATCATTATTCACTATAGCTGCAGCTATGCATCTTGTTTTGTGATCATCAACTCATCAACCAATCTTACCAGTATCATTCCTGATGATCATGTGATTCATGTGATGCCACTATTCGCTGCCATTTCTTCGCTTGTTGACCATTATTGACCCACTACTACCCATCAATCAACCATCATTTCCCATGAACTCACCATCATTTGACCCCTATTGACCATCATGAAACCATTAAGTACCCATCCTTTGGCCACGAACTCAACGAACTGCGTCAACCACCACCAACCGCAACGTGGCACTGCGATGCGGTCGTGCATTTGAGGGACTTTGATTTGCTGGGTCTTCGAAAGCTTCCAATTCATGGCAAACATCACCAACCCTTCGCAGCTCGGTGAAGATGAAGGCTGAAGGTCGACTCGTGGTGGACGTTGTGGTAGTGGTTAGCTTGCCATTAGTCTGACCAAAGTGATCTATGGATGGTTATTTGCTATTAGTCCTTACTATGGTGAATGATGTTTATCAGTTAATGATGGTTCTCGAGTTTCTTCTCAAACGATGGTTTATGATGACGGTTGCTACTTGATGGCCAGCTACTGCTTGGCAAACATAGTGAATGATCGCTTTGAAGTTGCAAACGGCCTCTATATGGTCATGTGCCACTTCACATCTCTCAACTGTTGCTGCGCTTCCAGGTCGCTTTCCACGGACTTGTTTGGGAAGTTTGTGGAAGCGTCTCCACGGTCATTAAGGGGTTCTTTCATAGCCCGGATACTCCATGGTGATTTACTACTAGACTGCTGGATGTTCACCTACCTTTATTTGGATCGTTATGGCCCAGCTCGCCATAGCTGTTATATGATATATGTCCTAATCAACAGTTGGTTGTTATTCCCTATGATCAACCATTAGGAATCACCATGGAAAACCATTCGTAACCATCAAACATCAACCATTAAGCACTGCTTAGCAACCATTACTGACCAACCGTTATTTGGTTGGTATACTTATCACAAGTTGATGAGCCTCCAAAAGAACTTATCAGCCAACTAACCATGAGATCTTAACGCAAATCTAACTGATTATTAATAACCACCTCTTGTCCAACTAACCATGAGATCTAACCATTCTTTATCAACCAACTAACCATATGCCATATGGCGGTGGGTCAAAACCCTGTACCCCTGGTTCCCCCATCATTAAGCATTGTTTTCCATATGATTTGGTTGGCTATTATAAGCCATTATTGTGTTTTCCCACTATTATTTATTGTTATTGGTTAATATCCCCCATTATTGTTGGTTAATATTGACCCAGCTCGCCATTTGTTCTTAACACAAAGAATGGTTAGTTGGTTGATTACTTATCATTACTTATCAGTACTTACCAACCAACTAACCATATGCCATATGGTTGTTTCTCAAAATAGGGGTACCCCCAAATCATCTAGTTATTAACTAATTATAGTAATAAACCAACCATTTTTGGGGCTCCCTATTTTGAGAAACAACTATATGCCATATGTTCTTAGCACAAGTTGCTTCACCACTTCGGCCTAGGAGTGTCTTGCTGGACTACTCCACAGCAGCGCAGGGCTTCGACATCACTCGGCAGATGTTGGAGGTGGGTCTTTCGACGGTGAGTTCAACCACAGTTAGGCACTTCATGGCATTTGATTGGAGGAAAATTCAGGAAAATGTCCAGGAAAATGTCCAGGAAAATGTTTGGAAAATGCTAGGAAAATGTCCAGTTGCTCATTTACATGAAGGAACGTGTTTGAGAAAATAGCAAATTTGGTGGTTTCTTGGCATTTTCCACTGTAAAACCATTGGTTGATAGTGGATTAGAACAGACCAAGAGCAATCACAAGTTAAGCGCAATGGGTCGTTAATCATGGTTGATGGATTTTTCACCCATGAACATTTGTTCTCTTACAATTGGTGTTTTCTGATTCCGCAAGCTGTGCCATATTCTGACACTAGCTCATGACCAACGCAGACACGGAACCCGCTTTGTTACGCGAGCGGTTTCCCGGTCACGAACACCCATGAGCAGTGTGAAAGGCTGTGGATGGTGTATGATTGTGCCGATTCTGGTGCCGATGGCTTCACGTCAAAACCCCTGGCACGCAAGTGACCATCACAAAAACATATCAGACTAGTGTGAACGTTTACTTCCCAGTTGTTGGATGATGTTGGCCCATACATGCCCATACGGTGGGCTATCAGCCCTTTTATGAGAACTCTTACTGCATCATGATTCCCAGGTTTCCCATAAAGCACTGACCTCCATCATGTCAATGATTCAATCAGTTACCTTACAGTCAAGTCGAATGGGGAGATGTACCCATTCCACTTGGTTGTTTCAACGAAGTGCGTTTATTGTGCGCTTGGTCCCATAAAGTCCCTCCCTCAACGAATGTTCCCCCCATGTTGGAAAATGCTTCCAGACAATTTCTTGACAAGTCAGCCAGCCAGGCTCGAATCCCTACGTTGACGGAGGAACAAAGGCGCGGTGCAGCAAAGCTGCACGTTGACTATCCAGGATTGAAAAAAACATGGAACAACCAGGACTAAGGATTGTCAACAAGCTGATACTTGCCAACTGATGCTTGCCATGGCCTGATCAAAACACATCACCATGACATCAATACGAATGGTAGATCCATATAAGTACCCCTCATATTGAGTGCTAAATCTCGAGCTATTGACCTGTTTAAGTTGTATAGTGGTGCAGTTGGTTCGCCATTCCCGACTATCAATGGCCCCTAGGAGGCGATCAAGTAGTATGGGCCATTATCTTCCATTATTTCTACTCATAGTGATGAGTAGTAGTATGATGTTACTAGTAATCATGTACTATTCTATTTATGCTCAAGTAGTAGTGAATCAGACATGTGTTCCATTATTGATGAGTATTTCTATGAACCAGAAACTGGCTGGTGGTTTGATTGACTTGTTTTGTTTTCCCTAGTGTTTATGAACAAGTGGCTGGTTGACGAATATTTTTCATAGGGGTTGAAACCACCAACCAGGACATGTTGTTGGTTATTGATCACTACTTGAGAATTAAGAAGTAACCACCTGGTTACAAGTGGTAGATCCATTAACCATCTCACACTTCCTAGTGGCCACTACTGGTAGATCCATATGATGAACAATCAGTATTCATTATCAATATGGATAAATTATCTACCATGAGTAATTGGCCACAAGATGATTAAGCATTATCATGGATCTAAAAAGAGCAATTGATTAACAATATATGGGTGTTTCTCAATATAGGGAGCCCAAAAAATGGTTGGTTTATTACTATAAATAGCTCATAACTAGATGACTTGGGGGTCCCCTGTTTTGAGAAACCCCCATATAGATGACTCAGCTCACTTTTGTCAAGCAGCCATTGCTAGCTTTCGTGATGTCCAGGTTGGGCACGGGCCGTGATGACCGCCCGGGGCAGTCCAACTCCCTGATCTTTGCCATCAAGCTAAGTTGGAAGCTGAGCTTTCCTGTGAGGGATCTTCTGTTGTCGTTGTTGTTGTTGTTGTTGTTGTTGGTGGTGGTGGTGGTGGTGGTGGTGGTGGTGTTGTTGTTGTTGGTGTTGTTGTTGTTGTTGTTGTTGTTGTTGTTGTTGTTGTTGTTGGTGGTGGTGGTGGTGGTGGTGGTGGTGGTGGTGTTGGTGTATGTGTTGTTGTTGTTGTTGTTGTTGTTGTTGTTGTTGTTGTTGTTGTTGTTGTTGTTGTTGTTGTT
>VSDK01027227.1:168411-246320 GCA_009767595.1 Symbiodinium kawagutii | reverse complement strand
GGTTCAGTCTGGTTATTGTTGGGTTCCCCATGGCGCCCAGGAGTGCCTACCCTTTTTGGAGGTCACGGAGAGTGCAACCTTCGGACCCAAGGTTCGATTCCCGGAGGCGCGTTTTGGCTGCTGGAGAGTTGGGGGGGACGAGATGAGTGGGGTAAGAGTGGTTGATGAATGGTTAGTGGTTGATGATTGGTTGTAGTCGTTGATCATTGCTTAGAAATGATGGTTGATGAATGGTTAGTGGTTGATGATTGGTTGTAGTCGTTGATCATTGCTTAGAAATGATGGTTGATGAATGGTTAGTGGTTGATGATTGGTTGTAGTCGTTGATCATTGCTTAGAAATGATGGTTGATGAATGGTTAGTGGTTGATGATTGGTTGTAGTCGTTGATCATTGCTTAGAAATGATGGTTGATGAATGGTTAGTGGTTGATGATTGGTTGTAGTCGTTGATCATTGCTTAGAAATGATGGTTGATGAATGGTTAGTGGTTGATGATTGGTTGTAGTCGTTGATCATTGCTTAGAAATGATGGTTGATGAATGGTTAGTGGTTGATGATTGGTTGTAGTCGTTGATCATTGCTTAGAAATGATGGTTGATGAATGGTTAGTGGTTGATGATTGGTTGTAGTCGTTGATCATTGCTTAGAAATGATGGTTGATGAATGGTTAGTGGTTGATGATTGGTTGTAGTCGTTGATCATTGCTTAGAAATGATGGTTGATGAATGGTTAGTGGTTGATGATTGGTTGTAGTCGTTGATCATTGCTTAGAAATGATGGTTGATGAATGGTTAGTGGTTGATGATTGGTTGTAGTCGTTGATCATTGCTTAGAAATGATGGTTGATGAATGGTTAGTGGTTGATGATTGGTTGTAGTCGTTGATCATTGCTTAGAAATGATGGTTGATGAATGGTTAGTGGTTGATGATTGGTTGTAGTCGTTGATCATTGCTTAGAAATGATGGTTGATGAATGGTTAGTGGTTGATGATTGGTTGTAGTCGTTGATCATTGCTTAGAAATGATGGTTGATGAATGGTTAGTGGTTGATGATTGGTTGTAGTCGTTGATCATTGCTTAGAAATGATGGTTGATGAATGGTTAGTGGTTGATGATTGGTTGTAGTCGTTGATCATTGCTTAGAAATGATGGTTGATGAATGGTTAGTGGTTGATGATTGGTTGTAGTCGTTGATCATTGCTTAGAAATGATGGTTGATGAATGGTTAGTGGTTGATGATTGGTTGTAGTCGTTGATCATTGCTTAGAAATGATGGTTGATGAATGGTTAGTGGTTGATGATTGGTTGTAGTCGTTGATCATTGCTTAGAAATGATGGTTGATGAATGGTTAGTGGTTGATGATTGGTTGTAGTCGTTGATCATTGCTTAGAAATGATGGTTGATGAATGGTTAGTGGTTGATGATTGGTTGTAGTCGTTGATCATTGCTTAGAAATGATGGTTGATGAATGGTTAGTGGTTGATGATTGGTTGTAGTCGTTGATCATTGCTTAGAAATGATGGTTGATGAATGGTTAGTGGTTGATGATTGGTTGTAGTCGTTGATCATTGCTTAGAAATGATGGTTGATGAATGGTTAGTGGTTGATGATTGGTTGTAGTCGTTGATCATTGCTTAGAAATGATGGTTGATGAATGGTTAGTGGTTGATGATTGGTTGTAGTCGTTGATCATTGCTTAGAAATGATGGTTGATGAATGGTTAGTGGTTGATGATTGGTTGTAGTCGTTGATCATTGCTTAGAAATGATGGTTGATGAATGGTTAGTGGTTGATGATTGGTTGTAGTCGTTGATCATTGCTTAGAAATGATGGTTGATGAATGGTTAGTGGTTGATGATTGGTTGTAGTCGTTGATCATTGCTTAGAAATGATGGTTGATGAATGGTTAGTGGTTGATGATTGGTTGTAGTCGTTGATCATTGCTTAGAAATGATGGTTGATGAATGGTTAGTGGTTGATGATTGGTTGTAGTCGTTGATCATTGCTTAGAAATGATGGTTGATGAATGGTTAGTGGTTGATGATTGGTTGTAGTCGTTGATCATTGCTTAGAAATGATGGTTGATGAATGGTTAGTGGTTGATGATTGGTTGTAGTCGTTGATCATTGCTTAGAAATGATGGTTGATGAATGGTTAGTGGTTGATGATTGGTTGTAGTCGTTGATCATTGCTTAGAAATGATGGTTGATGAATGGTTAGTGGTTGATGATTGGTTGTAGTCGTTGATCATTGCTTAGAAATGATGGTTGATGAATGGTTAGTGGTTGATAATTGGTTGTAGTGGTTGATTCATCACATCATGGCTAATGACGGCAAACGTGGGTGGACTGATTGCAGTTGTTGGTGGATTGATGGGTAAGAATTCTTCATGACGGTTGTCAATGGTCAATGACGGTTGAGTACAGTCAACAAATGTGAAAGCAGATCAATACTATACTGGTTGACAACCGTAGAAATTGATTGTTAGCGATGGTGAAAGGATGGCTAATCCTGCTTTCTAAAGATAAGGGTAAATGATTAATTAGTACAGGCATGTACAGATCGTTGATGATGATCCTTAATGCTCACTTCAATGCTAGTTCAACATGATTGATGATGGATACTACGCCTGATCTTTAAGTGCTGATTGCAACAGACTTGCAGTAAGGACGAGTGATAATCATGGTCGCTATAATTTCAAAGCAGCATGTGAAAAACGTGGAACATCCCATCTTCGTGTTCGTGTAGGCGAACGTCGCTGCGCAGTTGAGGATGACGCATTGGATGCTCCGCTTCCACACCAGTTGTGACGCCCTGTCCGTGCAGGGTTGCATGTTGGACCATTGGAGCACCTTATTTTCATTGAGTATCAGTATAGGAGATGGACGATTTCGACCTCAAGTCATTGGTCGAGCAGATGCCGAGTTGAGCGGACAGCGATGGCGACATCGTCTCCCCGTAGAAACCCGTAAGAACAATGGTTTCCCCATTATGAATGGCCAGCTGTTACGGGACACCACCAGTTGGAGAAACCTAGTTCATCGTTCCAGTTTACATGTTTGTTATGGCTTCCCAGCCGTATCTTGGTTGCAGCCTGAGGGGTGTGAGTTGTTTTGAGACACATTCCAGATGACGGCCAAAAAGACCAACAGAGGCGTGTTTTCACAGTCCAAATAATTTCACGTGTATATGTTCACATAGAAACAAATAGTAATTAAGCTGATTAACTGATGGCAAACCACTTCAAGTGCATCTTCGCAATCAATCACCTATCTAATCACTGTTGCCTAGTCACCTACTGAATCACTACTTTGGTTTATTTAATCTACACTTTTAAAAATGGCTGTGGGTCGATCCCTTCTAACATGCTGGACATCCCATACATTTCAAACCAGTGTTGGGATGTTCACCTACGCCTTTTTTGGATGGCTAATATTGACCCATAGCCATCCATAGTTGGTCTATCCCCGATTGAAGGATTGATCATGATACCCAGGAGTAACATATCAGAATGATAGGGGATCATAATGATACCATTGGTTGCAAATCATCTACCATTATGATATCATTTGTAACCACCCCAGGGTGGCTTCTAACCCTACCGTGCGGTGACTCAACCGTGGGTGGTCCCTGCGGCACTCTCTGCTGGCCCAGGAGTTTACGGTGTGGCCCAGTGACGTGTTGATCTCCCAATGTCTGGCAGCGCAGGAGGGTGGCCGTTTCCGGCGTAGCGTTTGGAGGCGGCGTTTTACGGCGCAAATCTGGCGATCCAAAATGGCTATGGGTCAATATTAACCAACCAACTAATGGTGGATAATGACCAACAAACTATAGGGAAAACAATGGTTAATGATGGGGAACCAGGGGTACGGGGGTTTGACCCACAGCCAAATGAATGCAGTAGTTTAGTAGTAGTGATTAGCTTAACCATTAATAGCACATCATGAATCATGCGATTATTGACTGTTTTGAAGACTGTGTAGTTGTTTGAGAATGATTTGGATGACTGTTGTTTCAGAATCTTGGTTTGAGTAAGATAGCCACCATTGTTCATGATTGTTGTGTAAGGTAACATTCTGTAATCATGAATCATCAACGTCATCAACGCGCCTGAGTTGCAGCTGTTGTTTATCAGCATTGCGTATGTAGTTTGTGTTCATCATGATGAGGAATCATGGTCATGATATGATTGGCTGACACAGATTGCTGTGTTGTTGACACTGACAATTCGTCATCTAAAGTACCAGTTGTACAATCATCGGTCTTACCAACCCAGTCGAGTATGATGCAGACAATGTGGGGTGAGCGCGCATCGCGAGGTGTGCACTAGGGCCAAGACATCAACCATCAGATGGGTGTTTATCAAGATAGGGGTATCCCAACTCATCCAATACAAACCATCTATAGTCAGAAAAAAAAAACCTTCGATTTCGGGAGTGCCCTATTTTGAGAAACCATCCCTATCAACCACCAAAGAAATCATGGCATGAAGTTCGATTTCTTCATGGTACCATGTCCCGCAACGTAACGATTGTTGGATGATGTTGGACCCTGCTAGGACTAATTTGAAAGAGAACAATCAGAACATGTTCGTTTTCAAGAACCATCTCACCAAAATTACTAGGCATCAGCTTTGGCATGTTTGTCTTTTTTTGTTATTGGTTATCATCCTGCATTATGACGTTATCATTGATGTACGATACACATATGATAATTGTGGTTGGTCACTAATGCATGTGACTACGTTGTCATTCGTTGTTGTCCCCTATGACTACCTCCCTGAACAACATGTTGCTGGGACCACAATCGAGGATCAGAACCAATACTCGTGCATGATAGCCATTGATCATCGACACTCATTGTGCTTACAATTCTCACTCTTAGTACTATTGATGATGTCCATGGTATGGCCGTGGGTCAATATTATGCCCCTCTTTTGTTCACTAGACGGACAAGCTTGTCCAACTGCTGGGATGTCATGCATCCATCCATATCCATCCATTTTTGGGTATATATATATTATATAAATGATTGGTGACTCTTGTGGCCTCTATCAAATTGAAGGACCATTGCTAGCATGATGTTTGTTCAGGAGATACTCTCTATTAGTGTGGTTGTTTGAACAAACAGGTCTTGTACAAATACTCAGGCGTAGTTTGGGTATACATGCATTCTCTCTGGCAAATTAACCTGCTTGTGAGGAAAATCCACGATCTATGGCCGGTTTACCTTTTTAAAACTGGTGATTTTCTGAACTTCCAGCAGATCATTTACTAGAGTGTGAATGCTAATGTGATCTACTTTGCTTCACCACTTCCACGCTTATCATTTGAAGAATTTGACTAGTCATGATTTGCTGCTTTCTTAGGGGTACCCCCAAATCATCCAAACACAGTCATGACTATAGTACTAAACCAGCCCTAACTTTGGGGTATCCCTGTCTAAAGAAACCCCCGAGGTCGCGGTGTGGACCGCAGTGCGCACTTGACGCTGACCTTCCAGGGAGGGCGCGGACGCCAAGTTCGCAGCTGGATCTCGTGCCAGTGACCGACTGCTGGGAGGCTTCGACTGATGGTTTTAGATGGTTTTAGGGAAATTTTATTGGATAGTAATAGGGGAAAACTAGCAACAAGAATGGCTAAACAACTGCGCAGTATGCTTTTGTGAGGGCTTATATTGCTCAATGAATCGTTGATTACGGGCCATTCTACTGTTGTTTGGGATGTTTGCCTACCAACTCACAACTGATTTTGAGGTCGGAGGTGCCCCCCAGCAGTTTCTCAACCTGGAACGGCGCATTTCGAATTTTCCGCGCTTAAAGCCATCCTGGAGTAGATAGCTAGCTGGTGATTCTCAGGGAGCTAAGGAGCCAGGGGTATCAACAAATCCCTTTAAAGGGGGAGCTAAAGTGCTACAGGGAGTGGTGAAACCAGATGGTGGATTGATTTACAGTAATAGGCTACAATATTTACAGTAATCCATGTATCAATTGAATATGAAATTGTTAAATATTGAACATGGGGGATATTCTATGTACTCCAGACTGGTTATATCTCCATCCCTTCCAAAGCCCTTGCTTTTCGTACAGCAAAGCACGGGTTTTGCGGCGATTGAAGTTCGAAGCAATGATGTGGCTATGGGTCAATATTAACCAACCAATAATGGGGGATATTCACCAACAATAATAGGGAAAACAATGGTGAATGATAGGGGAAACAGGGGTACGGGGGCTTGACCCACTGCCACGTGGAAACATTCGAATGACAAGGGGCATTCGGAGTCGCAACTTTGGAACTCTGTGACCTGATTTGTTCCCATGGAAATCTGTCACTTGAAGCCGTTGAAAACCCCCTCGTTTCAGTGACAATGGTTACAGTTCCTTTGGTGGCTACACGAGCCACTGAGGTTTTTAGCGATAAGCCAAGGATCATTGGCTTGGGGTAGTTTACAGCCACTAAGTTTGTGACAATTCTTGCAGTTTGGGGGCATTTTTTCGAAGTGCAATCATGGTGAGCCTTCATCAGTGCAACCACGGTGGCGCAGCAGGCCACTGGCGTCGTAATGGCTGGCTGGGGGTTTGATATGCATTTGTTTGAAGGGGATTCGTGGGGATTAAGTAGTGGTTCATAGGGGATAGTAATCAATGGTTAAACAACTACTGGTTTGTGCTTTGAAACATTTTATGTTTTGCCTCTTTCCATCTTGATGGCTAAGCACCGCCATGAACAATTGATGATTGCAATCACCCGCGTTGTCATGAGCCGATGGTTACTTCCATGTGGCTCGAGTGTCCTCAAGTGAATTCATTGCCGTTGGTGTCAGTTTTAACATGGCGTTCTCTGGCCATGATGGCTATGGCAAGCCATCAGTTGGTGCTGGCACCCAGCTGATTGAAGTTAATGTGTTCTGTTTGAACGGTGAAGGCTGCAATGTGAGCCTGTGCCCTTCCACCTTGGGAAGGGAAGTGGTTGAACTGGTTTCCAGACAACTTTTGCCAAAGAGAGGTGCAAAGATCACTCTCCACCACCATGCTTCACCGCTGGTTCTGCACCAAACATTGCAAGAGCAAGGAATCACTGGTAGAACTGCTACATTGTCCTGCACCTATGTCCCCACTGATCTGGTTTGTGCATTGAAATTTGTGATGGGAGGATCCTCAGTCCCAGTCTCTGAGCGGGAGACTGTATTGCAAGGGGTGACACAGATAACCGGCGCATCTACCAACACTTGTTTACGCCATCTTCCCCAGACCCTCGATACCTTGATTCTTGGCAACGAGTTTAATGAAAGCCTGGATCCGGTCAACTGGCCAAGCATCAACTGGCCAAGCAGCCTGCAAACTTTGATTTTTGGTACTTCTTGGAATCAAAACTTGGATCATGTGAGCTTGCCAAGCAACCTGCGAACTTTGACATTCGGCCATAATTTCAACCAGAGCCTAGATGCTGTGACCTTGCCCAGCAACCTGCAAACTTTGACTTTCGGCCATAATTTCAACCAGAGCCTAGGTACTGTGACGTTGCCAAGCACGCTGCAAACTTTGACATTTGGCTTTGATTTCAACCAGAGTCTAGATACTGCGACCTTGCCAAGCAACCTACAAACTTTGACATTTGGCCATCGTTTCAACCAGAGGGTGGATCGGGTGACCTGGCCCAGCAACCTACAAACTTTGAATTTTGGTGACTGCTTCGACCAGTGCCTGGAAGGGGTGACTTTGCCGAGCAAACTGACAACTTTAACTTTCGGCGATGGTTTCAGTCAGAGCCTGGACGGGGTCACCTTGCCAATCAACCTGCAGACTTTGACTTTTGGATATTTCAAGAAGGGCCTGGATCAAGTGACATTGGCGAGCAATGTGCAAACCTTGATTTTTGAAGGTAGCTTGGACAAGACACTGGATCGGATCACCTTGCCCAGCAAGCTGCACACTTTAACATTGGGCAGGGATTTCAACCAGAGCTTGGATTGGGTCACCTGGCCCAGCAACCTGAAAGTTTTGACTTTGGGCAACTGCTTCAACCAGAGCCTCGAAGGGGTGACTTTGCCCAGCAAACTGACAACTTTGACTTTCGGCGATCATTTCAACCAGAGCATGGACCGGGTCACCTTGCCAAGCAGCCTACAAACCTTGACTTTCGGACATCATTTCAACCAGAGCCTTGATCAGGTGACATTGGCGAGCAACCTGCAAACCCTAGTTTTTGTTGCTGTTTTTGACCAGAGCCTGGACCAGGTTATTTTGCCGAGCACGCTTCAGAATTTAACATTGGGTAGGGATTTCAACCAGAGATTGGATGGGGTCACCTGGCCGAGAAACCTGCAAACATTGACATTCGGCCATACTTTCAACCAGAGCCTCAATCAGGTAAGCTTGCCCGGCAACCTGCAAACTTTGACATTTGGCTTTAATTTCAACCAGAGACTGCATCAGGTCACCTTGCCCTGCAACTTGCAAACTTTGAAATTTGGCCATTGGTACAACCAAAGCCTAGATGGGGTCACCTTGCCGATCAACCTGCGAACTTTGACTTTCGGATATGCTTTCAACCAGAGACTGGATCAGGTCACCTTGCCGAGCAACCTTCAAACTCTAACTTTTGGCGATAATTTTGACCAAAGCTTGGATGGGGTCACTTTGCCGAGCAAACTGACAACTTTGACTTTCGGAATCCACTTCGAAAAGAGCTTACTTCAGGTCAAATTGCCGAGCAGCTTACAAAGTTTGACATATGGCAATTTGCACGACAAGAGCTTGGACCGAGTCAATTTGCCAAGCAGTGTTCGCAGGATGTTTTTGTCAGTTCCCCATCGGGATTCCACCTTGAAACGCTTGCAGCACATGATGATCAGCTTGTGACCGCCCAAAACGCGCTTTGCACGAGGTCCAGGAAGTGGGCTACCAGCGATGCGGTGATGGAAGTGTGGCTACTTTGGCTTATCAAATTCGACCAAGACCAAGCAGCAACTAAGGGGCTAAAGCAGTAGCCTACACCATCTCCGATGTGGTTGCCTGTTGTTGTCCATGGTTATCAAGAATTAGTTTGTTAATATCAAGTATCACTTTTGTTGACAATCTGTTTCAGGTTCCTGTAATCGTCGACTGTCCTTGTCCTATCCATAACTACCACCATTGTATTGTTATTCATCAGTAGTACGCATCACTATTAAGAACCACCCTTATATGGGTTTGTGCAGAAATGGAACTACCAGCCACCCAATGATAGCTACCATTCATCAAACAAGGCACCAGTTTGGGGAGCACTTTTTTGAACAAACCCATAGGGTGGTTTCTCAAAAGAGGGGGCCTCAAAAATACTTGGTTTATCACTAAAAATCAAAGACTAAGAATGGATGATTTAGGGGTACCCCTCATACTTTTCATATGGGTGGTTAAACTCCCCCACCAATTATGTTTCAACCAATTATGTTTCTTATTTTTGGTCAATATCCCCTAATACTATTATACTAAATCCCATGGTTTAACCAATAACTATTATATGGCTATGGGTCAAAACCCTTAGTCCTCCTGGTTCCCCTATCATTAACCATTGTTTTTCCTATTTTTGTTGGCGAGCTTATCCCCCAGTATTGGTTAATGCATCTTGACCCAGCTCGCCATATAGTTGGTATATCCACTACTATTGTTGGTTAATCTCCCCTGTTATTAACCATTAACCAGCTAGTTAACCATTGTTGTTGGTTGATTAATATTGACCCATAGCCTGATGACTACAATGAATCCCCTTTCCTGAAAACTATTTCCAACCCATCAACCATGTGAAATGGCTGCTTAACCATGAATTCACCATCGTTGGTTGCCCTAACTTCGTTGCGGCCTCGCGGCCCCAGGGCGATGTTGAAACAGAACGAGCTCTACATCTTCCGCATTGGGTGCGCCGCGAGCTGCGTTTAACCGACCGGTGCCAGTGAGTCAACGGAGAGATGTAGACTCCATGGTGAGTCTACAAAGGGGTGATTTGGCTATGGGTCAAGCAGTTCACCAACCAACTACTGGGGGATAAGTTCAACAATGATTGGGAAAACAATGGTTAATGATAGGGGAACCAGGGGGACTAAGGGTTTTGACCCACTGCCATTTTGGGGCGGATGTTGTATAGTACGAGCTGCGGTTTTCGTCCATATGTTGGTGTTTCTTTGAAAAAATCAAGGTGCCTGGAAAACCATTGTTTGAAGGTGTTTCTCAAAATTAGGAGCACCCCAAAATGGATGGTTTATTGCTACAAATAGTTCATATTGGATGATTTGGGGGGTCCGCTACTTTGAGAACCCCAGCACTATGGTGTTTGTATGAAGTAGCTATGCTCGTATCGCGCATAGCTCACATATAGCTTTCGGACGATATATGAAAAGACCACTTGTTCGATAAAACAGTTGTAAACATCATCCCAGGATTCACCACCATAAGGTACATTAAAGAACGGGGCATATAGAATGATCAAGAAAATTCACCAAACTTGAGATAGACACTTACCACCATCCGAAGAAAACTTTTGGATCACTGCACACTCTGTCATTAAGAGCTGTTAACTTTGTGCATGCTATGAATCCGTTATTAACGAAAGTACTGAATTTCTGTTTTTGTCCTTCTCAATCCTCGCAATTGTCATAAACAGTACGAAGCATTATGCAGTGTCAGTTTTGTGATATCATATAAGTTGCTTACGCATTATGTATATGATTAAGATATACATACGAACTTGTTCAATACATATACACATATAGTTGATGCATATATATATATTTTTACATTTATACAAGTACATGCACTATATGTACTTTATGTCGATAATTACACTTCATATAGACAGATGTATACTGTATACATCTATGCATGCAGGTCCTGCACATACTCAGTAGTTTTACTAGCGTAGACAAATGCATAGAAGTGGTGGAAAAGCCAGGACCATTAGTGCATGGGGACCTGTTCCACGCTGGCAGCCACTGTTGGGATAATCCTGGACCTGTGGCGTTGGATACGTTCACCTCCAAGCAGCTGATTGCATCTGCGCCAGGATCAAGTCCAACCCCATGGTGACGCCCACTTTCAACCGTCACTTTCCAACATTGCCATGGGCGTGGACGCGGCGGTGAGACTGAACCACTAATTCCCAACATGTTTTGCTGCGACTGATTCGGAGAAATTCCATGCGCGGATGGTGAATTGGTTTTGGGTCAAGGCTTTTACCATCAATGTTTTTTGGGGTAAGTAATAACTAGCAGTGATAGTTGTAATATAATGGTGAATGATGGTACACTGGAGGTACAGGTTGAACTGACCCACAGCCAATTGAGTTTAACTGGTTGGTGGTTCTAAACATTTTTATTTTCCCTTGTAATTAATATAAACAATTGGTTGGGCCACTAATACTTGTCATAGGGGTTGAAACCACCAACCAGTTAATCATGACTACATTCTACATGGTCACAAGCATGTACAGCCAAGGCAGGGAAACATCCCGACAAAGAAGGTCAGTTTGGTCATAGGATGTGTGATGAATGGTGGTTGATGCATCACTATCCTATAGGATAATCAGTTTCATATTTTGTTTGGTCATTAATGTCATTAATCAGTTTCATCATCACCTTTGATTAATGGTGGTCAATGAAAAGTGATGTTTGAAATATTCATGTTTTGAAACGCTCAATTATTAATTCTGAATGATGGTTGAGTAGTTGATTTCAATCATCCAATCTGTTGAGGGTGTGGATGCAGCACCAGTAATTTGACAGCGAGTTTTCTCAAATTCATTGTAGGTGCAACATCAAGCAAGCTTTGACATGTGTTTTCGTTTTATTTGTTAAACATATTGGAAGCCTGTTGGGATAGGTGCTTTAGATACTGAAGGCTTCATCTAGCGCAATGCCTTTTCTGATCAACTTAGGCTGCCAAAAACCGTAGAAAAGGCCGCACTTTTGCTGCAGTCGACACTAGGGATGAAGATGGCATCAAGCTTGGAGTCATTAGGCAACAAGCAGTTCGATATGGCGGCAAATTGAGCTGCACACAAGCCGCTCAAAAGGATGGCCTTCAGTGACCAATTCCTTGCCTGCAAACACCTATGGCCAGGGTTTCCGCAAGTTTCTGAGCTGACTCCGACACCAGAAGAAGAACTGACATCCCAAAGTGTGCCTCAGACTAATAAGGTTTGGGGTAGGACTGACATCCCAAAACCTCTTCTGTTTGCAGACCATGTCTGTCGTCCCATTGATCCATTGGGCCACTGGACAAGAAGTGGGGCAGTGGGTTGAACACCCTTTTCAGGCTGGTGGATGTACCAGTGACTGGACCCCCATCCAGTTCAACTGGGATCAGGAAGATCCAGCTGAGGAGCTGGAGATTCAGCAGCATCCTGAAGGCTACAAATGGTTAAAGCTCCCAGGGGGGGGAGAGAGCTGTTTCACAGACAGCTGTACCAAGACTGAGTTGCCAAGGCCAAGATTGGTAGAAACCAAGAGGTGCACCACCGCAACCACAGAAAGTGGGACGACAGATTGAGGAACCTGGAACTGGCTGGTGCCAGACAGCACAGGCAGCAGCATGCCAGAGCAAGGAGAGCTGCCCCAGTCCTGGGGAGGAGGTACAGAAATGTTCGCAGAGGATGAAGCAGATGGGCTTGAGGTGTGAAGGACCAAAGAAAAGAAAAAACACTAAAAAACACAGCTGCCACACTGACATCCCAAAGTGTGCCGGTAAATCATTAACACATCATGATTGATGATGGTCTGGTTAATTTATCGTTAACATTTGTTGATGTTCATTCGCAATGATGATCTTTTAGACACGACTGTTGCAAAAGGTTTCGATTGTTAGACTATCCACTTCTAAATTATTGGTCATAAAACTGGCTGAGTGCTGGATAGCTTGTGCACAAGATGCAAAGGCGGAAGCAGGTCGCTCTGCTCAGCGCTGTTTTACATGTTTTCGGCCAACTACGTTGCTGAGGGATAGTTACGCAAGAGCGCAGGAGAACATGGATAACAATTCAACTTAGTACTTACTCCGAACAAAAAAAGAGTTGGTGGTTTGATTGACATTGTTTATTTTCCCTCATAATTGTTAACAAATTGTTCATAGATTTTTTCCATACTGGTTGAAACCACCAACCAGACAAAAAGCACATGTAACAAATTAAATTACTCGAAACATGAAAGTCATAAACAATGGCGATGAGTCATGAGATTTCGGAATTGTGGATTATAAACATGCACAAATATGTCTTCCGACACCAACTTCTGAAGGATGTAGGAAACTAGGTAGTAGACTCTAGACGGTGCACCTCAATGACATTTACGTAAGACACGAAGAAATAACCATCACCACCACTGATCAACTGTCATGAGCCATAACCCATCCACTACCCATCCTTCACCATCAATTTACCCTAGATTATCCATCAATTCCCACGAAATACAACCCAGCATGTTTCACCGTTTCATCATCAACTAGTAACTAGCCATCAACTAGCCATCCTGAACCATCAGCCATCAGCTACCCATCCTCATCATCTCACCATCATTTAACCATCCTTAACCATCCTTAACCATCCTTAACGCCATCCTGAACCATCCAACCCGTCCCCCATCCCGTGCCCCGGGTCCCCATGACCGTCCCGTCCCAACAGGTTGGATCGTCCAGTTGGCGGGCGAAGCTTCGGAGCCCATCGAGGGCATGACGTGACTGGAGACGACCAACCGCTTTGGAGTTCGCTGGTGAAGTCCAAGTTGGATGAGATAGCTATGGGTCAAGCAGTTACTCAACCAACAACAATGGTGATTTCTAGCTGGTTAATGGTTAATAATAGGGGAGATTAACCAACAATAGTAGTGGATATACCAACTATATGGCGAGCTGGGTCAATATTAATCAACCAACTAGTGGGAGATGTCCACCACCGATTTCATAGGGAAAACAATGGTTGATAGTGGGGAACCAGGGGTACGGGGTTTTGACCCATAGCCAGATGGTAACTGGTGGTTGTTTATAATGGTTACTGAAGTGATTATGGTTAAGTATCATCAGAATCATGATTACTTCAGCAACCATGGGTATTGAAGCTGTATGATGGTAACTGGTAGTTGCTTATCTGGGTGGATTACAGCTATGAACTTAGTTTTTTAGCTTTTTTGGGATATGATTGATTTACCATCTGTTGCCACTAAAAGTCAGACTTTTAGCAAGGGATCTAACAGCCACCAAATTATGATGGTTAATTACTGAAGTAATGATGGTTACTGTATGATGGTCACTGTATGATTAAGATGGTGATTATTATGATCGTTACTTAATGGTTACTGAAGAAATTATTAATCAACCAACAACAATGGTGATTTCTAGCTGGTGAATGGTTTGTAATAGGGGATAAGTTCACCAACAATAACAGTGGATATACCAGCTATATATGGCTATGATTCAAGCAGTTAACCGACCAATTTCATGGAGGATAAGCTCACCACCAATTTCGTAGGGAAAACAATGGCTAGTGAAAGGGGAACCAGGGGGACTAAGGGTTTTGACCCACTGCCAGATGGTTACTGTATGATGGTCACTGAATTATTACTAGCAATTATTTAACCATCATTCACTTATCATCAATCACTACAAGGTGGGCCCTGATGGTTACTTAAGGAATCACCAATCTGTTCATAGTAAGATCTGGTGGATTGATGGTTTATTGGTGGTTGACATGGGTTAATGGCTGTTAATGACTGGTCCATGATCCATCACAAGTTGCTAGCAAAGTAAATGATCATAGCTCAAAACCAATTGCCACACTTGAGGACCACACATATACCGTTGTCCTGGCAATTCGCGGTAAACCAGCAAATGCGTGGCTTCAACGAGGGTTTGAATGACGGACAGTTGGTCTCCCAATGTTTTGAGAACAAAAAGCGGACTTCCTGGTTGAGTATTAGGGCGTACATCACTTCTCATTTGGTCGGTGATTGTTTTTTGTTCTGGTCCGAGCATTATTTTTGTGCGTCTATTAGGGTTATTACTGGCATATTTAAGGTCGAAATTGTCTTTGTTGCACCTGTCTGGATCACAAGTTTTGACGATTAGTCCAAATGCAAAGTTGTTGCTGTTTGTTTATTATCCTCCATCATCAACTATCATTGACCATCATCAAACGTCACTAATCACTATCATCACTTGTTTCAACTAGATTGTGATATCATCACTATCATCCGCTCTTTCAACTGTTACTGTATTTGCGCTAATGGCCGATTCATATTGAATATCGGTCCCCAGATTACGTTAGCTGATGATCAACCATCAAATATGGAGGTTTATTAGTACGCAGCATCGAACACTCCTCATCGCTGTTGCTGGTTAATCCCAATATAAACTCAACTATTCTTGTTGCTTGCAACCATTGGTCAATCATGAATCTCCCAATGAGCAATCATTTCGAACATATGTTATTTGCACCAATGGTTGAAATCATGGATTTTGATTGGGTTGATCCCAATCTGTTGGATAATTTATTAGTGGTCAACCATCAATCTCGCAGTTGATCCTAATCAGATTAAGTGATGATACATCCAGTTGGTCAGCCATTAATGTAGTAATCTCCCACTTGGTTTCTACCTCATCTAACCATTGGTCAACCTATAATCTCCCACTAATCTGTTGGATCATTGAATTGGGTTGATCCCAATCTGTTGGATTATTTATTAGTGGTCAACCATCAATCTCGCAGTTGATCCTAATCTATTTGCTCACTTACCATTATTTGATTATCAACCAATCAACCATTAATATCATTTAATATCCTACCGTTTCAACTATTAATCTCCCATCTTACCGTTATTTGCACTAATCTGTTGGATCACTGGAGTGTAATCATCACAACCGTTCCTTGGCTCTCGTCAACTGTTGACTTTTTCGAGGCTGTGGACCTTCACTCAAACCAGCCCGGCACTGAGCCGTCGTCAGCCGCAGCATGGCTATGGATGACCAGCACTAGTAGGGATGGTTAATGAAGGTACACCAGGGATAAGGGTACAACATGTATTATTATTGTGTGTTTGAAAATCTGTTTATATCTTTGTTTGACACAAAAATTGGTCGTATAGTTATTGAGGTTTTATTGTGGTTGTCATGTGTGTGTGTGAAGATATGTAGATATATGTGTACACATTACTGTGCAATCCGTCATATGCTGTCAATACGTATGATATGCATGTATAAATATAAATATAAATATATATATATATATGGACATTAGATTCAGATATCAAATATATCATTCCATATACACATTTAGATACATATATACAGTACATGTTTTTGCATTTCCACATCGCTTACATAATTGTGTTCAGCGTGCCATGGTCCCCAGGATCTCGGATCCGTTGAAATGAACTCAAGAAATATTTGCTGGTTTTCACAATAGGGGTGCCCCAAAAATGGATTGTTAATTTCATAAACAATGCTTAATAGTGGATGATTTGGGGAGGTCCCACAGGGCCATGCTGTGTTTAAGATCCATCCGTTTGGTTTGCTCGTAGCAGTTGAATATAGAACATTTCTTAGTTGCTCTAGAAATTCCAAATTAATGTGCACTACGGACGAAGCAAAATGAACAACCAAAGCCGGGAATTCCATACTCTGTGAATTAGAGATCGTTTTTTTCTTATTCACTCATCTCAGATCATAAGTCTCCGGTGATAGCCATGGTGCCCAGGGCTATTTTACTGAACCAAGCTATGTTTTGACTTACTTGCAATCACAGTTAGATGTGAAAAAATATTGGTATATCCCTTCCTGTAGTTGATACTTGTTTACTTTGTCGTCAACAATGTTTGCTAGCAGCAGTGTTTGACCATTAAGCATTTTCATCAGCCATCCTTTATTTGCTAATTATTGTTTCGAGTTGTTTGGTTATAAGCATTTGTTTGGAAATTGCCGCATGACTGCCTTAAGTAAGTACCATCGATCATGCTCACCGTTGTCGATGGGTGAATATGGACATTGGTTACTTATGGGTTTTTTGTTCCTGGTGTTTTGTACATTGTAACCACGAATGCTTGTACTCGTAAATTCCATATCGTTCATGGTTCATACTAGGCATTTTAGCCATTAATGACTGATTAATTGTAGTTTGCTCATTTCTTACCCGTATGGGTTTGTCCATAAATGATGGTACTTACTCATCATCCAAGTGCATAGCCATCAATATGAAAACCACAACAATTTATGTGCTACACGCTATCAAACATGAGAACAAATCTTGTTGGCTATTCCATCCCACACGATCCCAAATCACCCCACATCATCCCACACCTTTGATATGAGTACTCTGGTAGATCTTTGCCGTTGTCCTACGCAGTCGTCAGTTGCCCAGCCCTTGCGAGACGTGACTCACGGGCACCCAATGGGTGGCGATGGGAACGCGTGGCCTAGCTCTGGTGGTCAGTCAAGGCACAGCCTCACCCGAATGGCTTTGCAACTTGGAGGTCTATGGCTCTTAGTCATGACCCATAGCTACTGCGCCAGAAAGCCGTGCCGGTCCATCCCTTCCCAGTCCGTGGCAGCCATGCCGCCTTCGACTCCAACCCTTCATCCTTACCTGAACACCTCACCTCTCTATCGGGGCAGTTGGCAGATTTGTTCAACCTCGGATGGGCTCACTACTGGAACCGAAGGCTTGTAGGTTGAGGGCAAAGACATTGGCCAGCATCTCGCACCCAAGCCTTTGTAGTCTATGGTTGCTTTGTGGGTGCGCTGTCCAGCCGGAAGGTCAACGAAGCAAGCGAGCTGGGGGCGAAGGCTCAGAACTACCAGAACTCAGATCTACTAATTGTGGTTAATGGTGCTCAATCTAGTCGTAATAATGCTTATTTAATGGTTGTCAGTATCGATGATAGTGGTAATTAATCATATGATCATTAATAGTGGTTAGCTAACGATTAACATAATGACGATCAATAGTGGTCAAGGCACTTACTAGATATTATTGATGATTACGAAGAATGCTAGTGTTGATAGCTCCTCCTGCCACCACTCAACAAAGTTGTACGACCACACTACTGTGTATGATTTGCTCTTTTGGGTCGCGCCAACTATTATGTGGTTAACTAGTCAACCATGTGTCTAACCACTAGTTAACCACTATTAACCACTAGTTAACCACATATACCACATGTAAATCATTACTAACCACGATTAACCACTACTAGCCACTAGTCAACCATGGGTCTAACCACTAGTAAACCACATATAATCACTACTAACCACATATAATCATTACCAACCACCATCAACCACTATTAACCACTCGTTAACCCATGGGTGGTTCAACCACCAACCAGCTACCCATCGCGCATCACTCGGCTCCGGCTCGCACTCAGGTGTGGAGCCCATCACCACGGCCCGTGATCGAACGTGTCTTGGCGCGATGCAGGAGGTCGGCAATGCTTACAGGTTCATAATAGGGGAGATCAATCAACAATAAGATGATTAGGATGATAATCAAGCGCTTAACCAACCAATAGTTAACTAGCTGGTTAATGGTTAATCATAGTAGGGGATGATGAGGATGATGGCTAATAATAGGTTAATAATGGCTAATGATGGTTAATAATAGAGATAATGGTTAATAATAGGTTGATAGTATGGCTCTGGGTCAATAATAGTGGTTGACTAGCTGGTTAATGGTTAATCATAGTAGGGGATGATGAGGATGATGGCTAATAATAGGTTAATAATGGCTAATGATGGTTAATAATAGAGATAATGGTTAATAATAGGTTGATAGTATGGCTCTGGGTCAATAATAGTGGTTGACTAGCTGGTTAATGGTTAATCATAGTAGGGGATGATGAGGATGATGGCTAATAATAGGTTAATAATGGCTAATGATGGTTAATAATAGAGATAATGGTTAATAATAGGTTGATAGTATGGCTCTGGGTCAATAATAGTGGTTGACTAGCTGGTTAATGGTTAATCATAGTAGGGGATGATGAGGATGATGGCTAATAATAGGTTAATAATGGCTAATGATGGTTAATAATAGAGATAATGGTTAATAATAGGTTGATAGTATGGCTCTGGGTCAATAATAGTGGTTGACTAGCTGGTTAATGGTTAATCATAGTAGGGGATGATGAGGATGATGGCTAATAATAGGTTAATAATGGCTAATGATGGTTAATAATAGAGATAATGGTTAATAATAGGTTGATAGTATGGCTCTGGGTCAATAATAGTGGTTGACTAGCTGGTTAATGGTTAATCATAGTAGGGGATGATGAGGATGATGGCTAATAATAGGTTAATAATGGCTAATGATGGTTAATAATAGAGATAATGGTTAATAATAGGTTGATAGTATGGCTCTGGGTCAATAATAGTGGTTGACTAGCTGGTTAATGGTTAATCATAGTAGGGGATGATGAGGATGATGGCTAATAATAGGTTAATAATGGCTAATGATGGTTAATAATAGAGATAATGGTTAATAATAGGTTGATAGTATGGCTCTGGGTCAATAATAGTGGTTGACTAGCTGGTTAATGGTTAATCATAGTAGGGGATGATGAGGATGATGGCTAATAATAGGTTAATAATGGCTAATGATGGTTAATAATAGAGATAATGGTTAATAATAGGTTGATAGTATGGCTCTGGGTCAATAATAGTGGTTGACTAGCTGGTTAATGGTTAATCATAGTAGGGGATGATGAGGATGATGGCTAATAATAGGTTAATAATGGCTAATGATGGTTAATAATAGAGATAATGGTTAATAATAGGTTGATAGTATGGCTCTGGGTCAATAATAGTGGTTGACTAGCTGGTTAATGGTTAATCATAGTAGGGGATGATGAGGATGATGGCTAATAATAGGTTAATAATGGCTAATGATGGTTAATAATAGAGATAATGGTTAATAATAGGTTGATAGTATGGCTCTGGGTCAATAATAGTGGTTGACTAGCTGGTTAATGGTTAATCATAGTAGGGGATGATGAGGATGATGGCTAATAATAGGTTAATAATGGCTAATGATGGTTAATAATAGAGATAATGGTTAATAATAGGTTGATAGTATGGCTCTGGGTCAATAATAGTGGTTGACTAGCTGGTTAATGGTTAGTAATAGGGGAGATCAACCAACAATAGTAGGGGATCAACCAACAATAGTAGATGATGAGGATGATTCAATTTTTTATGTTTTTACATTTCTGCATAGGTTTTCTTGGTTTATCTAGGTTATGTAGGTTGTATCGGTGATATGTGTGTTGCGTAGGTTTTATAAGTTGGGATATGCATATGTTGGATGATATGATGTTGTAAGATGATTGTAGGCTTTATAGGCGCAGCTGGTAGGCACGATAGATGTTGAATAGGCATCGTCATACTTGATGATTTACTGCTGATGGTCTTAGCATATCAATTGTACAGTATTTCATTGTATGTCAAATATTTATTGAGGTAGGATAAATAACATATCCAATAAGTTTTTAACATAGGTCACACATGAGTAAGTTTTGGTTTGGTCGATGTAAATGATTAAGTACATAGACATCTACTGCTGGAGCTGTACGTACACACACACACATGTGCATACATGTCGTCTTAAAGATATGCATAACATCTAGTGATATCCCCAAACTATCCTTGATCAGCCATTTAGAGTCAAAAAACATTTTTGAGGGCTCCCTATTTCAGAAACCACCAATTGGTTCCCTTATCATTAACCATTGTTTTCCCTATTGTTGTTGGTGATTATTCCCCACTAGTTGGTTGATGAATTCTGACCCATAGTCATATGGCTGTTTCTCAAAATAGGGGTACCCCTAAATCATCCATGAATACTCATTTATAGTGATAAACCAACCATTTTTCGGGGTACCCCTATTTTGAGAAACCACCATATACAATCTGTTTGTGCATTGTACGCATGGGTCCGCCGCATGGGTCCACGGTCGCAGCCCGTTGTACCCAGCTTTTACGCTTGAAACTCAGGCTGGCAGGTGAGGTTCGCACCCAGAATCCGTTGAAGTTCCGTTGGGGCAACCCAGAGACAGGGCTGAGTCAATGCCCCAGCTGTGACATAGAGACTGGCAAATTGAAAAAACGTGATGGTTATGACAGGAATCTGGAGCTCCTGATTGGTGGCGAGCTGGGTCAAGCAGTTAACCAACCAATTTCATGGGCGATAATCACCAACAATTTCATAGGGAAAACAATGGCTAATAGTAGGGGAACCAGGGGTACTGGGTTTTGACCCATAGCCTGGTGGATCTACAAAGGAGATCCGACAGCAAAATTTGAAAGTATGCGAATGGGGAGCGACATATTCTAGTGCCCAACTTATAGTTGCTTGATGTTGCTGGTCAAACCTCATACGGAATGCCCAAGCCCCGTCTACGACGCAATGGGTGGAACTGTTGGTATGTTTTCAACTATTTTGAACTTCATACTGGGTAGAAACTCTGATTCCTCTTGAACCGAGTCTTTGGCAAAGCCCATCCATAATGTGGGATGACATGGGATGCCAAGGCATCAAGCTGTTGGAGATGAATGTACAGTTCTCGCTGATGCTATCAGATCTCTTGAAAATTGACTCGAAGTTCTTTGCCGGGAGACAGGGTCATCAAAGTGAGCTTACCCGGAAGCTCTTCCCGATGCCCGTCGCCGGGTTTTCGTGATGCCTGCCCCCAATTTCATGCGCAGCAAGGCATCATCAATAATTACTTGGAAAACCAACATATCGAGCCTTAAGAATTTCCCAGCGTGCAACACCCACTTCAGTACCACCGTGCTTGCATCAAGCGAAGTGAAATTGCAGTTTGGTCAGGAACTCAAATATTTAGATTTGCCCTGCCGCTACTGGTGCCCTTTGTGTGTGTATGTGTTCGTTTTGCATGAAGGGCGCGGAGCAGATGCGGCAGAAGCAGACATATACCCTTGGGTCCCAAACCACACTAGTAGGTGACCCGGCCTCTAGTGCTGCCAGCTTTTTGCAAGAAGGCAAACAGAAGCAGGGACATGTGCGATGGAATCTCTGCTGAAGCCACATCCAGATGCACATTTTCGCTTCGTGACTAACACCTTGGAGACCAACTAATTTCTGGTCGGTGGATAGTCGTTGGTAATGGTTAATCCAATAAATCAATAGATAGTAATATAATGGTTAATGATATTGGTTAATAAATGGTTAATTAACTATATATATATAATCTGACAACTAATTATATACATGTTCCTTGGGTGTGAATCCATAACCCACCTCCGACTTCAATCTTTCGCAGAAGACAGAAGAGGTGTCTCGGACGGAAGTTTCAGTTGATGGTGTGCTTTACAGATTGCGACGCGCACGTGCTTGTTTTTGCGAATTTCTGACCTCTTCCAATGTGATTCTCGTGTTTCAAATAAGTTGAAATGTGCGCGGTGACATCATTGTTGTTGCTGTTGGGTTGAGTCAAAGCACTTCCAGTGGTCACACTCGTTGCCATGTTTTTGCGCAAGCGGATGTCTATTTCCCTCACCTGGTGGTGCCGATCGGGGCCAAGTCGTTCCCATGCTGCGATGTACAAGTCGTCCATCAGTGGTCCTTCCAATCCTCGGTGCTCCAACACACGATTTGCAAGCTTGCCTGCGAAGGATCAGAATTGGCCATTTTGAAGTCCACTACCGATTGGCAAAATGTCCGATTGCTGGTGGTTGAGATTTCAGTGCAGGAACTCAGGAAGAAGGAGGCTGACGGCCCGGCATGGCGAGAGCTTGCTGGCATCTTCCAGAATCAAATGGATGGCAATCTCTAGAGGGTTTCATCCAATTGTCACTAATAGTGTTTGCCAATCCAACAGCGTTTGTGCGACGCTAAATCCTTCCAAAAAGATGGGGTGCCTTCCTAACGGCTTTGTTCTGGGATAGATTATTTGCTCGGTGGTTTCAAACATTTTTTATTTTCCCGACTATTGACAAATGGCTTGTTATTTTTGTGCATATTTTTTTCATAGGGGTGGTTCAACCACCAGCTAACTAATTCTAGTTATACCAACTACAACCAGCTTTACATTATCAATATACATACCCTTTGGTAAACTCACATGGCAATGGAAAACCCACCATAAGTGGATGATTTCCCAAGGTTTTCCTAACAAAATGGTCGCGGCTGTTCCATTGCCATGTTACCAAAGGGCAGGGGCAGGGGGGGGTCAACCACCACCAGAGGGACGCTGACGGCCCGAACCCCACGAAGTGCTGGCTGCCGATCCGATCCCGCGATACAACATGAGTCCTTGTTGGTTCATAGGTCAAGCATGGCTGCCCACGTAATTTGCATGAGAAATCGTCATTATGATATCTAAATCATCATGACACATCACTATATGATGAAATATTATTGTTAGTTAAAGAACTAAGCATTGGTAGAACTGATTCACCTTCATTGGCTATCACTTGCTATTAGGTAAGCATCATTAGCCATTGAAAGCATGATTGACCATGGACAATCATCAACGATCGCAGTAAGCACCATTATCCATCATAGCAATCATCACGAAAGAACCATCATTGACCATGAATTAACCAATGATTGTAAAACAGTATCATATCATTCACCATCATTCCGTAACCCTTGCCAATAGTTAACCATTGATCGTCATTACAAACCATCAATACACCATCAAATGAATTATATACCCTTTACTCAACCGTTAACCAATATAGTTTTCCAAGGTGGGCCCCCAACCACTAGTTGGTTTAAGGTAGCTAGGGTGAACTACCAGTTATAGGGTTGTAACTGCTGGGGGTCCACCTTGTACCATTCATTTGCTGGTTTCTCAAGTCATTTGGGACCCTCACACTCATCCATCAATAGTCACTTTTCTCAAACAAAGCGTTTTTTGGGTACCCCAAACTGCATGAAGGACCTTGAAACCATTCATTTGGCAATCCCATCCAGGCAAACTCAGTTCCTGCGGCACCAATCCCAGGTCTTCGGCCCTTCAACACCATCTTTCAGAACGGCGAGATCCGAGCTGTGGCGTGGGGGGCGTAGCTGCCCTTGGCAGAAGGGGCAGGGACAAACAAGAGGAGCCATTATGGTTAGGTGGTGACATGATTTATGTTTCGATTGTGGTTAGGTGGTTAGGTGGTTACATGTCAAAACTTAGTAGATTCAAAGTATCATGCTCAATTAATCAAAACTTATGGTTGAGTAGGATTGCTCCCCAGTGAATTGCAGGTGGCTTGACAAATGAGCATCTCAGCTGATCATAAGACTACTCACCAGCCGTGGTGAAAAACATTCTGAACCTGATTCGGCAAAGGTAAGAAGCTGATTCCGATGGTTGCCCTGCTGTTGAGATTGTTAGGTAGCTGTTGTTCTTAGGCCGTCATGAGCAGTCAGAATGTTTGCTTTGGGATTGTCAGAAGTATAGCTGATCAGCAGGTGTGAAGAAAAATCGATTGCAAATAAAAAGTGATGAGAAATGGATCAACATCAGGGTTAACCAACAACCGACGTCACAATCGGGGAAATGATTTTGCTTGCCATTGGTGGTACCCCCCGCTTGGCTGGTGAAGACTTTAATGCTCCCCAAGGCCTCCTAATATGAGAAAGGGTCAGTAACCACCATCAAGCACCAATTTTCTTGCAATGGTTGATGTATAATTATTTATTATGTTTTTTATTTTAAATTGTTTATTTTTCGTATTATGAACAAATGGTTGGTTGGTTGACTAGCATTTTTTCAAGGGATTGAAAACCACCAGCCAGTTGTGGATATATGATTATATACTACTAAACAATCTAATATTGGTTCGGCTTTGGCTAAGCATCATCAACAAAGACTGGTTGGCCTTCATTTTCGGCCGGAAAGGATATGGGTGGGGATATAGGTAGTTGTTGATTCTCGGGTTCGCTCAGAAGGTTCAGGACAGCAAATATCCATGATCATGATTATCATGAACGTTTGATCGGTTGTTGATCATGGCTTACGCTTACGAATCCCGGTTACTCCTTGCACTTCTGGATCGACTAATATCAATAGCCATTCATTCAATCGTGGCCATAGATTCTAGCTACTGAATCTTAACCCAACCTAATAACATTCTCTTAAGCGATGAATAGCATCATGATTCAACTAATAACAATGGCCATTCGTTCAATCGTGGCCATAGATTCTAGCTATTGACCATGGCTTAACCAACTTCTGGCCATTGATCATAGCTTAACCAACCACCTTAACCAACCCACCCACCCAACCCACCCGCCCAACCCACCCAACCCAACCCAACCTCAACCAACTCACCGGTGGCGAACCGAGGCCTGAAGGCTTCCAGTGGGTGCACGAGCCATCCAAAGCATGCACCACAGAGATCGAGGCGCCACGGGGTGGATGCACCAGCGCCGCTGGGCCCCCAACCACTGAACTAAGTTGGTTTATATGTAACTTAACCAGGGTTAAATACCAGTTATAGGGGTGAACTAACCCAACTAAGTTGGTTTATAGGTAACTTGTGGCAAGGACGGTTAAACCGTTTGGCTTCTCGGCAGCAGAAGGGCCCTCTATTCCAATTGGTACGGTGAGGGAAGGCGCCGAGTTGTTCAGTACCATTGTCGGACAAGCTGCATCCAGTCTTCGAAGCACAATAGGCCTTATCCTGGAGTCAACGTCAGCAGGAGGGCCTGAGGTGAGTGAAGTCAATTTGCTGCTTGCTGGGACTACAAAAGCACAGCCAAATAGAGTTGGCTCTATGCTCCGGTTGATGAGGAGAGCAATCAGACTGGAGTTCTTTCAAGCACTGGGAGTAGATGCTCCACCAGCGCAGACAGCACCGCCTAAGCAGGCTAATATCCTGGTCGTGAATCCAAGAGCCTACACGGCTGTGAATGATGGATCTGCTCACAAGTTGAGCGCTGCTTTCGACCCTGTGCTGAAGAAGGTAGGCATGTGCACATAGATTTTTGGAACAGGTAAAGTTCCATTCGAATTCTTTGGACTTGGATGTTGGATTTTCCAACAGGGAAATGATTTTCAAGTGACTTTAAGTGGAACATCCAGCACTTCGTGATTTTTAGCTTCCAGGTTGACGGTTTGAACCAGGGTTAAATACCAGTTATAGGGGTGAACTAACCCAACTTATAACTGCTAGGGGCCCACCTTGTGGATCAAGCTGGAAAGTGAGACCACTAGGTTTGGTTAAGTTGGGCTGCCCCTACCTGAGATATCTTGAGATCAGACCACCTCAGGGAAGATTGGTTGGTTTGGACGTCCGTCATCAAGCTGGTTGAGTTCGATTGGTTGCTTTAGGTTTGCCGACCAGTGCTGGTTATAGCTTTGGCCTGGTAGTTATCCAGCTGTGAACGTACTTAATTCACAATTTCTGCGGGACAACAATTTGTGGGATATCACATTCTGATCATCCATGCAGCGTGATTGTGAAGCCATGGATAGAGCTCCATCACTACTTTTTCGTGTGGAAACAAACCCCTGCGGAGTGCAGATCAACCGGAATTGATGATTGATCATGGTCATCTCAACAGCAGGAAAGACAAGCACAGCATGTGTTTTCAAGGTGCTTTCAAATTGCTGATCAAGTGAGAAGCTCTGTTGCAAAGCATTTTCTTGCAAATTTGCAGCATTTCGATATTGCGGTGTAAATGTCCACCTTGAAATCTAGTAACCAAGATGATCATTACTTGTTCATCACTGGGAACGAGTCACCACTGATAGCAGTAACTCTGGTAGCAATCATCAGCCACGGATGAAATCCTTGTGGCTGGTTGGTGCTTGATCGTTGCGCCGGCTCGTGGTTCAGGAGCTGCCCTACACGTACTTGGGCGTTTACAACCCCGGCTTCGTAGGGATACCGAGCTGCGGGGTTGGGGGCTGGTTGGTAAAGGATGGGTTATGTAAGCAGGTTCATGAATTCAAGGCTTAAGTTTAGGTCAATCATGTGGTTCTTATGGTTGATATGGTTGATATGGTCGGTTGATATGGTTGATATGGCTGATATGGTTGATATTGGTAAAGCCGGGCACAAAGTTTGACAGATTATATAAGTTTATGGTACTCACGTACCAAGAAAGTTGAATGATTTCTTTCTGCATGAGAGGAACTAGCAAGAAACCATGCAAAATCTCAGAGCTTGTCGCTGGGTTATACACATGTGAGTAATTAGCCATTGATGGTAGGAATGGTAATCATGATAATGAGGAATTGCTGGTAAATCATGGTTTGATTGGTTGTTTTGAACATGGTTCAATTTCCCTAGTATTAACAGATGGTTGGTTGGTTGACTACTATTTTTCATAGGGGTGGTTTAACCACCAACCAGTAGTGTTGGTAAACTTCCTTGACTGATGGCACTCATTGCCATGGTTTCATTTACGATGTTCCTTGCGAGCAATCGTATAGTTCTGTTCACCATAGTCAATATAGTCACCAAAGGTTAACCATGGTCAATAAGTGCTCATACACCGCTTGATAGGGGATCCACATTGAGAAACCCCTCTATTTGATGGTACATTTGCAGCTATGCATGCTTAAACTGTTGGTGGTTTGTAAATATGGACCTATGACTAATATTCTTTTATAACCACATTGTCAATGCACCTTTCACATGGCCAAGAGCAACGAACATCTATCATTAATGGCCACCGTCCATAACCTTAACCAGTTTATTGATCATTTGCTGGTTTGGGCACCGCTCAACATGCGCACCCATGTGCCAACCAGGAGTTTCAGTTAGTCCTCGACAGGTCGTTGACTATTGCTTGTTGTCATCCCTTTATATAAGCATTTGGAAGTGCAGCTGTGGTTACAACTGGGATGTATCCACGGCTATAAACCCTATAAGGCAGCTGAACAAACGACCCTATTACCATGATGAGTTCCTGCAGTTCCAATCCGCTTGGGACCAGATCCAGTTCCTACGCATCCTCAACTACTATCAAACTCTGTCACCATCGTTTACAAAGGTTACAATAATGGGTTAGTACATATGGCTGTGGGTCAAGCAGTTAACCAACCAACATTGGGGGATTTCCACCAACATTAATAGGGAAAACAATGGTTACTGATAGGGGAACCCGGGGGACGGGGTTTTGACCCACAGCTATATTGATACTGGTTGATAAATACCGGTCTCTTCATGGATTAATATCTTTTTAGAATAGTTTAGTACTGGGTTAAGCATGGTCTGTCAAAATGGTGATAGATTACAACCATTGTGTTCAGCTTGCCAATGTCCAGCACAATGAGGTGTGACTAATTATGTGTTGCCGCCTGTTTTTGCATCATATTGATAAATGACCACTGTTAACCAATAGTAACCTTTATGAGCCCCTGCAACTATACCGGTAGTAGTTCGATTGATGATCAAAATGATGGTTGATGATGGTTAGTACTGGTTGGTGTTTATCATCAATGCTTGGTAAGCAATTTAGAATTGAATAATATTGATAGTTTCAACAGTCAGTGTAGTGATTGATTGTCAAATAGATATTTTAGCAACTGTGAAACAGTGTGTGTTTTTGCAAATAGTCCTTGTTATAGCTATATAGTTTATTGATTCATACTATAGGTGCTTCTCAAAAATGGAAACCCAAAATTGCTGGTTTATTCTTAAGAAGGATTGGTACAAACGATGATTTGGAGGTACCCCTGCTACTTTAAGAAGAAGAATGTCGACGATTGCAATTCATTCCAGCAAAAAAGTTGATTGGGAGGACTGTGCAACCTATACATAATATTCCTAGGCAGCAATGTCCTCAACAGGTATGGATCTCCCATGAACACAACACCCTGCGCTACCCAGTTGTGCTTCAGGTTTGGCCCGAAGATGATTTGGTGTGTTTGGCTGGGAGCTCGGGAGGTGGAGGAGGAGGGAGGGTGGATGGCTAAGACTGACTAATTGATGGTTGACTGGTTGGTGGTTCTCAACCAACACTAACCGGTTGGTGGTTTGATTGACATTTTGTATTTTCCCTCGAACCTTCAACAACGGGTTTGTTGACTAATATTTTTCCTAGAGGTGGTTCAACCACCAACCAGTTAAACATGTCTAGGAAGGTTTCGTTGGTGGTTAAACATGACAACATGGCTCAGACGGGTCACTTGGTGGTGGGTAAGCATGATTAAGAATGGTTGATATTATGATTAATATTTTGACGAGGCATTAGCCACTACTGGCTATATACTTACTAAAAATTTGTCAACCAGACAAAGTAACTGTAGACTCATTGCCTGGCTTCTATAACCCCTTGAGCTGGAATGCTCAACCGGGAGAAGCACTGGGCAATCGACTCATTGTTCAACGGGTGATTTCTTCGTTGGGATTGTGCAATATGATGGCTATTGATGGCTGATGGTTAAGAATTGCTAACAATGACTAATCATATATTACCAACCATTGATAGTAATGACTAATAGTTATTTACAACGGTCAATGTTTCATAGTCCTTGATATAAACCATCAGTAAGCATTCATTGAACATTGATCATCTATCAACCATTATTACGAAGCATTGGCAGTTTCAGACACTCTCTAAACGGCCTCAAGAAACTCATCATTATGTACCATTATCATAGGAAGTCCTGAACGTAAACATGAACCATCATTGTTAGCTAATTGTTATTACTAACCATTCTCTTTATGATGATTGGTGATAAGACTATGTTCTTTGTACGTACTCCATCACTAAAATGTGACCTAGTCACCAACAAGCGGTTTGGATATCACCTACTTGTAACAATGATAATGATAGTGATTATTATTAAATCAACAATTGTTGATGATCGGTCTAATGAACCTAACTCTTAGTATCATTGGTTCATTCCAACAAAAAACACTACTAGTACTATGTATGAATCGAACCATCACTACCTGATCCTACTAGTCATGATGGTCAAGCGCTTGACATGAAACTAAATAATCAGCTAATGATTGTTGCTAACATAACAATCACCTCAGCATAGTCCTGAATATGATTTGATATGGGTGTTTCTCAAAATAGGGGACCCACAAAGCTATGGTTGGTTTATTACTAATAATGATTAATCACGGATGACTTGGGGGTACCACTATTTCAAGAAACTGCCATATGATTTCCATCACGAACCATATTTGCTCAAGCATCGCTAGCCTTCAAGTTCAGCCCTGGCCAGTTTTGCCAAGCAGCTGGCCACGCGGTGGTTTTCCAACCACGGCGTGCCGCGGGGCACAGCTTCAAGCAGCCCGGCGGGGCCCCGCCAAGGTCGATGCCGACGACTCGAGAAAGGTGAGATCCGATGACGGCTCAATGGTGTTGGAGTGGCATGCTGGTTACATCTTGGGGAAATTGGTAGTAACAACGGAATTGATTTAATGTTTGCAATGATTATAAGTTTTAGGTGCAATAGGTATAACAATGGTGATTGCTTGGTTGATTGTTAAATGGTTTTACTGGTTGAAATGGATGTAAGCAAGTCTTCACTTCATTCAAAACAATTTGTTTCAGGACCATGTGGTTGTTAAAACGAGGTTGCGCTGGGTTTATTCTTGAACGTGGTTATGACGGATTTTTGCATGTCCAAATAATCATGCGCAATGGTTCTGAAAATTTGTGTTAATGATTGAATCTGAACGTAGCTGCGAAGGTCACAAGCAAGGCTTTCACCCCATGGAATACCTGGAATTCACCATCAGGCTGGCAATTGTTTCGGTACCGTTGATCAGCCCATCGTGTTTCCTTCAGATGGTTCATTGAGGGATTGCCAAAAGCTACCGATAGCTATTGAGGATCAATAGCCAAATGGTCACATGTATTTGTTTCATTTCTATTTACATTTTGAATATATACAAATATGTTCATGTCCATGTCATTTCAGCATGCACGTTAAATGTTTAACCGCATGTTTAAGTAAATGTACATATTTGAATATGCACAATTATATATGTAAAAAGATTTTATATATGTATATACATGTTTTTAAATACACATGCGCATGCCGTTTGCATTTATTTCATGTGCCTATCTATTCAAATAAAATCACTATATACATATAGACATATTTTTAAATTCAGATATCTGGATCCCTACTTCCTAGCCATTGGTCAATGATCAGACGCCTCACATGTCATTGCTTGTGGAATCGATCCGACTGCTTAGATGTGCAGCGGCCAAACCTGGGGCCCCGGCCTCCCGCATGGTGAGGACCTGAAGAGGCCGCGGCCCTCCTCTCAACGTCTCCTGGAAGCGCTGGGATTCACGAGCCATTGATTGAAAGGAATAATCCGGGTGAAGAAAACCTCTACCGAAGAGCGTTGAGTGAACAGCGACGGCAGCGCATCCAAAGGATGAACGAAAAGATCCAGAGGGTGAGGGCCCAATATGGCTACACATGTCCCTGCTGGGGCAGCAACTGGGTCTATGGAAGTCTCTGGTGGTCCTACCGGGCCAATGGCCCACCCAACGGATCTCACAGACCAGGATACCAGCGCTGGACATGGGGTCCCTGCAGTTGGTATTTTAGGGGGGACGGGAAATTACGGGGGGGGTAAAATCCAGGCCTTAGCGCTAAGGCCCGGATCCAGGCCCTTGGCGTTTCCTTTCGGCAGTTCCATGTCAATTGTTACATTGATGTGGGATTGAGGTTCTTACACCCTTCAAATGTTTAAAAACTGAGGATGACATGGCACAAACCACCTCGAGCAAAATAGAAGCTATGGCTTCGAATCATGGTGGATTGCAGTGAGTGGAGGGAACAGAAGCCCCAGCCGGACGAAGTGTTGCGCCAGAGACTACATGAGATTTTTCAAGAAGTGACATATTACAACAGAACGTGGAAGCTACCGAAACGGAGAGGCGAAAAACCTGAGGCCTGCAAGAAGCGGTTACGGACCAGGAGAACCAAAACGAGTCAATGAGAACGAAGCTGGGCCCCCAGTAGATGGGACGTTTGGCCCAGTAACTGGCAGGGAAACCGCTTTGCGTAACGCCAATCATTCTAGTGTACACTAGTAGTTGCCTTTGATTAACCCTAGTTAATCATGTAGTTGGTCACTAGTTATATCTACCATGATCACCAGTTACCCAGTGAAATTTGTCAAAAACTAGCTTAGCCAACTATGGCACCATGGAAATCCACATGATGGAAAATCCTTTGCAGTTTAGTATCCCCAACTCATCGTTCAGGATTGTTTTCCCTGCAAATGTTTAACGGTCATCATCCCACAAGTAGCTAGGCTTGACGAGGGCTCGCAAATCAGGATTGATGTGCCGCAATTTGCTTTCAGTTCATCACAGCTAAGTTTGATAGATTAGTTGCAGGTCATTTCTGCAGACAGGTATTTTGACCACGAACAACTATCACTACAACAACACGGTATCACCACCACAGCAAAGTATCAATACCACAATACTTGATGAGCAAAGAAAGTGTTTTTTCACACCACAGTATCACCACCACAACATGGGCAGCGATTAAGCGTTGCCAATTCTTGCCAAGAAGGCTGATAGATTATCACCACAACCAATACATTGGTAGTTTAGTTGGTTATTCAAATCTGCTTTACTTTTCCATAATTTAACATTGTCAGCCATTCTAGCCATGATATATTAATCATAAACCACCAATTAGCCCATAGCTATCACCAATTATCCACATTTTGGATGTTGTTTGTCAACCCGTTCAGATGTTGAGCGGCCTTCGGGAAGACAAAACTATTAGAATTAATGCATTAACCATTAGTCAACCATGTTCAAACAAACCACCAACCAGTAGTTGGACACGATTTTCCAAACATTATTCACCATGGCCAAACCAATACTCAATCCTGCCCCTTGCTTCCAGTTACATCTATAGCAGGTAACCAGGAAACCCCAAGTATCCTCAAGCAGGGAGGATTGTTTATTACATAGGTTTAGTTCACCATTTCGAGTTTTCATCAGCCATAGTCAATCACAAATTAGACATTCAACCATAGGCTCAACCACCGATTAGCTGGTGGCGCGTAGGGCATGCCTAACGATCTTAAGATTTTCCGTTTCGTGTTTCCAACCGCCATGGGAGAAACGCAGGTGACGGTGCGATACCGTAACCCTCGGCCCATCACGGCAGGCGCGTGTGAACACACAGCTCCGTTCGTGGCGCGCTGTTGGTCCAAGGGGATCAACTGGCAATGATGCATTTTTGGGTCAATATTATCCGTCAATCTTGGAAGATAATCAACAGTGCTTGTTAGGAAGGGGATAATATCCAATCATTGCGGATGTGCCAACTATGATGTAATGGTTTGTAGTGATAATGAAAAACATGTTCTTAATGATTTGATTTGATAATCATACAGTGTTATACAATGTTTCATTAATGGTTAATGCTGGTTGCACAATGAAAGTAACGCAATCGTCAATAATACTGGTAAGTGTTGGTTAACTATGGCGGAGAATCAGCAACAAAACCCAAGGGGAATATGATCATTAATGATGGTTCACCAGGATACACCCTTTTGTCAACCAACCTGTAAGCAAAAGACACAAGTTTCAAAAGGCAAACCAGCTATAAATGATCTGTACAATTTATAGCGACGTCAGACGAGGTGACGAGGTACCCTTTTTGATTATAACGATGTGATTTAACTAAATTCGGTTTCGACGAGGTAGATCCTAGTGATGTGTTTATAGTGAGATAGCTTCGGAACCAAACTTTTTAGAGGCTGCAAAGTTTTTTTTGGCCGCGTGCAGCCATTTTGATCAGCATCAGCGGATTTGTTTCCTGACATGGTCACAGAATTCTCCGGGGAAAAAAATAAACTTTTCAGGTTTTTTTTTACCTCCCCAATTCTCAGGTGGCGTAAATAAATTTTGCTGGCCCCGAAAAGTTTTATTTTCATTTCCGTGGTACTACTATTTTCATTACTACAGTGCATGTGCTATACAAGAACCCCATTTTTTTTGCCCAGGGCCCCTCAGATTCTTAATTCAAATAGTGCGGGATGTTGCAACATCATGTGTTGAGGGTCCCTCAAATTCTTAACAGATTCTTATTTATATAAACTTTGCTGACCATCATAACTTCGAAGGCTGGAAAGTCAAAAAAAAACTTTTCGGGTTCCGAAAAGTTTTTTTTGTTTTTCTGCTGGTTGGGGGCTCGACTCCCCCCAGGGGCTGGAAAGTCAAAAAAAAATTCGGAGCCTGAAAAGTTTTTTTTTGTTTTTCTGCTGGTTGGGGGCTCGACTCTCCCCAGGGGCTGGAAAGTTTAAAAAAAAGAATTCGGAACCTGAAAAGTTTTTTTTGTTTTTCTGCTGGTGCTGGGCTCGACTCCCCCCAGGGGCTGGAAAGTCAAAAAAAAATTCGGAGCCTGAAAAGTTTTTTTTTGTTTTTCTGCTGGTTGGGGGCTCGACTCCCCCCAGGGGCTGGAAAGTCAAAAAAAAAATTCGGAGCCTGATTTTTTTTGATTTTCTGCTGGTTGGGGGCTCGACTCCCCCCAGGGGCTGGAAAGTCAAAAAAAAAACATTTCGGAGCCTGAAAAGTTTTTTTTGATTTTCTGCTGGTTGGGGGCTCGACTCCCCCCAGCTGCTCCCGTGCTTCCCAGCTGCACCAGCAGCAGCATCAGCTTGATTATGTTCTTTGTTTTTAAGAATTTAGTCCCCGAAATTAAGGGTCCCTCAAATTCTTAACTAAGCAGGGGGAAGATGCATACATACATATAGAGACGGAAAAATATCGAGCCCCTCAAATTCTTGTACGATAGATTCTTTTACAGTATATGGATTGTATTACTATTATTATTGTCATTATCATTATTATTACTATTACTACTCGTACTACTACTACTACTACTACTACTACTACTACTACTACTACTACTACTACTACTACTACTACTACTACCACTATTACTATTACTGCCACTGCTACTGCTACTGTTACTGCTAGTGCTATTGCTACTGCTATTATTACTACTACTTCTACTACTACTATTATTACTACTACTTCTACTACTACTACTACTACTACTACAATTATTATTTCTACTACTACTACTATTATTATTACTACTACTATTACTACTACTACTTCTATGATTACTACTACTACTACTACTACTTTTACTACTACTACTACTACTACTATTACTACTACTACTACTACTACTACTACTACTACTATTATTACTGCTATTGCTATTATCATTATTACTACTACTATCATTACTACTACTACCACTACTACTATTACTATTATTACTATTACTACTACTACTACTACTACTACTATTATTACTACTATTACTATTACTATTATTACTAGTATTAGTACTACTACTACTACTATTATTATTATTATTACTACTACTACTACTACTATTATCATTATTATTACTATTATTACCATCACTACTACTATTATTATTACTACTACTACTACTATTACTACTACTACTACTTCTATTACTATTACTACTACTACTACTATTACTGCTACTACTACTACTACTACTATTATTACTTCTACTACTATTACTAGTATTATTACTATTACTATTACTACTACTATTATTATTACTACTACCACTATGATTATTACTACTACTACTACTACTACTATTACTACTGCTATTGCTATTACTATTATTATTATTACTTTCATTATTACTACTACCACTACTACTATTATTACTATTACTACTACTACTACTACTACTATTATTATTATTACTATTATTATTACTATTATTATTAGTATTACTACTACTACTACTACTACTACTACTACTACTACTATTATTACTATTACTACTACTACTATTATTATTATTATTACCATCACTACTACTATTACTATTATTACTACTACTACTATTACTACTACTACTACTACTACTACTACTACTACTACTACTACTACTACTACTACTACTACTGCTACTGCTACTGCTACTGCTACTGCTACTGCTATTGCTTTTGCCATTGACTTTGTTGCTTTTTTGGATGAGTTGAGCGCGCCTAAAAAGAGGCGTGGCGACAGCTAAATGCGCAGCAAAACGATCTTGAAATTTCGCCGACGAGGGATTAAATCCAAGAGGGTCATTTAACGAGGACAGTAAATATGTCAGGATGTAGATTTAAGGACGAGGTGACGACCTAAGATTTATTAAAAATTGCCCCGAATGATGGCGGATGTTCCACGCAACCAGGTCTTTCCAGAGTGTAAATATGAATCAGTACTAACTATCATCAACTATCGCTTTGATTATCAATCAGAATACAGGTATAGTTGCAGTAGCTCTTAAAGCCTACTAGTTGTCAACAATCATTAATGGATCATGTATTGGATAGTTGGTCAATTCCAGTGCAAAAGATCGATATTGGATCCTAAATAATGAGTTATTGATAGTTAAAGTGCGGGTTGTTTAGTAATGCCGATCCATTGTTGAACCAACCCAATAGAGGTAGTAATAGTTAACCTGTGGTAGTGAACGCTTCTGAGCGTTCAACGTAGATGATTAATAAGGGTCAACAACGCTCCATGATTGTTACTCGTCAGTACCAACTGGACCTTCCTAACAAGGTGTGGAAAGTGATCTTGGCAGTCCCACTGTGACGATTCGCAGACACGCTGTTTGTGGTTGTTTTCCTTGAGGTCAAAAGGCTTGAAGTGATGATAGTGATACATCATCGTTTTTGCAATCATGACACATTGACAACAGCCTCACAATAGCCATGAACTCCTGTCACTGGGATCATGAAACATGTGTTTGTTCTTTATTTGACTCCAAGTGCTGTTAGATCCAAGCTTTGATAAGCTCGATATCAAACACTTCGGCATGCAGCTCGGGGCCACCGAGGGTACTAGTTTGTATCCCGTGTTGATAGCCACAGGCAGCTTCTGGGAGGACTGTGGGTACGCAGTTGAGCTGAAAATGAAAGGTGCACAGGTGTTGAAGGCCGGCTTGCTAAACGCCTTGGCTCAGTCACGAATGGCATCAACTGGAGACGCTGAGTTGTCAAGAAACAATCTCCTGCTCTGGTACAAGCAAAAGTTGAGGCAACGCTTCGAGGGGCTCAAGTCAATCTGTACCCAAGTTGAGCTGGATGAAGTGAGATCAAGGGGCTTGTTACGAAGTGGATGCGGAAGCGGGCGTTGACTGGCGCGTACGTGCACGCACACACCGAGGGAGATGCCCTTCTCTTCATGAGGGCTTCAGAGACTTGGCGCAAGGGTGACGTTGTGGCAGGTGCTGACCCTTTGCTGCTGCCGGCAGCTCTGACCACGGGCGTCATGCTCGCTTCTTTCAACGCTACAGCCCTCGGTCACGAGTGCAACAACAGGTGCAACACAGATGGCAAAGTTTACTCGAGCACCTACATGACGCCAAATGGAATCGCGAACTGCTTTGCTCCTGCACTGCTCCTTGAGTGGGACAGCGAAAGCCACGCGGCGACCGCATGCGACGGTTATTCAACCTCAAAAGTGCCACTGAAGTTCTACCTGGCCTTGCGGCCGGGTGACGCGCTCTCACTCTGGTAAGGACTAACCATTGATAGACAACCCTGTAAGCGATTACTAAGCATCCATATCCATTAATTGTCATTATTTATCGTTAACCATGACTAATGGTTTCTATCCAAGACCGTGATGCTACAAAATTTGATTAAAATTTAGAAACAACATTATACCCTGGCTAGTTTAGATAAATACTGTATATTCAATACAGAACAGGGATAACCACCCATTAACCACTTATTAACCGTTCCTAGTTGTCTTTTCCAAACGATGACATGGTCACCTCTGCGTTGTGGCGGCCAGGACTTAGCTATTTGGTGGTGCTCAGTGTCTACAATCCATCGGAGATCGTGAGTTCGGCGAGCCCAGGGGAAGCGATGCGGGCCACGTGTCGTGAACGTTGTTGGGTGAGTTCCTTCACGGTTCAGGTACACTCTGGTGATCTAACATAGCTGGTTGGAAAATCGCCATTTTTCCAGGGAAACCCTGGGAAATCAGTTATAACTGGTGAATTTTCCATTGTTATGTTAGATCACCAGAGGGTAAGGGTGGTTGATGGTGGTTACTTAATGGTGGCTAATGGTGATTGATGGTGGCTAATGGCGGTTATTTCATGACATATTATGGTCAGTTGTATACAGTACTACAGTACGGTGCTAGAAAAGGGTTCAATCATGCTTGATTGAGGTGGGTTCTAATGCTAATCATGATTCACAAGCGGTTTCTAGCAATCATGTCAATTAGCCTCAATGAAAGTTCATGAGGGTTGTTCATGGTTCAGAAGGGTAGATATGGGTCAAGAATCACGACCGCAATAATTAATGCTATGAATAATCATGGACTAGTCAGGGTTGATATTAAACCAGTTTCATCCATACTCAACAAGTGGATGGTGCTAAGTAAATACAAGGATGGTAGTAAGTAAATACACCATATTCATATATATATATATATATATATTCATCTCAAATTATGTGGATGGTACGAAGTAAATCCAAGGGTTGAGAGTGATGGCGAGAATTGTCGCAATGGGTTTGATCAGTTCTCAGGGACGACCATGAACTATTCCATGCGAACTGTTGTGGTCGCACGCATGGGGAAGTGGTTGGTGGTTTCAAGCATGTTTGTTTTCGCCAGTAGTTATTAACAAATGGGCTGTTGTATAAATGATGTTGTTCAAATGGGTTTATTTTCCCTAGTGATTGTGAACAAATGGCCTGTACTTATTATTAAATGGCTGGTGATTACTAACTTTTCCCTAGTGATTATTAACAAATGGCTGGTTGACCAGCACATTTTTCAAAACCTTTGAAAGCACCAACCAGGTGGCCGGTGCCAGATCTCATGAAATTCGGCAAGCGAAGATGCAACAACTGTGACGGATTGATAACACAAAGGTTCCCAGGTTTTTTTTGCCGGCACCACGGCCATACAAATGGACCCCAGTTTCAACAATGGTAGAAACCAGCTGTTTATAACTGGGAGCATAGGGATAGCTTTATACTCCTCATTTTCGAACATTATAAACCCAATCGTGATATCCTCAATTGTTGGTTATGATCCCCCTGTCAATCAGCGTGCTTGAAAAAGATACTGTAGTTCCAACCATTATAGTTGGTATGGTATATATCCCTTATTGTTGCTTATAATCACAGTTACTAATAACCACTGTCAACCACTAATTGATTTGATAATAAACCATTCACAAGCCACTTGTTCATTAATAAACCAGCTTAATAAAACAACCTATCATTTATTTGTGATTTGTTTGTGATTAGTTCAACCATTATGGTTCAGTTAACCATTAATAAACCTACCATTAAAAACCAACCATGGACCAACCACTAACAAACCAACCAGCAATTTCAGGACCCCATGATTTCTCAGACACCACTCCGGCGCCCGCCCATGAGATGATTGATTCGTTCGATCCATCGTTCAACGCCAAGCCGTTGCGCGCGATGCAAGCCGCTAGCGTTCCGTTGTATGGTAGGAATGCTGATGTTTGCAGAACCAATTTGTGCATTGCAAGGGGACTATGATACTAGAAGAATCTTGTAGAATTATATGCATACTAGTTGTCGTCTTGGGAAATCGTCGGTTTCTCCAGTTGTAATTGGTTTGTTATCCAAAGCTACGTTGGACTACCAGAAGTGGAGTCAGCCAAAGCCCTACACAACCATCACGTTTGAAATCTGTCATGCATTGGAATAAACCATTTACTCCACTTGGGCAAGAATTTGTCCGTGAACCACATGATGAAGCCAGTGAACCAAGAACATTTCGCCCATCAACTAGGGTATAGCCAACCAACCAACCAACGAACCAATCAACCAACAAACCACCCACCCAACGGACCTAGTAGTTGCAAGTTCGACGTTGGCCAGTTCACGCGGTGCAACAGTAACGCGGCAACGGCGCCTTATCCAAGTTGTTGTTGCTGGTGCTGTAGTAGCAGCAGTGGCAGTGGCAGTGGCTGGAGAAGTAGGAGTAATTAGTAAATGATAATGGTTAAATCAATGTGTGCAATATTCTATTTTATCGTCATTTATTTATATGTATATATACCCACATATTTACCAGCCTATGTCACTATACTTTTGTTGCTTGTTGTGCTCCATGATGAGAATATGACTATTAGCGTGGCGGTGAACGCACCGATTTCTGAGCCGTCACCCCAGCTACAAGGTGGGCCCTCCTAGGTACAAATGGGTTCACAAGAAATCAAGCCATTGAACTCATGGTTAATCATGGTTGATACTGGTATTTGCTTGATTGAGAATCGTTGATAATGGTTAATAATGCTTGTAAGTTGGGTTCATAAGCCATTCAACAAGCTGGTTATATCTACCATTTGCCTGGTAGGTACCCTAGTTATAAACCAATGTAGCTGCCGTTTGTGGTGGGCACACCTTGTAGAGTACGTATACTGTAAGCCCCGGCTGACACCAGCTATAGCTGTTGGTCGACCACCAACTTGGTTGGCGTGATTTCTACCAGGTGGAACTAACTCAGCTCGCAACTGCTGGGGATGTACCAGTTCAGCCAGCTCAATAGCCGGTGATTTCCAATCAAACAAACATCGGGCGTTCATTCGAAGCTGCTTCTGCCATTCGATCATTCTTATTGGTTACAACCCGTCGATCCCATTATTCATCCAACTTTGAATAAACTATTTGTTAACCAACAGGAGTCCAACTCAAAACATTCGTATCCTTGAACAAGAGTGGATCAATAATCCATTTTTGGATGAAGAATTCACTTGATCAACATATCTAATTCTTGATGATTTGGACTATAATGATACATCATCCTGATCTTAAACCACAACTGGACTAATTTCGTCACTAACTTGTTTTATCAATGACTCATTCTTAACCCATAATCAACTGAATCAATCACACAGCTGGATGAAATCAATCAATCTTATCAACTATATGTAGGTTTCTCAAGTCATAGGCGTACCCTCCTAATCATCCGTTGTTAACCATTTTTACAACAATAAGGCTGTAAGTCAAAACCCTGTACCCCTGGTTCCCATATCATTAACCATTGTTTTCCTTGTTATTGTTTGTTAATATTGGCCCATAGCCATAAAGCAACCAGCCATTTTTTGGGGTTCCCCTATGGCTTGAGAAAGCATCATATTTGGATGTGCACCTGGAGGGTTAGTTCACCATGGGAATTGAGTTACGCCCATAAGCTGGTGACAACTTACCATGGTTAAAAGCCCTATTAGGTAGCTTATAACCCCTAGAAACCATGGTTAGTGACCACTTACAAGCCGTGGGGGTGCACATCCAAGTATCAGTAACGATGCAGAAATCATCACGGTTAGATTAATCAACACCACTGGATTTTTCATCCATCATTCACCTTATTCGGATCCCGCCAAGCAGTGCTGTTTCGACGGTGCTGATCATGTGGTGAGCTCCAGCAGCAACCATCAACCATTCATTACCAGTCTGGAGGTTTCCCAAAATGGAGGTACCCCATTAATGGAGACCAGTAGTCAAACTAGTTTGTTAACCATTACAAACGATTAAAATGGTGTCTCATTAAGCATTCTTCATATGGGGGCTTCTCAAGTCATAGCGTTACCCCTAAATCATCCATTAGTAATCATTTATAGTCATCAACCAACCATTTTGGGCGTTCCCAATTTTGAGAAACACCCGTATGAACAACCATCAACCAACTATAGCGGTTAGTAACCGGTGAATATGGTCACTAGTGATAAGAATCCCGTTGTCAATCGTTGTCAGTCATGGTTTGAAGGTGGTTAATTCGTGCTTTAGAATCTGCATTCTAATGCTGTATTTCCAACGATGCTTGATTAATGAATTTGCTGAGAAAAGCTAACTCACCGTGATACGGCTAATTTGTGTACATTCAGTAACCTGTTGTTTAGTAGCGATGCATCCCTATTGATCATTAGTAACCACTCTCAATACGATTAGTAAGCATCATTGATTATGGGAAACCGAACCAACAATACACCAACCATGGTGCGTGCTACACCCTACGAATAATGGTTTATCCCCATTAATTAACAACAATGGTGTACAAATAATATCAACAATGTTGTATACCTAGTGTAAAACCTATGACGTTGATACCTATGAACAATGGTGTTAAAAATGTTACCACTATGAATAATTATCAACCATGTTGTATCCCTCATGGTGCACCAACAATCATAGTGATACGGCCGTGGGTACGCCGGCAGTTCACAACCCCTCAAACAACCGGCCGAATGGTGTTTATGTATGTTTATGTTGTGGCATGCTCACTTTCCCATGTCTTAGGGATGTTTGATGATGGTTATTGTTGACCCATATCCATATAAGTATACTTATAGATGCTTTATACCCTGTTGTCACTTCTCATATCCTTTTATAAACCATTCAACAGCTAGTTCACTGTCGGTTGGCGGCCCTGACCAACCACTCACTAATCACCAATCGCGAGATCTGTCGCCATCCAACTCTCAGTAGCGGGAGCACCCGGGCACTTGCACTGGAGCGCACGATCCGTGGGAAACCAATCACGATACGTGACAACACACATATCATCAGTTTAGGATAGTGGTCATCCATCGTGAATTGGTGGTTAAAGATGCAAGGTGGGCCCCCAGCAACTATAAGTTATGTTATAAACCCCTATAACTACTAGTTAACCCTAGTTATGTTAGTTATAAGCCTACTTATAAGTGGTTGGGGGCCCACCTTGTGATATCAATCAGTTTATGATTTGAAACAGTTCATTGCTGATGGCTTCAAACACTGATGATACTTATGATAGCTGATGGCTGGATCACTAGTCTCATGTTTAAATTTTGTCTTCAGGAGAACGTTTATGAAACGTGTTTACCAAAATCCCGCAAAAACCATTTTTGACATAGCAAAAGTCCCTGTTGCAATAGTGACAAGAATTCGCAGTCAGCGATGATGATTGCTCATGTTGGTCAGCCATGGGTGAAAATAAGCAGTAAGAAGAAATCCAGATTGAATCTGCCGATTTGGGATAGTCCAGCGGCAGTTACAGCAGTGACAAAACTGCGCGTTTTTTTTTTCAGGAGTTGGAACATGTGGTAGCAGGAAATGGATTCACCAACATGATACCAATATATACCAATTATGTGTGCTTGAACATATGGTGATTTCTCACAAGAGGGGACCCCAAAAATAGTTGGTTTCTTATTTTCAGTTGTTCATAAACCGGATGATTTTGGGGTATCCCTATCTTGAGAAACCACCATATCCCAAGAATGGATGGTTTTCCATTCATGATCATGATGGCACACTGAACATTGTCTCGAAGTTGCAGGATGATCATCCACAAATTATGGGTAATAAGTGGTACGGTGATGCTAATTGACGCTTAGTTATCGCGAGTAATGATGGTTGACAACTAGCGGTGTTTTTAAAACATGCCATGCGCATTGCTGTTTGGTGACGGTGAGCATTTGATCCGGAACCAGGAGTTTGTATACGACAATCACAACCTGGGGTTGTGCAGGGAACAGCGCTCGTGAACAAAGCATGCAAGGCTGGCGCTCAGCTCTCATGTTTCAATCAAATTTCTTCGCATCGTCGCAATCAAAGCCTATTAGCGCTCCTGCTCATTGTCACATGCGGCCGTTGCTGAACTTTGCTGAGACACTGATGTTGAAAAGGACATATGTCAAATGGTTGCTATCATAGTAAATTTTCGTGATATGCCGCGTTTCAATATGAGTGTTTTTCTGAATATAAAGACATCCGCAATTCACCCAACATATTCTTTTCTAGTGACAAGCCAACCATTCTCGGGGCTCGCAAGGCTAAAAGGCCACCACTTTCATTCTTACCAGCAGCTCGGGCCACACGACTGGCAAGGTTTAGCGCCTACCACGTGGCAAATCTCCAGCTATTCAGCGCGGGTCCTGCCGCCTGCGGTTCCATGTTGGGGTGTGACTTACCAGCGGCCAGCAGCACATGGGCAACCCATACCCACCATGCCTTGGATGCAAATTGTGCGTTTAAATTGTCTAGACGGGCACGTTTTGTTTGACGTGCCATGTTTGCCAATTTTGTTTGGTTAAGAAATGGTTGTGTTGAAGGTGTTCCAGTTTACATCGGGGACCAGATTCCTCCTTGGTTTGTACAGTTTTGTGGTACTGTAGCTGTTCCTTCCAAAAATAAAATGGACGGGGGGGCTTTTGGCTTGGAAAGTGTTGGAATGGTGTGTGATGAATTGGCCGTGACTTCATCGAGGGCCGTTTGTTTTTTAGGTGCCAGTGGGGCAACCCCAGACTGAAACAATGTCGTGTTTTGGGCCGCAAATGGATGGACCACGAGAGGGCCAGATTATTCATTTTCATTGCAAATGGCTGGAATTGTTTGAAGAACTGGTGAGATATGGGGGTTTCAAGTTTCTCATCTGGGAGGGATGATTCCAAGATGAATTTCAACAAAAATGTCGCGTGGGAATCGTGGAGCATTCGGACGTCCATGCCGTGAACATGCTGTGTTTTTCAGACCTATGCCCACCCCAGATGTGTTTGTGCGTGCTAGGTTGACACTTGGATGTGGTTGATTGATAATGAACAACACCAAAAATATCTAAACATGGTTCATTTCAATTCCCAGCTACTTTTGCATGGACAAAAACCCATTCGCAGTTTGATTGTGAGATAACATACTTTATGTTGAGGTGTTGGATCGTTGGTTTGCATTTTATTTATCAATAACTTTACATTTTCCTACCACCAACCGGACATTCTTTATTTTGCCCATGTGGTGGTTTCTCAGAAATAAAAACCTCAAAAAATGGTTGGTTTATTGTTATGAACGGTTCATATGGGATGATAACTGGGGGTACACCTATGATTTGGTTGAGAACCACCATGTATATCATCATCTTTTGTCAAACATGGGGAAACATACGATAGATGTGAACCTCCTGGTGAGTAGGTGCGTAGCTGGGTCAAGTCGTGTGGATTGGTGATCAAGTTCAATGGCCCAACGATAGATCCACAAGAAACCGCCATCAGTTTGCCCATACCAGACCATCAGTTTACCCACAGTTGCTGACCATCAAAGACGCCCGGGGTGTGAAAACTAAGCAGCTGGAACTGCCATGCATGTTGTTGTTTCTTTTCGCTAGCTGCGAACAGTTCTCGAAATTTTTGGTTGATCTCAGGATTTTGAATCCACACGTCCTCGCAACGTTTCGTCACGTTTCGGCCGTGTGGATTTGACGGCTCTGCAGTTGATGGAGGGTATGGCTGCCTGGTTGCCACTTAGACACATCTCAGCCATGTGGTGATTTTTACAGCCCACAGCTGAAGTCTCACCCCATGAGAAATATTGCGCCAGTTATGAAATACTTGGTGAAAACTGCAGCACATGTTGACTGTGCGCGTATTACATCATGATGTCGCGTGGTTCTGATGTCGGTTGTTTCACATGATGTAACACATAAATATCTACTACACATGTAGATTTAACAAATTTTGCGCAAAGGTTCGACAACGAGAATATTTTTCGCAACTTTTTTGGTGCCAGCTGCCACCGACCAAGTCGGAGGGTGGTTGTCACATTCGCGGCACGTCGCCATGGATTTGGTGGAGGCTGGAGATGCCACTGTGACTTGGTGTCAACGGCATGGTGCTGGTCAGATTGGTTAAAGAGCTGGGTGGCTGGAGATGCCACTGGGGGGTTGTGATGATTAATGATGGATTAGATGGCGGTTTCTTGGGGGATGGTCTATTAGTCACTATAAACGGCTAGAGGATGATAGCTGGGGGTACCCTATGATTTGAAAAACCACCAGATGGGTTTAAGATCTTGTTAATTCAGGGCTATATCCACATGATAGATGTTTAGTCTTTTGGGTGCAGATGGATTCAGCACATACTCAACACATGTTGTAGCAAGGGATCTAGAAGCCACCCAGTTAGATATCACTTTATATCATATATATATATATATACACACATTTTTTAATATGGATATAGAATTATATATGTGTATGTACTAACATTTTTTAATGTATGTCTATTTTGTATATCAATATGTTTTAGACAAATCTACATCTATACATACATATATATTTATGGGTTGTTCAACTAGATTGGTTGATGATGGCTATGATTTGTTGCAAGCAATGTTAAGGCAAGTTGGTGCTTGTGAATGAAAAAGATCAATGATGATGTTTTGCATGTTTCAAAAAAATGGTAGTTCATGGTTAGCTGTGCTTATGCATACAAGTCAAATTCTGAGATGTCAACCGCATCAACCGTCATTAGCAACATTCCGCACTGCGCATTCTGAACATACTTATGTTCAACCGATGTGATTGGCTATGATTCGCCATTACTAAGCCTTATTAGTGACCATAAGGAGCCAGTATTACGAACCATCATTGAGCATAGTTAGTGCCATATAGTTGTTCATCGTTGTTATAAATCATGAACCGTCCTTACTATGAGTAGCATTGTTAGTAGCCATGTTTTTCATAATCTTGAACATCACCTAAATAGCCCTTGTTGACCAGTGGAGGAATACTCGTTGGTGGTTTCAGTCACATGTGGTATTTTCCCTAGTAATCATTAACAAATAGCTGGTTGACTAATAATTTTCATAGGGGTGGTTCAACCACCAACCAGAATACTAAAGTGCTGTCGTCAATCATTGACCTGGCTGTTCGCTAGGAGGGATAGATTGAGGCTCGCCAGGGGTATCCGGCTCTACCCAAAGGAAGGGGAACGATGCCGCTACCAGGAGTGGTGAAACCAAATGCTAGCAGGCAACCAGGGAACCCCTGGCGTAGAGATGGTGACCTAGCACTTAACCAGCCACATTTATGAAAAAGCACAGATTCCGATAAGATAGCGAGGGTCAACTAAACATGCCAGATATACTTTGATTTAGTTTTTACCTCCAGGTTTGCGACAGTTGCAGTGAAAAATAAGGAAAGCTTGCTTGGAGGTGCTGCCCCACTTCGAAATCAAGGAGCGATCATGGTTCTGCTGCTGTTTAACAAACACTTTATTGCTCATTGACCAGCAATTACAACAATCAATGAGCAATATTTTTTGATTAACAAAGACTTTATTGCTCAATTGTAATCATTCTTACTTATTCCGAGCCATGATTACTGTCACCACTACAAACGATGATCATTAACAACCCACCCTTTCAAGGTCACCATGCTTGGTATATCCCAATCATGCATGGACCGTTATTACTCAAACCACATAGGCGCGCCACATTCAACTGTGACCAATCGAAAAAATAAAACAATGATCAATACTCATCAAAGCTCATCAACCAAGACTGCTAAGTGGATCTAAGTGGATCTAACTAGATCTAACCATCACTACTCCCTAGATCCACCTGGACCCTCCCAGTGCCATGGCAGATCCCACCGTGCCACGGCAGCTCCCAGGTCTGCGTGGCCGTGCGCATGCGGCCCATGAGCGCCAAGGAGCTCCGGGAGGGGGGCGAGATCTGCGTGGAGGTCGTGGGAGCGCAAGCGCAGGCGGGGCCGCTGGGGATGCCATGGCTGGGAGGGGGGCGGTTGATGTGGTGGGGCTGGGGCTGGGGCTGGGGCTGGGGCTAGGTGGGTTATAGTTATAGGAAGCTAGGTGGGTTAAGATCTGGAGTTGGTGAAGTGGCTTGGTTGATGGTGATTGTGGTTGGTGAAGTTGTGAAAAGTGGATTCTGGATATAACATACCGATGATTGGTGAAGTGATATGGTTTAAGATGGTCGTGGTCACTGAAAGTTGGTGAAAAGTGGGTGAAGTTCGGAGATGTTTGGTGAATGGTTCGTGGTGAATGGTTTACTTCATGGTTTTCCTTGATGGCTGTATATTTCTATGGGGGAGCGAAGTACCAAAAAGCCATTGGGGGAGTGAAGTACCAAAAAGCCATTTCGGGCGCAGCACGGCGTAGCATTTCAATGGGAAAATGACCGCTACTTGGAGCTATCAGGGGCGGTAAAGCCAAATGGTAGGAAGTCACCAGGATTGTTTCTCATTGATCACTGCTCAGTTGATTGGTGATCAACCATGAATTCAGCATTAATAATCCTTACTGTAATCATGATTATCCATGAAGATAACAACTGGCCTCATCAGCGAAGATCCATGCAGCTTCATGGGTCATGCCATGATACTCAGCTGCTGGTTCCCAATGAGACTCCTCCTGCCTGGGATTCGAAGGATGATCTTTCATTTGGCATCCATGAATCCATGACGGCTGATAATGGCCAATGATGATTCATTCATGGTTAATGATTAATTCATGGCTAGTATTAGTGATGCTTATAGTGATGGCTAGTGATTAATGATGATGGATTCGTGATGTTTCATGATCCTCAATGATGCCTAACCATGATGAACCACTCGCTTGTCTCATCCAAACGAATCCAACAATCTTCCCGTCCTGGGAGTTGTGGCGAAGTTCGTCGTCGATCCCGCGCCGAGGTGATCCTGCAACGGGACGGCTTTCAGGAGAAGTCCTTCTCCTTCGACCATGCCTTTGGTCCCTGGGACGATGGTGATCCCTAGGCATCCAGTCACCAGTGTTACACACCGGTAAACTAACATAGCAATGGAAAATCACCATATTTTATAGTGAAACCCAGGGAAAACACCAATAAATGGTGGATTTTTCATTGCCATGTTAGTTTACCAGCCTGTTAAGTAGGTAACCAACCCCAAGTAAGGAGCTGGTAGAAATCAGCTGGTTACCCACTAGAGAGGTAACTGGAAGGGTAGTGGATGATAGATCCCAGAGTGTATAACTCCATAGCTAATGTTATTGGGATAGCTATAGCTACAAGTACAGGATTATTATATACCCATTACTAGTGTATAACCATAATCATGGTATATAATAATCCTGTAGTTACGTTTTAGCTATAACCATAACTAATCTAACAATACAGTAGTAAGCAATGATATAATAGGTATGCAATCCAGAAGCACCATGATATAATAGGTATATAATCCATAAACACTAGGTCTAAAAAGTCATGGTGATGATGATGGTGGTTATGGTTGTGGTTAGGGTTATGGTTATGATTATGGTTATGATGATGATGATGATGATGATGATGATGATGATGATGATGATGATGGACACTCAGGAGAATGCTTCATGCTCAGCTCTAAACAGGGCTGGTTGGTTCACCATAGGTGTTGGAGCTCGGGTGCCCAAGTTTGACACCAGCGGCTGCCTCCGTGGCTCCAAATGTCCAAACTCCAGCTATGAACCCGGAGTGTTGGGTATGTTGGCTTGTTCACACCACTGAACTACCAGTGTAGGCAATAGAGATTTGTGTGAAAATGGTTTGAAGATGAATTACCACCACAAAATGTAGACATGCGGCAAGCAACAGTCAATATAGTATGATGGTTAAGAGTTGCTTTTTACCCCATGATTCACAACATGTGCTTTCTTTGAGAAGAAGTTGATCCGTGCGGGTGGGGAGCCAGTTGCGAACTTTTTGGAAGTGTTCCCCGCCGGATCTCCCATTTGCGAAGGCCGTGATATCAAATCATGCGTCAGGATCCGTGGTTTCAAGCTTTGGTACGCGGAACCTTCCAGCTACAAACGCCGCCCTGTTTTTTGTGCTCGGTGGTGAGGCCCAGATCATCACCACACACGTTACAAGGGTTGGCTGTAGGGGATGAGCCGATGCACAGCGACAGCTTTGACTTGGAAACCACAAATAACTGGGCAAAACTGGTATGGTTCAGCGGGAGTTGACACCCAGTTGAGCCAACTAAACATGGTTTTCGGGATGATCTTGCGCCTTCCAGGGTTATTTGCCATGGGGATATCAAGCAGCGATTTATCGTGCAATATTGGAGGTGCAGAACCTATCGATGGTTCATGGTTGTTGCCATTGCTTACCATTCCAGACACTCCGTGTTCATGGTATATTTGCCTACATAACTGGGTCATTTTATAATGTGCTTTAGAGGAATATGTAACATGTTTTGCGGTAACAATCAATCGTCAGAAAATCAGAGCTGTGGTTGGTAATCTAACACTCAACGACAATTAGAAACAATGACCAACAACGATGGCAAATGACGGGAAAACGCCTGATTGTTATCAGAACTATCCAAAAACTGTCGGCCACAAGGCCGATTAACCAGTTTGTAACTAGGGGGCCCACCATGTATTGTAGTAAGGCGACCATTTCCCAGGTTCCCACCAAGAGCCGTAAGCAACCACTGATGCTTCGATCGAACCAATGACAAGAGTTCGGAACAGGATAGCATCATTCCAAGATGGTTTGGTGTCCTACAGGCTTTTCTCATGGTTTTCCAACAGGGTGTCATGGTTTCCCCAAACTTTTCCCAGCATTTTTCGTGAGTTTCCACGGTTTTTCCATGGTTTTTCCATGGTTTTTCCATGGTTTTCCTATGGTTTGCCACCGTTGTCCGACGGGGTTGGCCACGCCCTCGCCGGCTTCGGTTCCCAGGCTGCGACTCCACGCAGATCCAAGTCTTTCGATCGCTGGGCATCCAGCTGTTGGACAAAGCCTTCGCAGGCGACGACGACTTGTGGGGGTGAAGAATGGTTGGGAATGGTTGATCAATGGGTGGTGAATGGTTGGGAATGGTTGATCAATGGTTGGGAATGGTTGATCAATGGGTGGTGAATGGTTGGGAATGGTTGGATAATGATGGCAGGTGAATGGTTGGGAATGGTTGATCAATGGTTGGTGAATGGTTGGGAATGGTTGATCGATGGTTGGGAATGGTTGATCAATCGGTGGCCAATGTGGTGGAATGGTTGATCGATGGTTGGGAATGGTTGATCAATGGGTGGTGAATGGTTGGGAATGGTTGGTTCATAATGGTTGATTTGTTTGGTAATAGTGGCGACTATAATGGTTGGGAATGGTTGGATAATGATGGTTGGGAATGGTTGGTCATAATGATGTTAGTTTATAAAATGGTTGGTAATCAGATTCACAATAGTTCATGGATGGTTGGGAATGGTTGATTGTTTCCACACAGTTTGGGAGTTAACCAACCATTTAACCAACCATTACTTGACAATATCAACCATTGTCAACCAATGGTTGGTAATGGTTGATCAACAGTTGGTGAATGTGGTCGGTTAGGTAATGATAAGCTGTTTAATAGTAGGGAATATTAAAGGGATGCTCTTGAGAACTAGAGTTGGATACAAAATAGGCTTTCGTTCCGGGCTAGAGTGTGCCCTGCAGAAGTTGAATGGTTGATAATGGTTGGTTAATAATGGTTAACAGGTCGGTAATTATTCATAATCAGGTTGAGACTCAGGTAAATGGTTGAACTGAATGATTACCAATGGTTGATAATGGTTGATATTATTATTCAATAATGGCAATCAGGTTGATATATAATGGTTAATAATAGGGGATAACGGTTGGTTGGAGATGGTGGGTGAAAAAACGATTCAGCTTAGCTTTTAATGGGTAAATGCATGGTTAATAATAGGGGATAGTGGTCAATTCTAGCTACTACTGGTGGGTGGTTTGATTTACATTTTTTATCTTCCCAGATTCCCAAACGCAATTATTAACAATTGATTGGTTGACTCATATTTTTCATAGGGGTGGGTCAACCACCAACCAGATTTGATGGTTAGATTTAATGGTGAATTGATCACTGATCACTGATGAACTCTTGGCTAATAGTTCTGGCTGTTGAGGGAGCAATGAGTTTCACCAGCGGTATGCCTTTTACAGGGGGAGCGAGGCCAGGAGCTACAAGGAGTGCTCTAACCAAATGCCAGAGTTAACGATTGGTTTACTGGTTGCTCAATATGGTTGCGCATCAATATCAAGCAATCAAAAATTGGCTTGGCAAACATATCAACCAAGACTAGTGCAGTGCAGGATCATTTATGGGATGTGAACGGCTAGGGGCGCGGGGTTTTTGACCCACTTCCATATAACGGTTAATGGTTACTGATCGGTTCATGGTTGATGGTTGCGATGGTTGGTTCAATGGTTGGTTGGTGAATGGTTGGGTTGTTGGTTGGTGAGTGGTTAATTGATTGTAACTGATAGTGAGTGGTTGGTGAATGGTTGGTGCATGGTTGGTGAATGGTTGGTGAACGGTCGGATATCGTTGGCGAGGTCAATGTGGTCGGACCAGTTAATATACGTCATAGAGTAATGAGTAACGCTACTTTGGTTCGCCGATTGTTCATCACCTATAGCGATATCTAGCGGTGAATTTAGAATCTCACATAGTGGCCGTCAATGATAGAATTACATAGAATTACAATTGTGCGCAATTATTAAATAATGATAAGTTGCCAAATTTTTTGGTGGTTCATGTAAGTCGTGATACTCTAAAATGAGGAGAACAAAAAACAAAGATGTGTCCATTGTGTTCATGTCCTTAGGTGAAATATGACTGGTGGGGAAGGTGAGGCAATGGGCTACAAGAAGCACATGCTGCCAGGATTTCTTAATTAATCAACCCTGAAAATTGAAAACCAAAGCATTGTGACTGTGAGCTGAGTGTAGGGATGAATTTCCATGATACATATTACTCAAGAGGCACTATGTCTTTATTTTGTGGTGAATGAACCCTGTTCAAAGAAAAACAACATGTGTGCCCCCTCGCATTGTCCAGCTGTCAGATACTGCCAGATGCCAGGTTACAATGCGACCATCTTCGCCTATGGCCAAACAGGTTCGGGCAAGACTCACACCATGATGTCACTCGGCCCAAGCGGATGCCGTGAAAGTTCCTAATGGTGGTGAGTCCCATCTTTGGAGTGGCCTTCAGGGTGAGTCTTTGCCATACTATTTGTGTGGAATCTCATCGGTTTTCTGGGTCTTGGGCAGCTATTGATGGTGATATGTTGATGGTGATTAGGAAAAGGTTCAATACTTTGATGGCGATGGTGACGGGCTCGTGGTTTCAAACATGTGTTTTTGTTTTTTCCCTAAGTACTATTTAGCAAATGGTTGGTTGACTAATATTTTTCATAGGGGTTGAAACCACCAATCTGGTGAAGACTTGACCAACCAGTTTCCTTTTTGGTATTTGTTTGGTTGGCACTGGAATGAGTTTTTGGAGCAAAGCCACGGCTCGAGATGTGTGCCAGTCCTCCGTGTCCAGGTGACCTGGGGAACTGTTGATACGAACTTTGGTTGCAGGTTCCCTGTTAAGCGCATTTAGTACATGAGGAACAGGACTTGTGAACATGACATATCGATGAATGATGGGGTACCATGACCCATCCCTGAGAAAGGTTAGAATTGTGTGGAAAATATTGGAAAATCAGAAATTGTTGGGTTACTACCTGGCTCCACGGTGCTATTAGCGTTGTTTCTGCCATGTTTGCTGCATCAGTGCACTGTTGTTTATGAGCCATTGTTTATATTTATTGTGGCTGCTTGTTTTGTTGCTACATCAACCAATTAGCCACTGGCAGCCGTTGTCAATGTGTAGGTGTTGGAAAGCATATCAGCCGCACTTGGCCATTTTCAACCACTATTAGAAATCTATGGCCATCATGGCTATCGCGATTGATGTGCATTTGACAGTGATCAATCAGTACTAGCCACTAGCCACTCACTATTCACCATGGCCACAAACCATTTGTCCTGTCATGTGAATGTTTGCCACTACTGAACCAGGAGTCATCATGATTGACCGCACTAGCCACCACCATTGATAGATATTTGCATAGTGTCTTTTTATGCAAACAAAGGAATTCTGCTCGCAAACGTTGCAAACCATGATTCGCAGATCCTCGTCGTCTTCAATGAGTACTGTCCATCATTTACACTGTCAAACCATATATAGATATTTACATATACTATATACAAATCATGACGTATCATTGACCATCGAATTAATTACCATCTCAATTGTCTACCATCATGAACCATCACGAACCATCATCAATTAGCGACATGCCAGTGATTAATTACCTATCATTAATGACTATGAATCACCATCAATCATCATTATAATCATCATTAGCCATCATCAATCATCATCAATCACCATGAACCACCATGAGAATCACCATGAATCAGCATGAATCATCATTAATTATCACCAATCACATATTTGTGAATTATTAATCACCATTAATCCCCATAAATCACCATAAGAATCACCATGGGAATCATCATTCTCATCACAATAAATCCTCATGAATCACCATGAATCACCATGAATCACCATGAATCCTCATGAATCACCATGAATCCCCATCATTCATCTACGACAAACCTGGGTGAATCCCTGCTCCAAAGCCATCATGACACCTTGGCTGAGGGCGGATCGCAACGGCAACAACGATGAAGGCCTCATCCCAAGGCCCCTTTGCGGATGGGATGCCAGATGCCGTGGTGAAGGGACGGGAAATGATGGTCGTTGAACATGGTTAGTAGTCATGTATAGATGGTTAATAGTGATTACTAGTCATGGTTCATGGTGATTGCTAGTGGTTCTGTAGTTATTCATAATGGTTAGTGATAAATAGTTAGTTCATTGTCATGAGTAGTCGTTAATAGCGATACATAGTGAGGCTTAATAGTGATTGAAAGTCATTATTGCTGGTGAACTGATGGCTAATCGATGGTTAATAGTGTCCAGACTAGCAATGATGGTAGTTAACAGAGATTAACAGATGATTAATGATGGTAACTACAGATGGTATGAACCTGACTTTGGAGAACATTAGCAACATTCTTGACAATATATTTACATATATATATATATACATATATATATATACACATATATGTTTATATAAATATATATATATATATATATATATATATAGGGAGCCATGGTGGCTGATCATGCTGGATGGCTCACTGGTGGCAACAAGTGGTGATTCATTAGTAGCAATGATGAGCTGAGTAACGAATGAATGGTAACTAATGATTATTGGTTGAGCAAACTATCAATAGATTATTGGTTGATGATGCTGAATGATGAGGTGGACGATGGGAAATATGGTGAATAATGATCAATGATGGTCATGTACGTAGTTACTAAGTACAGACTAGTCGACTAGTCGTCAAAAAACAATGATGGTAGTGAGTAATGATGGTCAATCACAGGTAGCAATGATATCTAAGAACCAAAGTAATCATCTTGCTAATGAATGGAACATATTATATATATATGCAATTGTTCGTAATAGTGGTTCACATTGATATTTAGTGATGATGATTACTGATGGTCAATGAATGGCAATCAGGTGTTTTGAAATGCTGATCCATGAGGGCTGTTGATTTGGCTGATGCATGGGAGTGGTGGTCAATGAGGGTTGATCAACAAGGGTTGATTATGCTCGAGAGTTGTTACGAAGGGTCTCAGATCGATGAATAGTAGTGAAGGTTAAGATTATGGTTGGTAGATGAATTAGATGATCAAGTATGATTGTTGACACCTATTGATAGTGCCAAGAATCATACCCACAAGTATGCAGTAAGAACCAATGAGGACCAGCCTGGACAGCTACAGTAGCTGGACTCTGGCCAATTTGACTAGGAACGATGTTGGAAAGGGTCAGGGAGGTGGGGTGGGCCAATAGCTGTTGACCTAGCTCCGCATTTTAAATCACACAGCGGTGCTTCCTCTTGAGAATGGGTGACCAGGTGATGCAGTGACGCTACACAAATAAACGGATCTGCAACAGCATTACCTGAATGGAACACAGCCCCGCACGCAAAAACCAAGCAACTTCATATGCGGTGGTTTCTCATCAAAATAGGTGTACCCGCAATTATTGTCCATTAATAATAGTGATTTATAGTAAGCAACCAACAATTTTGGGGCTTCCTTATTTTGACAAACACTCATGTGGTGGTTTCTCAAAATAGGGGTCCCTAAAAATGGTTGATTCATTACTATACATGACTAGTAATGGATGATTTGGGGCTACCCCTATTTTGACAAACACTCATGTATACAATCTGCTCCTCCCGCGGGTTGAGATGGTTTCCTGGACACAATCGCTACCGCAGGATTTCCGATGGACTCTTCGAACGCCGCTTGGCTATTTGCAATGGTGACGTGGGGTGCTGGTTGAAGTCTGTAGGAAGATCCTTGGGGCAACCTTTCATGGAGTTTACCTTGGTTTAATGGTGGTTGACTGTGGTTAATCAGGTGATTAATCGTGGTTAGTCGTGGGGTTGATTGTGGTAAAGCACCAACGATAGCCAAAAGATACTCAGAAATTTGCCATGATTTGCTGATCGATTTTCCAAAGGCTTTTTGCTTCCCGAGGGACTCATCGTGAATACGCCCGTCCTCTAAGTGCAATTGCACCAGCGTGAGCAAGTTGTTCTGTTGCAATTTCAGACCCCAGATGTCATTCATGTTTGTTCGATCCAAAGGTTTCTAATCAACCTTTGTGTTCTAAAATTGTGGGCAGCCTACTTTCTGTCATGTTTAAGAAGGACAGTTGGAGTGTGAGATTCCTGTCTCCGTGCGCAGAGTTAAGCAACTCAACTCCTCCCAAAACTTGGGAAGCAACAGGGGAAGCCTTAAAAAGTGATCAGAAATCATCAATAAACCTGTTGATTGATGTTTGCGTTGCTTCATAATGGAGCTAGAAAAAAGTTGTGTTTTTTCAGTTTATGTTGTGTATTGTTTTTGATGATTGCAAGCTGCTATTATTTGCTCTTGTTTTTCCCCCCTCCGTGGTTGCCATTCTTGATGCTACCATGTTTTGTTGAATCCAATACCATGCCCATGCACAATGCAAATGCCACATCCGGAGGAACGCAAAAAACTGATGCTCAGCTGGCCATTTGTTTGGCCAACTGGCCGATTCGTGTTGCTGAATCACCAAAACATGCACAGATATTGAATGTTTGGTGGTTCTTTTGATAACTTTGAAGAACTTGAATCCAGGTGTCATGCTGACGGTCATGAAGGGCATTGATGATTCATCATTGATCTGATCATTGTAGTTTGCTTAACCATGGTCATTACCAGAACAAGTCCATCGATATGACTGGACAAAACATTGTGATTGGTTTGAATTAATCAATTAATCAAAACGAAAGTAACCATAGGGTTTAACAAACTATTGTATTGCTTGTTTCACTCGAATTTCATAGTCATTGATGCTAAGAAGCTTGCCGTAGTTCTTTTCGTATTGGACATGCTCCAAGTGCAGGTATCTCTCCTGTGTCAGAATGCCTGGTTTGTTTATTCTCTATTTAGTTGTACTATTTGGTCCAGAGGTTTCTTTCAACCAGGAAGTCTATAGTGATATCAAATATGTGTGTTTTGGTTTGGTTTATCCAAACAATTAATGATATGCTATATATTCATGTATACATGTACATGTGTGTTTTGCAATTGCGTAATTATATAGATATGTATATGTGTATGTTGGTTTGTTTTTTGACACATTATATATAAATACATATTTACATATACATATTAACTTTTCTATTTATCCACCAAGTCTTGTATCCATAATATATTTAATTTAGTTGTTTTCTTTCGATAATGTAACGATTTGGTTTGTTCTCCCCATACTTGGATGATCGTCCCACTGCTTGTCGATAGCTATTATGTAGTGGTGATGGTTGCCACCACAACTGACGGCATACCGAAGTGGGTGAACTAAGCAATAGTTCACTACCCGTGGTTCACTGCAAATATTCACCAGCAGTGGTTCCTTCTTACCGTTGTAGCCGATGTTTGATGGCCAATGCATCGGCCTTGCAACAACGGCTGCTGGCACTGGGTCTCTCTTACCCAGAGAGGTGTAGCAACTGCCGAAGGATGATAGACGCATGCTTTAACTACCATTGGTTTTCATTGTCATAGTCATTGCTGATGTTTTTTTCCCAATTGTTTGTTTGTTTATGGTTCCAAATGCTTCTGAAGCACTGGAAAGCACTTGGAATAAGAATACTTAAATACACCTTGATTGGATTGTTTTTTGTTTGGTTCGTGGTGTACGATTGATAATCAGTTCTAGTGGCCACTAACCCTCATTACCAACATGTGTTTTTAACTATCATCACTGACCATTGTCATCAACCATGATTGCTAACCATTTTTATCGACCCTCATTACCAACCATTGTCACTCCGCGCCATCATCAACCATCACCATTCCCCATCATCATGAACCATTACTATATACGGTATAGTATATGTAAACCATCATGAATCATGTTTGTTGGTCACTGGTCGTTGACCACAGCCATTGCCCCCGCTTACCACTGGTAATGGTCCGAATAGCTGGGCTGAGGTACCACCAAGTTGGCCTCTCCGACTCGAAAGTCCCGGACTGAGCTATGGAGAAATGGCGGCTGGCAATCCTAGGCTCCGTCGCGGTGGTAGATCCAGCGTTGAAGCCAAACCACCCAGCAATTTGCCGGGTGGTTTATGAAGAAATGGATCTGCCAGTTATTACTATGACTGATTGATATTTGGAACTACCAGTAGCTACTATGGCTGAATGATTTTCTGGATGTTTAAATCTGTAATTAGCTGTTTGCTTGTTGATTGGCCATTACGAGCGCAAATGGCTATGGGTCAAAACCCTGTAAGCCTGGTTCCCCATCATTAACCATTGTTTTCCCTTGTTATTGTTGGTCATTATTTCCCATTATTGGTTGGTTCATATTGACCCATTGCCAAATAGCAAAGTTCTGACGTGTTTTCCTGGCTCCTGGAACTTCCGATGCACCAAGGTTTCTGATTTCTTGTTCCTGCCTGGAGATCTACAACGAGCGGCTGGACGGCAAGCAGGTGTTGTGGCTGGGTAAATGGATGGAACCCTACAGAGTGTGGGTTGGTTGACATACCTGGTGCAGGATTTTCATCAACAGTTGCTGGCTGGTGGTTTGAAACATTGTTATTTCCCTAGTATTGCCGAAATTGGTTGGTTGGTTGGTTGGTTGGTTGGTTGGTTGGTTGGTTGGTTGGTTGGTTAATATGTTTTCGCAGGGGTTGAGACCACAAACCTGGTTGGAATTTTGGATCAAACATGCTTGGGCTGAGGCTACTCATCAGAGATCATAGTTTTGCTCAGTAAACTGTTTCTGGGTCGTGTTTTCTGAATGGGTTGCAAGGGTTCCCATGATGATTTGCTGATTTAGGCAAAACTACATGCTTACCACGATCATTCTGCCCGTTTCTCATCCTTTGACATCCAGATATGTTCAACAATCATAGTTGTTCGTCATCAGCTTGTGCCACCAAATTATTTTCAAATCGTGCAGTGATTTTTCAAGAAGACAGTGGAGTCTGTACGGATTCAGGAAGGCTAATTGAACTGTGCATGGCTTGATGGGAAGTTGCAAAGATAATATCAACCAGTTCGGAAGATTTCGGAAGTACGTTTCAATATCAACAGAGTGAAACTTAGTTCATACAAATCGCATTGCATCATTGTTCAGCTATCTTCTGATTGCATGCAATGTGTTCCCAAATGGTCTTGTGGTTGTATTCCCTGTAAAATTCTACGGCGACTGATATCCCCCACTGCGATGCCGTTGCTGCTACCTTTTGACAGACTTGATTCCTATTCCCAGGCACCTGGTAGATAGCTTGAGAATGAACAGAATGACAGTCGTTGTTGGGATGTATATTTACCAATTCCTGACGATGATTGTGCATGCCCCATCCCCGTATAGCTATTGGTCAAGCCACTACAGCACCCTACTTTACGAGTAAAGTGGGACAAACACAAGCCTATGATGGTGGTACCCACATGTAGCAACAATGTGGGTATAGGACGGCACTAAATATTAATAATACCAATATGACTATCCAAATCATTATCGAGTTGTATTCGGCAAATAAGTTGTTAATGAAATAGTTGTGACCAGATAGTCATCACCATAACAATGGGTTGAAGCTCCGCCATTCCTAGCAACGAGCTTTCACCCCACGGCTACACATTGGCACTGGCCAGTGGCATTTTCAGCAAATGCGGGGCACCCAGGATTGTTTTTGATCTCTTGCAACCGAAAGGCGGGGAGTGGTGGCTGTTGGTTGGTTGGGTGCCAGGGAGGCAAATGGTAGCGGCTGGTGGCAGCTTGTATCGCTGATTCTCAACCATTGTGGGAATATCAACCAACAATAGAGTCACTTATAGAGATAATTGTTCACCATGCAGCATGTATATGGGAATATTTGCAGTGATACCAAACAATACACCCCTTCAAGAAAGTGAGGATCAGTTGTGTTCAACAATGGTTTCAGAACGGTGAATCCTGGTTAATGAATGGTTGATGGTGAATGTGTGGTTGATATTATAATCAACAATCTATCTACTGTAGAAAAATCACAAGTGCTGCTTCATAAGCAACTAATGATTCGTGGTTGACATGCGCATGCTCAGCAGCCAACCAATGATTCGTGGTTCATGATTCATGGCAGTCAATGATGGGTCAATGAGCAGATGACCCAGCTACAGTGGGCAGCCCTTCATAGCATTGTCCTTTGCTATCATGCATGGATGATCCATCTTTGGGCCAACAGTTGGTCAAGGAATCATAGCTTCAGGTTCTTCAAAACAACGACCACCCATCATGAAACGTGCATTTTCTCTGACTGGGCACCCCGGAGCCCCAAGTTGGTATGTCTTCGTGTTTGGTCGAGGCCTTCACAAGTAGCCATTTTGGCTCAGCATTGTGCAGGTGTCAACTTTGAATTGGGGGGTTATCTTGGCTCGGTCGGCCCCTGAAATTGCTGTTTTTTGGTAGTTTTAGTGGGGTACAACATGCTGGCTCAGCCTCAGAGGAGAACGTCAATATTCCATGGTGGTTGGTGACCTGGTCAACAGGCTCAACTTTTCTCATGGGAAACATGATGGCTGGTGACTAGTGGTTTCAAACATCGACTTTTTTTCACTCAAATAGTTTGCATGGTTGGTTTGATAGGCTGAGTCAGCTTTTCAATCACTTTGCCGTTTAATCCATGTGATGGGCGTTGCTGCCAAGTGGCTCAAGGGTGGTGGATGCCACTCATGGCGTGCCATGATGATTATGTGGCACTACCATTTGGTGAAGATGCACAGCTGATTGAACTCCGTGTGTTCTGTTTGAACGGTGAAGGATGCAGTGTGAGTGTTTGCCCGTCCACATTGGGAAGGGAAGTGCTTCAGATGGTGAAAGAACAAATGTTTCCAAAGCGAGGTGCAAGGCCTGCACTCTACCACCTCGCTTCACCCCTGATGCTGCACCAAACATTGCGAGAACAAGGCATCACGGAAGCAACTGCAACATTGTCCTGCACGTATCTTCCCACTGAGCTGCTTGCTGCGTTGAGATTTGTGAACGGTTCGTCAGTCGCTGATGACGATTCCCTGTTGGAAGGGGTGACGCGGATCCTGGGTCTCGAATCCATAGGTTGCTTGCACCATCTTCCCCAAAGCCTTGATACCTTGATTCTTGGCGATGCCTTCAATGAAAGCCTGGATCAGGTGACATTGCCAAGCAACCTGCAGACTTTGCATTTGGGGAATGGCTTTGATCAAAACCTGAATCGAGTGACTCTGCCAAGCAACCTGCAAACGTTGACTCTTGGGGGTCAATTCAATCGAAGCCTGGATCGAGTGATTTTGCCAATCAACCTGCAGACTTTGCATTTGGGGCATGAATTTAATCGAAGCCTGGAACGAGTGACTTTGCCAAGCAGTCTGCAAACTCTGAATTTAGGGCATCGATTCAATCAAAGCCTGGATCAGGTGACCTTACCGAGCAACCTGCAGACTTTGCGTTTGGGGCATGAATTTAATCAAAGCCTGGAACGAGTGACTTTGCCAAGCAGTCTGCAAACTCTGAATTTAGGGCATCGATTCAATCAAAGCCTGGATCAGGTGACCTTACCGAGCAACCTGCAAACTTTGACTTTAGGGATTCAATTTAATCAGAGCCTGAATCAGGTGACTTTGCCGAGCAACCTGCAAACTGTGACTTTTGGGCATCATTTTAATCAAAGCCTGGATCCAGTGACTTTGCCAAGCAACCTGCAAACGTTGATTTTTTGGGCATCAATTCAATCAAAGCCTGGATCAGGTGACTTTACCGAGCAACCTGCAAACTTTGACTTTTGGGCATCATTTTAATCAAAGCCTGGATCGAGTGATCTTACCAAGCAACATGCAAAATTTGACCTTTGGGGATCAATTCAATCAAGGCCTGGATCAGGTGACCTTACCAAGCAACCTGCAAACGTTGACTCTTGGGGGTCAATTCAATCGAAGCCTGGACCGAGTGATTTTGCCAAGCAGTCTGCAAACTTTGGATTTAGGGATTCAATTTAATCAGAGCCTGAATCAGGTGACTTTGCCGAGCAACCTGCAGACTTTGCGTTTGGGGCATGAATTTAGTCAAAACCTGGATCAGGTGACTTTGCCAAGCAGTCTGCAAACTTTGAATTTAGGGATTCAATTTAATCAAAGCCTGGATCGGGTGACTTTGCCGAGCAACCTGCAGACTTTGCGTTTGGGGCATCGATTCAATCAAAGCCTGGATCAGGTGACCTTACCAAGCAACCTGCAGACTTTGCGTTTGGGGCGTCGATTCAATCAAAGCCTGGATCAGGTGACCTTACCGAGCAACCTGCAAACTTTGACTTTTGGGCATCATTTTAATCAGAGCCTGGATCGAGTGACTTTGCCAAGCAACCTGCAAACGTTGACTTTTGGGCATCGTTTCAATCAAAGCCTGGATCAGGTGACCTTACCAAGCAACCTGCAAACGTTGACTTTTGGGGATCAATTCAATCAAAGCCTGGATAATGTGACTTTGCCGAGCAACCTGCAAACTTTGACTTTTGGGGATCAATTCAATCAAAGCCTGGATCGAGTGATTTTGCCGAACAACCTGCTAACTCTGAATTTTGGTCGGGATTTCAGTCAAAGCCTTGATCGTGTGACGTTCCCCAATAGTCTGCAATCTTTGACTCTCGACGTTGGCTTTTATGAGAACGAGCAGAGCCTTGATGGTGTGACCTTCCCGAGCAGCGTTCGCAGTCTTACTTGGGAGAAGGGATCATGGAATGATTATTACCAATGCTGCGACAAGGTCTTCGTAAGCACACTATGACTTGATGAATCAACTCCGTCAACGAGCGGCCCATATGTTTGCCGATAGCCACACAGCACGGAGGGTTAGGGACCCGTAGAGCTTGCCCCAGTACAGTGACAATCTGCGCCGCTGCTTTGCGATGGGACCGAACCACCAACCAGATTGGTACACCATCCATGTTGGTCAATACTAGCAACCAGCCAAAGCTGTCAATTCCCGATGCTTCCAGATACCATTCCAATAGGTAACCAACCCCAGTTACAACAAGCAGGTAGAAACCAGCTGGTTACCTACTAGTTTGTGGCAACTAGAAACATTGGGATTCATTGATGCTTCATCAGCCGAACAAAAACCAGTAATTATTGAGCAGACACAGGGACCGGTCACTGGGTTGAAGCATCAGCGCGACAGGTCCGACAGTTCACGGCAACAGCGAGCTACTAATTTGGTGAACAGCGAACAGGGAGGGCACTCGACCAGCCATTACAAGGGGGGGCCCCAATCGTTAGCTAAGTTGGTTCAGAACTAGGGTAAGTGCAAGTTGTGGTAGATAGAACTTATATGAACATGTATGAACATTTATGATTAAACGGCTTCTTAACCAGTTGCTATGGCTTTGGCATATTGGATTGAGTACATATGCAGCATCGATAGTTTGTACAATGAAAAAGTACAGTTGGATCAAGATGAACATACGTATGCCGTGCAAGATACTGTATGGGGATTGATGTTTCTTTTCGCCAAGGGCAACGTGCAAAAGCAAGTACATCCATCATAGGGCAACCATTAGGGATGCAGGGACGCATACATTTCATTAGATTTTAACATGTTCGGTAGTGAATCCAAACAAAGCAAGAGTGTTGGTACGACACCACAATCAAATATGTCATTCAAGTATTGATATACCGACCAGAGAATCTTTCCATTTGTGTATGATCACTCTTCTCCATGTATGAACCATCCTGAACCATTCTTAACCATCATTTTCCACCATTGACCAACAACCATTATCAAGCATCAATTTAGCCATGATTTAACATACTTAGCCATAGTTCTCCATAGTCAAATATACCAAATCCCGTGGTTGATTTGTTCTCGGTAATTATTTGATGATTTACCACCACTGACCAGGATACCCTACTAGATAAGTCCACCAATCCCCAATGCCAAAACGCGACAGGACAAGCCATGCCTGCGGGTGGCTTGGAAATACGAGAAGCCAAAGGCATGGGTGTCTATGTCAAGGACGGGTGTGCCAGGCCATGGTGTGGATCAATTGCTGGCTGATGTTTTTAAACATTCTTGATTTCCCCACATGTATAAACAATCACTTGTATATTTGGTTTTAAAACATGTTGGATCAATCAAATAAACAAATGGTTGGTTGGTTGACTAGATATTTCTCATAGGGCTGAGGCTCGTGGGAAGAGGGGAGAGAGAATAGTGGTTGAAACCACCAACCAGTAATGATCATTATTAACCATATCAAATATCATATTTGCCATTATCAACCACAATTAGCCACTAGTTAACCATGGGTGCTTCAACCACCAACCTGAGGCTCGTGTTTGACAATCCTTGCAATAGGATGAAGCCAGCAGCCATCCAAACTTGGTGGAGGAATTCACCAACCAACGGTTGTCAATAACAGCAATGATAGGGGATATACCAATCAACTATGGCTAGTAGTGGTTAATTACTGTAATAACCAGCAATAATAGGGGATGCCAACAGTCTACCAAGAAACTATGGTTGCACTCAATGGTTTATGGTAGATGATAGGGGATGATACCAGCAATGATAGGGGATACACCAACTATAGGTCGAGCTGGGTCAATATCAGCCAAACAAACAAAGGGCGTGAACATCCCAACAGTCAGAGTAATGGGTCATTTGAGAGATGAGAACGGCGGTAAATACCAGGGTTTTTGACCCACAGCCATAAGGGATCATGAATAACAACTGGTTTATAGTTTAGAAATAGTTAAAAGGGACTATAGTGGTCAATACAGTAGGGGATCATCAACAATAATGGTCAAACAACTGCTGGCTGGTGGTTTGATTGACTTGTTTGATATTAAGGAAGTTCAGTCATATCTTCTTTCTTTGGGCGATGCTGGAGCGCTGTGCCATCCCTTGCCTTGCTTTTCATACACTCCGATCATTGGCATTGAGCGTATCCCTGAGCCGTGTTCGGCTGATCGTTATCGCCAGTGGAATCGTATGAAGGAGCGACAGACATGAGATTCTTGAAGCCTGTATAATTAGTTTGTTTTTTGTGCTGTGTGCACGTTACGTTTCATTGAGTTGCCTTGTTCCCAACCAACGTGTTCGGGATCTTGGCATTTGAGTGGACCGCTCAAGCGAGAGGAGAGTGTTTGACATAGTTGGTTGATTAACTTTTTCGATAGGCTTCGACACCACCAGCCCAAAAATCAATCATATCAGCAAAGTTGGTGAACAAAACTTTCAGGTAGTGTCGCAAGAAATGATAGGCTATCACCTGCTTGTGGGTGAACACATTTTACTGCGAAGCATCACTGGGCGGAACCGATCTTGGTTGCAATTCTCAAGGGGTTGTCCTCCCCAATCGACGGGTAGACATGGTTACTGAGTGGTTCATAATGACAAGTTAGTGGCAAATGGTTGTCAATTAATGATGACAAATTAGTGGTTCTGGTTGCTTCATCGGTTCATACTGATTAACCGCTGGCTAAGAGCTAGATCATAGTTGCCCAACACTTGAACCACTACGGTTACACCAAGCGATCAACCCAAGCACGGGCTGACCATGGCTGGTTTGTGACGGCTGCCCTTGATTAAGGAGTGTGTGATTCGCAATATTTCAGAGCGGTTGGTCGTTGTCAATCCTGATTAAACAGTGATAAATAATGGTTTTGCATAGTTCAAAACTGCTGACATGGGTTAAACATGTTAAGAGTGCTTACACTGCAATCACGATGAATGATTATTCCTCTAAGTGTTTGTGTGAATCAAAGGAAATACCCCAAACGACGATCTTGCTACAGTCTGAGAATCTTCTTTCAACCGAATGCTGTTCCAGCATGTCCATATTTAATGGACATTTCGGCATCCGGAATCATCAGGAGCCGCTAGAAATCATCATCAGGAAACCCCTAAAGATTAAAGAAATTTGTGTTTCCCTAAAAATGATCCAGAACTGTAGCATATCACCAGCACGAGTCGCCAAAATCTCAGGATAATTTTGATTTTCCCTGCTTGTCGCTATGTTTTGTCATCAAACATCATCAACCGCCAACATTGCAACAAAACAAATTCCATTTGTTAATTCCTATGACGGTTTTTGTTGTTGTTGTTGTTGTTGTTGTTGTTGTTGTTGTTGTTGTTGTTGTTGTTGTTGTTGTTGTTGTTGTTGTGGTTGTGGTTGTGGTTGTGGTTGTGGTTGTGGTTGTGGTTGTGGTTGTTGTTGTTGTTGTTGTTGTTGTTGTTGTTGTTGTTGGAAGACACAAAGACAAAGCCCCCGTACAAACAACCAGAAAGAGCCTTGAAGACAACATTACAAAACCCCTTTTTTTTTGTTGTTGTTGTTGCTGTTGCTGTTGTTGTTGCTGTTGTTGTTGTTTTGCGGAACGATTGTTCAATCACATAATCAAATTTGAAATGCTGAACTCGTCGATCATAGTGGTTTGCACTCATTCCTACACTATGAGAAGACAAAATGTGAATGCCACCAATTATTAAAGTATGCATAGATACATCCATCATTGCTGACTGATCAGCGACAAGTTTAATACCAATTGATCATACATATTGTTTTTTCAAAAAGGAAACCTTCCAAATCATCCTTTATTTACCATTTATCCTAGTACACCAATCATTTTTTGGGGTACCCCTTCTTTGAGAAACCACCATATTAACGAATCAGTAGATACGTCGATGGTTCCTGCTGGACCTGCAGAACCAGGCCTCAGTAGATTCTTGATTGCTACCCTATGCCGTGGCTGTCATGGCACAGGACTTGCAGGAGATTGTGGTGGACACTGCGGAACGCTTGCACCACCTGATCACGAAAGGTGCCGTGAGCTCGATTTTCTCGTCATTGCTTGGATTTTCCGGGCAACAAGGTGGATTTGAAGCATCAGAACTACAATCAGATCCCACCAAACGCATCCCAAATCAGCAGATGTTTATGGTTTTCCATGGGTGTTCCATAGGTTTTCCCATCCAAAATGGGTCTTTTTTACTGGGACGCCTGGTTTTTCCATGGGTTTTCCATAGGTTTTCCCATCCAAAACCGGTCATTTCTACTGCGATGCCACCTCCCGCAGCAGCTCTGCCCGCCAGGTTTTGTGCATCGACAAACCGCAGCCACCAATATGAACTCCACCAGCAGCCGATCGCATTGCGTCTTCACCATCAAGCTGCATCAGAAGGAGAGCTGCCCATGGCGGAGCCATGGGATACCATGGGGAGGAGGCCCAAGGTTGGGATGAGTCCACCAGGGAAGCCATGGGAAGCCTCAGATGATTCCAGGCTTTTTGGGGGATGATTTCACCGAAGTCATGGGAAGCTTCATGAAGAGTAGGGGATGGTCAAAGCCTCATGGGGGTGATGGCATGATTTTTATGTTGCAATGATTTGTTAATGGTTAATCAAGAGATCATAGGCATAGAGTTCCAATAAGGAAGGATAACCAACAAGATGGAACACATCAACATGATTCCTCCAGAAGCCATGGGGAAGCCTCAAGGGGGGGTAATGGATGGTCAAGAGTGACTATAGTGCAATACTTAACACGCTGATCAAGCTGCACCACAAGAACTGGACGACGGGACCTGCATGGGGCTGCGGGGTTGATTCCAACGCTGCCAACGGTGATCCCAAGGGGAACCCCAGAAGTAAGGTGGTTGAGAATGGTGCCTATGACTGGCTGATTTTGATTGGCTACTTGCGTGGTCACACCGTTTTTTTCTCGTTTGCGTGGATGAACTTCTCCCATCTTCACCTTCACCACCTGCGATCTCATCATCCGGCTGCGTTCCCCTGCGCAGGACGATCAAGTGAGTTCTTTGGCGGCACAGCGGTTGGTGTCAAAGTTAACCATCAAGGGTGGTGCCTCCAAGTTCCCACAAAATGGTTGTTTTGAATCGAGAAAACCAGGAGTCTTGGGCGCACACCATTTATGGACACAACCAGCTGCGGTTAACAACGATTCATGATGATCAACACTGGCAGAGCAAATCTGTTAGTTGCCTGTATTTCCTGAGAACAAAGTGCTAAACGGCCAACAGAGAGCCAGAGCATTGAAGCAATCATGTAGAACGATTGGAAGGGTATTTGGGCCAAACCATCCTCAGAAAAAAAATCATTGGAGGTATGAGCAGTGAGCTTGCTTGATTTGCATTCCACCATCTTGGAGATTGTTTGAAGTATCTCAAGTGTCTTGCTAAGCCTTTTTGTTATCTGTTGGTTGGGTGGCTTCCTGGCTGTATCACTAGCTTTGTTGATGGAAACATAACATTGTTGTTTCACAAGCCTTTTTGGAAAATGATTATGTCCAACCTTTATCATTGACATTCCTTGCCCGTGATTAACTGCTTTAAGCCAGCTCATGAAATCATTATCATCCTCAATCAGCTAAGCCTCCGTTCCGTCTCTACCAATGCACAAAAATTAGTTACTATGCAGCATGTTCCATTGTAAGTCATTGTTGACTCCTTTTTCAACCATCAGCAACACAAACAAGTTTCCATGCATTATCAACCACTAGCATTAGCAAGTCATGATTAATTGGTCATCATCAATCCAAATAGTTATGACTGATGATCCACTACATTCCACTACCGTCATGGGGAATAGTTATATATCAACAATCTAGCCCCTTATCAGCGATCAGTAGTGACAACACTGTGGTCCATAAGATAAGGTAGAACCCTCAGTCTCATATCTATTAAATACATGGTGGTTTCTTAACATCGGGGCATCCACAAAATCATCCAATATTGACCATTGATAGCAATAGACCACCTATTTTTGGGGTTCCCAATTCTAAGAAACATTCTATTATGATGGTTATTAGTGAACAATTATCCACTATTAACCATGATTAACCACTATTAACCTACATGATGGTTATTAACCACCTTTACAAGTATTCAACATTGCACAACCATATTAATAATTCCAAAAATCATTTCACTCATATCATTGACAACTCCAACTGAGCGACTTCCCGAAGTCCCAAGGTTCCAACAACAACTTCTCCAAGATGAACTTGGCCCCCTGGCAGAATCCAAGTCGACCAGAGCGCGGAACATCGAGAATTCGGGTAGAGGGTCAACAATGGTGAAAAATGTTTGGTTTCAATGGGTAGTTTCTGGTTGAGTAGATAGCCATTCGCAATCATTAGTTCTGAATTCTGCAATGAGAATTGAGTACTGTTAATGATTTGGTTTTGTTGCTGCACATATCACCAATAGTGCAGAACAATCGTAGGCTCGTTGTCGATTAGTTAATCATGATTCACAGGATACGCATGAAAACAAAAAAGCGCCATACTTGAAAGAAAAAACAAAAGCAGTCGCCCAACACGAAATGCTGTTTATCGAACAATATCCGCTCTGGGTTGGCTGATCAAGCAAGATCATCTATACAAGTTTTGTACAAAGTGAATCTGCGATGCAAGGGGGTACCATTTGATTTGTTTAACACCACTGAATCTGTGGATCTGTATGAATCGTTTTTCCTTCTGATTTTCTCCCAGTTGTCATGATGCTTTTTCCTCATTGAACATTTCTGAAGATGTGCAGCGGTGGCCAGCCTCGCCAGAACATCAGGTCGAGCGCGAGTTGAGTCCACAGCAGTCGGCTCAAAGCATTGCGCGGTAAATTCTTGCCACCCACAGCCTTAGATAGGCTTGTGCACGAGCAACTAGTCGAACAGGGCTGGTTTTTCGGGTCAGGCAGATGGCAACACGAATACCTGGACTATGATTTCACCATCGATGAGTTGGAAAATGATCAGGTCTGGAGCAAGTTGCTCACGCCTTGCGTCAGGCCTATCGCTGGCGTACCTACACCCAGCTTGAATGGCTTGACAGACGCGAATTTCGAGAACAAGAAGTTCCTTGCTTTACTGAAAGTCGACTGAAGTTTGCAAAACGCTGGGCTCAGCTCTGTCCTGGGTCACACCCAGTGGCAACTGGCTCAGTACCTTCATTGCGTATGAGAGAAATCGTTTTCGGTCAAAGCAGAGCATGCAAACTATGCAATGAGCCATCCCCGACGTGGGATCATACCTGGTCCTGCGCTTTGTCCTCGGGACCTGATGCTTCACAGGTTTGGGTGGCCCAGGCATGAGGGCGACTTTGAGCTCTCCATGAGACTGTTGGAAGGGATTGAGAAGATCATGGCCCTTTAGCTGGGCTTTTCCTCTACCGGCCGCTGCGGTTGCCGTCAGGTGCAAAGATTCGTCGCTCATCATTGTGGATTGTATTCAACAACGATCAAATTGTTGGTACGAAGCATGACGAACAACCATTTAGGCTACCACCAATCATTGATTGTCCACTAAAGACCACTGAGAAGCCATTAGTTCAACACTCGTCAAAACTGGTAAGCATCAATGCACCACCAACAAAGTATCATTAACCACCCAACCCTCATGAACCATCAGCATATCCATGACCAACAATGAACGGTCAACTATCATTGAACCATCATGAATCATGAACGCTCGGGAAGCTTCTTGGTTGGATGATGATGATGATGATGGTGATGGTGATGCCTTGGTGGGACACCAGAAGCCGGTCGGGAGGGCAGCAATGAGAAACGGCGGTGGGGGTCACGAAGCGACGCCCACGCGAGCCGCCACCCTGTCAACCCCCAACCCATTTTTTCATGAATCTGACTCCAACCATCAAATCACCAGGGTGAACTAACCAATGCCATCCTCAAATTCATTACTTCCATATGGAACTCCCATTGATCCATATTGAAATCCCATATATAACACATCCCCAGCTACTTAAAGCAAACCTGAATATTTGGATAGTTTATGAACAAATTAGACCAACCAGTCAACTAGTTTTTGATCAAATAATCAGGATGAACCTTCCAAATTCAGTTTCAAATTCACAACCATTCAGGATGCCACCAATCATTGGCTATTGTTGGACAATTCATCAAACAACTAACCACCCAACTCAATCATCAGTTTATCAAACAAACAATCATGCAAATTCACCATTAAATCAACCCTTCACCATCCAATCATCCCACAAATGACCATCCAAATTCAGCTTAAGCATTCACCATCCAATCACCACCCCCATCCCACACGACTTGCAGACGCAGGCCCCAAGGGCCCCACCGTGGCCTTGTCCCAGCTCCACATCAGGTCGACTTGGCGGGCTCCGAGCGTGCCTCGCGCACCGGCGCCGAAGGTTCCACCCTGTGGCTTGGCCCAGTGAAGCAGTGAAAGCTAATGGGGCAACATATTATACAAATGAATAAACGAATGAACATATACAGACATTTTTTGATATTTATATATATAGTTAAAAATATATATATATATACACTTCATGATTTAATTGATTTTTTGATTTAGACAGTAGGGGGTTGTTAGTGGCTAATTAATGGTTGGTAAGCAATAATTCGCAAGTGATCAGGGATATGATGATGGTTCATCATGGTTGGTAATAGTTGGCGTGATAGCGAAGATGTATTTATGTTATGTCTTTTTGAGCAGTGGTCAATATGCATGGTTCTGGTTAGTTGCTATGTTTAATGGTTAGCAATGGTTTTAGGTAATGATGGTGGTTATGTACTGGCTAATGGTTCACGATGGCCATTGTTAGTAGTAGTTCATTCGTGATCAGTAATTCATGGTTTGTACTTGATGGAATGTTCTTGATGGCGGTTAGGCCAAAGGATTGTGATGGTTAGTAATGTTTAGGTCAATGAGGGTTATAATGGTTAGGTCAATGGTTACAATTGCTTATAGTTTGTTAATGGCTACAATTATGGTTGATAATGGTTAAAAGATTATCGGTGATTGCGTAATGGTGCATGGATAATGATTAGACCGTGTCATATTAGTATAAAAAAAAACTTAAGGGTGCATAGTGGTCCGGTAGTATTTCATTCGTAATCTCGCTTAGATGGCTAATGGTTCATGATGGATAATAAGGGTGGTTATATAATTGGTGAATGGTTGGGTTGTGTCTAGTAGGGGCTCGTTAGTGGTTTGTTAATGGTTGATAATTCATACATTGTAATAATGGACATAATGATGGTTCACAATGGTCCGCGGGTTGATGATGCGGAATGGTCGACAGTGGTTTGTGTTCACTTGAACAATGGTCATGGTTTATGACAGCGAATAATGGCTAATAAGTAGTTGCAAACATGGTTGGTCAATCATTGTGGTTGGTAATGGTTCGTTCGAAATGGTGAAGGATTTTCGGGTAGGAAAACGGTTAGCAATGGTTTTAGTATTGTTAATCATGGTTAGTAATGGTTGGGGTGACGATGGTTAATGGTTGAAATTGGTTAGGTGAATGGTTTGCTTAATGATTTGAAGTGGTTAGTTTTAGCGAAGATATATTTATGTTACATTTATGTTGTGTCTTTCTGAGTAGTGGTCAATATATATAGTTCTGGTTAGTTGCTATGTTTAATGGTTTGCAATGGTTTTAGGTAATGATGGTGGTTATGTACTGGCTAATGGTTCACGATGGCCATTGTTAGTAGTAGTTCATTCGTGATCAGTAATTAATGGTTTGTACTTGATGGAGTGTACTTGATGGCGGTTGGGCCAAAGGATTGTGATGGTTAGTAATGTTTAGGTCAATGAGGGTTATAATGGTTAGGTCAATGGTTACAATTGCTTATAGTTTGTTAATGGCTACAATTATGGTTGACAATGGTGAAAAGGATGATCGGCGATTGCGTAATGGCTTGGAGGGGGCGATGCCAACCAGACGTGTTCAGTCCTTCAGGACACTGTGACGTTCCACGAACGCACGCACTTCGATACATTGCAATATATCGAAGCCACCAGACCGCTCAGCACGGACCACGTTCGATCCACCGACTTCAGCCGGCCATGTCACAGGTGCCCACACGTCGAATCATGTTTTTGTTTTGATTTTCAGATGAATTTCTTTGAACGCATTTGATTCGCCATATCGTAGCTACCATTTCATAGCGAAACCGCTGATCGCTCTTTTCGAATGTCCCTAGTGGCATGCCATGCACTGAGGAAGGAAGGCGCCAACATCAACAAGAGTCTGTCTGCCTTGGGCAATGTCCGGGTCCCCAGTTGCGGGGAAGTTGGCATGGCGTGGCCACTATGATGTTGACCATGGAGCGGTAGGTGGTTCTTAACGGGGGGTGAGAAGCAGCGAGAACCGATGGGAACACCATAGGTTATGCCTGGAATCATCAGCAAAACGTACAAATGGTGGTTTCTTAGCCCGCAAAATTGCTTGGAATGATTGATTTACTACTGGAAATGATTAGTTGATATGGGTTGATTTGGGGATACCTTCATTTTAAGAAACCATCATTTGGGAACGGACCAACCACAGTATCATGTATGGGGTCCAATCGGTAGCCACCATAGATTATGCTTAGAATAGCCAGCGGCAAACCAACGACAACCAGATGACAATGCACCAACCTACCACAAGCAGTTGGTTTGCATAACAACGATGGACGGCAATCAGTCATAATGCTGGGAAGTGATACAGCAGTGGGTCAAAAACCCGTACCCCTGGTCCCCCCTGTTAACCATTGTTTTCCCTGTTGTTGTTGGTGGAAATCCCCCATTAGTTGGTTGATTAATATTGACCCATAGCCATACATGTAGTTGTCTGAATGAAACACCCATGCCTTATGTAAGAGCCGCTCAGTTCTTGGACTGGGACGGATGCTGGTTTTGGGTGTGCATGTAGTTCTTGATCTTATTGACCTGCAAGTTGATCATTGATCAGCTGTGAAGTTTCATTTCATATGAACATCATTTGATAATTGATGTAGTTGATCATTTTATAAACTATTAATGTTGATTTTCAATGGCTTGTTGCTGTGACCAGCCCAAGCGGCAACATGCTGGCTACGATCCGATCACAGCTGCTTGAGACTGCCAGGCCCAGTGATTGATTTTTTTGTCCAAAAGAGGGGACTTCCCAAATCATCCACTGTTAATCGTTCATAGTAATAAACCAACCGTTCTTAGGGGTTTTCGTCTTGAAGAACCACTCATTTGGCGATCCAACTTCCAAACATTGATTGTTTCCAAGGGTCGTTAGGCAATTTTGTTTGGGACTGTGCGCTGGGTTCTTTGTCATTGATCCCCACTATATTCATCATACAAGGAGATGCTATGCTTAAACAATTTGCCCATCCACCATATCCTTTGAAATTCATAGGTTTGATATTGTGGCCTCTCAAAAAAGGGGTACTCCACATCATCCAATATTAATCATTTATAGTAATGAGCCAATCATTCTTGACGGTTCCCTATGTTGAGAAACCACCAAGAAGTTACGGCGTCAGTGATTCTCAATGCCGGTGCATGCCGGCGATCTGCGAAGCTGAGCTGGTCTTGTCGTCGCCTCAGCGCAGTGATCAGGTGATCAATTCTTTGAGCAAGTTGGCGGCGGGAAACAAGAAGATCTTCGTGCCCTATCGCCGCCTGGTGCTGGGATGGTGTTGATGGCTTGGTACTGGATGATAGGTTGCAGTGATGGCTTTGATGGCTGTAGTGATGGTTTGATGGTTGCGAGATAGGCAACTGAGCTCTGCTAAACCCATATGTAAAAAATGATATAAAGTCAGTATACACATAGTCTGACGTGTTCCTCCTATATCAGCCAGTTTTGCTTGACCAATGAATTTGAGCCCCAGATTCAGATTTTGCCAGCCCGTTCTTTCACACGGGATCGTTGGATTCAGTGATGATTCAGCTACGAAAGTGCTTTGCCAGATTAGGATGGTGGGGCCAAGGCGTTTGATCAGAAATGGAAGTCGCTGATGTTCGAGAGTCCATTATCAGCAGACTGTGTAAAGTCCTTGGTCCAAATTCCAGCATCCATGGTTTTGACTGGTTGGTCCTTTGATTCTCAATTTTTATTTTCCCCAGTAATTATTAACAAACAGTTGACTGATATTTTTCATAGGGGTTGAAACCACCAACCAGTTGATTAGACCAACACTTTCCCAAGTTGATCATTTCAAGTTCCCTACTTATGCCACCGACAAGTAGCAATACAGTCAACACACCATGCAGCTATGAAGGCACGCAGACGCCTTGGCCTAGGGGACTTGAAAAAGGACGATGCAGGGCAGACAAGAAACACCGAACATCCTTGACAAGAAACACCGAACATCCTTGACCCTCATTGTCCACCCCTACCCTTCCAGGTGCCATGATTCATAGTAGGTAGCCAACCATCAAGAACAATGGTAGAAACTAGCTTTTTCCCTGTGCGACCGTATGCTTCCAGTCACTCAATTCTAGTAGGTAACCAGTTCTGGTTTCTACCAGCTGTTGTAACTGGGGTTGGTTATATACCCATTCTTGGCTGGTAACTGGAAGCATAGGGAACCATAAGCACCAGGATTCCTCTCATCACCTGAGCAATTCGGCATCAACCAGCTGACGCCCTGTGTTTCTTGCGTGGTTCTCAGGAAACTCCAAGCTGACGCGCGTGCTTCAGGAGACATCCATGGGGGTGAATGGTTGATAGGAGCAGTGGATGTCAGTTAAGCGTTTCATCAGTTGATCATGATTATTAATGATGTTTGACGGTTGTTGATTACTTTTAAAAATTAATTAGCGTTAATTAGTTATGAATGTTCATTAATGATTACTGATGATTATTGATGATTACTGATGATTACTGATGATTATTGATGATTATTATGATGATTGCTGATTATTGATGATTATTGATGGTAATTTGATGATTATTGATGGTTATTGATGGTAATTGATTGATAATGATGGTTATTGATGGTTATTGATGGCTATTGATTAGTTATTATGATTGTTCATGACTCGTGATGATTGTTGATGTTGTTGATGATTATTGATGGTTATTACGTGATTGATGGTTATCGATCAATATTATGATTACTAATGATTACTGATGGTTACTAGTCGCTAGTGATTAATATTGTGATTACATGTGATTACTCATGAGTAATCATGGTTATATGGATGTTTTTTGATTTGTTTGACGATTATTGATGATGATTCCTGATTATTCCTGGTTATCGATGGTTATAGATGATCATCAACGCTTATCATTGTGATGGACATTGATGATTTTCGATGTTAAACAAAAAAGCAATCCTGATTGTTTTCATCAATAGGCATAATGATGACACAACTGATTTTCCAAGACGCTGCGTGGCTTTCTTGTCCAAGGTTCGATATGCGGGAGTGAATCCACTTACCACCAGAAAGTGCTCTCCCACTGCAGCACCGGATGCAGCAGCCTGCAGCCTGTCGCCATCCTGACCGCCAAGATCGCGCAGGCTGTCAATTCCGAGCTGCGGTTCTGGGAGACTGGCGACGAGACCAGCGGTGGTCGCATGACCAAGGACGACCAGGACATCCGCAACCTGACCATCTCGCTGGTCGAGAACAACTACCTCCCGCACAGCCAAGTCGGGCTCGGCTACACTGTGCCCTGCCCAAAACACCGGGCTGGGTGAGATTCAGGGCTAGAAGATCAGACAGATCAGATGGCACTGTCGACTGAATTTCAGAATTCATTGATCTCGGATCTCCTCGTTGAGAGCCATGACTTGCACGAGCCAACACGTCTCTCCAACACTTGGCTCGCAGCTTGGTGCACTTCATCGGAATGCACTCGGTTTTTGATGGTGGTCCACAGTAGCTACTCAATGGGCAATGGGTAGTAAAAGGTTTTATAATGGTCCATGGTGAATGCTGTTCAGAGATGGTCAATCATAGCCGATGGTACTTGACAGTTGCCATGAAACGTGTTTAATGTAAAGAAAACCCATAATCACCAACACTTGTTGAAAACGGCCAACAATGCTGAACCATTCTTGTGGTAGTGATATCAATGCACAGTTGCGGATCTTGATGTTCATCATGTTTGACAAGGTTGGATGTTGGATAATGATCATTCAAAATGGGTTTAAGGATGGTGAACTATGGTTTAAAATAATTAGTAAGGTTTTTACTGGTTCACAGAAAGAGGGTGGATTTTACGACTTTCCATCTTCATGCTTGGTGTGCCTTTTGGTGTGCCTTAGCAGGTATGATAGTGGAAGATGATGATGAAGATGATGATGATGATGATGATGATGATGATGATGATGATGATGATGATGATGATGATGATGAAAGCCAATAACAAAATTAAAACGTCCGGCTAAAAAAATGATGGAGCCACCAAAGCTTATATAGCATCTACAGGCCCACAATGCACTTGTACATAGTTAATAATCACCCACTCCCATCATCATCATCATCATCATCATCATCATCATCATCATCATCATCATCCACAATTAATAAAGGCCAATGTGATAGATAGTCAATAATCACATACCCCTATCATCCATCATTGAAGAACCAATTGTTCACACACCCGTTCCTTGTACCATCAACCGGTGGCTGGGCGTTGCTCAGTCACAGCCCCGTTCCCTGCCCTCAGCGGCGGCCACAGGAGTCTTTGGGAGGCAACGCGCTCACCACGATGATGGCCGCCATTTCGCCAGCCAAGACCAATTGCGACGTGGCCGAAGTTGTTGTCGTCGTGGTTGTGGTTGTGGTTGTTGTTGTTGTTGGTTGGTTGGTTGCTTGGTTGCTTGGTTGCTTGGTTGCTTGGTTGCTTGGTTGCTT
>VSDK01027227.1:150804-163655 GCA_009767595.1 Symbiodinium kawagutii | reverse complement strand
TCCATCTCAGGCGGACCGTGTCTGGGTAACATTGTTTTCCGGATGGCCGGGCAATCAGCCTGATTGAAGGGTCTTCACTGCAAGCACTGCACGTTTCTGCCGACTGACATGTTGATATGCTGTTTGACAGACTGACATGCACAATGACCTGCCAGGTGAAGCAAATGCTTTGGCTCAGGTGGTTCACTGCCATGTTTGGGCATGTTTAAGCAAACCTAATGCTTTGGCTCAGGTGGTTCACTGCCATGTTTGGGCATGTTTAAGCAAACGTGTTGAGAGCTCTGGAGGGTACTTCACACTGCCAACTGACATGCTGATATGCTGTTTGACAGACTGACATGCACAATGACCTGCCAGGTGAAGCAAATGCTTTGGCTCAGGTGGTTCACTGCCATGCTCGGGCATGTTTAAGCAAACGTGTTGAGAGCTCTGGAGTGTACTTCACACTGCCAACTGACATGTTGATATGCTGTGTGACAGACTGACATGCATAATGACGTGCCAGGTGAAACCAATGATCGGCACAGCTAGTTGCATGTCTGCCGACTGACATGTTGATATGCAGACAAAAGTGCAGTCAACAAGCTGATTTGAAATGTCATGGTGGGGATCACTCGAAGTAAAGTAATTTTATTTACAATAATTATTGACCATTGATTGGTTGACTAACTAGCTGGTGATTCTCAGGGAGCTAAAGAGCCAGGGGTATCCCTAAATCCCTTCAAAGGGGGAGCTAAAGAGCTACAGGGAGTGGTGAAACCAGATGGTAGCTAATATTTTTCATGGGGGTTGAAACCACCGACCAGTTTAGTCCAAGTCAGCCGGGTGGTGCTTTCAGCAGCAGTACGCTTTCCACCTGGCCACATGGCCCCAGCGTTGCCGGTTTCTAGCACCCCTCCTATCCTCCGCCCCGGGTAGGTGGAGATGCTGCGCGCGAAGTTGGCCGAAGCGGAAACGACCAAGATGGAGGTGGATACCACGCGCAGCTAGGCGCATGCGAAGGCCTACACCTGTGGACGGCCGTGGTCATAGAACTGGTGATTCGTAGTTGCTCATGGTGTTTTTTTTGGGGAATGGACCCCCAAGTTGTGGATAGTTTAGGACTAGAAGTTAACAAAGGGACGATTTAGGGGCATACCGATTTGAAGAATCACCCAATGGCTAGAAACTGGCTGATAACAATTGTTGATTGGAATTCTTAGTAATGATGACTAACAGAGTTAGAAAGCTGGTTCATAATTGTAGCAATAGTGGCGGTTCATGTCATGAGAGATAAGCTGGCCAACAACCTGCAATGATAGGGATTGAAATATGATATGCCAGCTATATGGCCATGCGTTAACAAGCTGGTTTACAAGGGTTGACAATAGTGGATAGCAGGCAATAATAGGTGACAATCACCTAGGGATATACAATGATTTGGGCGTATGCGGTAGTAGATCACTCTCATATTTCCCAGATATATACACATATAGAGTTGCAGTCTTAATATTTCAGAACCAGCAATCATAGGGAATCATATGCCAAGTCTCTGGCTATGGGTCAGACCTTGAACCAACCAACCAACGGTTAACTAGCTGGGTAATGTTTTCTTGATAGGTGATCATCACCAACCCAAGAATAGCCGGGATATACCAACTTCGTATGGCGAGTTGTATCAACCATGCAAAAACCAATCAGCCGGGCTGGGTGAACATCCCAGTCCGAGTAGATGGGCTATTTCGGGGATGTGAATTCACAGCCGGCGTGCCAGGACCCGCCATTTGTCAGCGCCCTCGTGTTGACTATGGATGTAGTTGGTGATATGACTGGTGTGTCTATAGTATCAACGCTGGTGTTCATCATGGTCTTGACAAGTGGGTTATATAACTGATGCAGCTTTTATATAAGCTGTTGGTCAACTGTTGAGCTAACTAGTGGTGGAGTTGTCATGTTTTGGCTGACTGTCGACTTTGCTTTTGGGTAACGATAGGCTATCGCAAACTCTTTGGTCAATCATGGCTAAGATAAATGCGTTGATATACATATTTATATTTACATATAGCAAGGTATTTGGTTCGACAATAATGTTGTTGTCTATCAATTAATATTGTTGACTATTGGCGGGGCTGGTGAACTGTCGTCATGTATCAACTTTGTTCGACGTGTGGTGGTTTTGCTCTTAGTATACTTATTTTTTTGATTGTGGTGCAATAAACTACATTAGTGCAGTTTGACAAGTCTTGGACATGCCAAGCCTAGTTGTTAACTGTTGTTAAGTGTTGGCATACCCGTGTTTGTACCAGAGGTTGTACCCTTTAATTTAAGACTTAACTATAGTGTCAGCATGTGCCAGCCACTGATCTACTTGGTTCCCCGTAGATTTGGGGTCAACCATTGGCACTGCTTTGAAGGTGAGGCAACGGTTGGTGATCAAGAAGCTACTGCAGTTGGCGTGTAACTGCTGCTTATCAACCCCCTCGATTTTGACCAGAGGGCTGACTCTGCCCAGAAAACCTGGTGAGAACGGTGTCTGGCAGTGCGGACCAGAATCCGTTGGGAACAATGACTTGGACTTGACAAGAGGTGGTCGAAGAGTGCGTGAGCAAGCACTTGCGTGTGGCATGAGCCACCTCGGACAAGATCCGCAAACATTTTGCCAACCGCGTTGCATTCTTCTATGGTCGGCCAGTGGACATACTGTGCGCGGATGAGTTAAGAAGCAAAAACACTCCTGGATATCCTCAGCTGAGCGGCGAATCCTTGCGTCGGAGACCCACTTCAGTCGCGACTGAAGGACAACCTGACAATGACAACACTCAACCGGAACCCAACATCTTTGCAGAGTGGTACCCCATCAGTTAGGCAACTTAGGTATACTTTGGTCATAACTAGGTTAAGTACCGATCAGGGAAGATATAACTATACGTAGGTGGCTTACAAGCCAACTTATAACCAGGGGGGTACCACTCCGTAGTCCATCCATACAGGTTTCCTGGAGTCCTCCTGTGATTGGTCTAGGTTCAAGCGCTGTACCTTCCATGGCTCATAGCCCAGAAAGGCAGACCCCGGTGAATTCGTCCCTATGACCCACCAGTTTTGGATTTCTTGGCAACCAACCCTGGGTATCCTTATTCAGAATGTAGGGCTATTGATATGGCTATGGATCAATATCAATCAACCAACTAGTTTGGGAAAGATGGGAGAACCAGGGGTACGGGGTTTTGACCCATAGCTGTGTAGCAAGAAACCAATTTAGTACCAATGTAATGATAGATCCATCTTAAATGCGATCTTAGTCAACACAAAGGGAAAGTTTGACAATTATTGATGAATGACGGGTACTGGTGCTGATAGATCCACAGATCCCTTATGGTTTACCCTGGATTGATAAATCCTAGACTTGTGAATCGGCTGGAATACAAATTTGAATATTGAAACCTTGAAGTTTTACAGAGTTTGCGATCCTCACATGGGTTTGTGGCACAAAGCCGATGAAAGGGTTACTAGCTGCCTTTACAACCGAGGCACCCAAAGCTCTTGCCCAAAGCAGTGAAAGTGAAACTCCGTAAATTATTTGCTAAGTAAACTGTACAGGAATGAACCAAACACTTAGAACTGGTTGGCGGTTTCAAGATTTTGTATATTTTTTTCGATCAACTGCGATGATGGGATTTAATTGACCAGCAGCGGCAACGATGCCCCCAATCAGTTAAATCAAAATGATGGTTTCTCAAAATAGGGGACCCCCAAATCATCCACTGTTAACCATTTCTAGTAATAAACCAGCCATAACTTTGGGGTTCCCAAACTGGCTTGAGAAACCACCAAATGATGCCGTCCTTGGCACAGAATCGAGCCTGGATGGCACAGCTGAGGTTACCAAGAGCAGATTGCTGAGATGGAGCGCTTCATGAAGCAAACCTGGGAAGACAAGGAACGTGACACGAAACGCCTCGAGGCGCCCCTGCGACGCCCCTGCGAGGTGAGGGGTGGACAAGGCCCGGAAGGCGTACATACAGTGTTCATTTATACATATACACCGTGTATCTAAATACACTATATATATATATTTATTTAATTGATATATTTATATCTATTCAAAATATATATATATATGTATGCATGTACACACATACTGTCTCCACCCGCCTCAAGAATTGAAAAGGAGAATTTGGCCCAGCCTGCTGGTTGGGGAACAGGGTCCGGTTTGATTCACTTTTCATTTAGGGGTTTAAACTAACATAGACGTGGAGAACATCATTATTTTTTGTTGGAAAGATCCTCTAAGAATTGTTGGTTCTTCGGACCTGTGTGTGTTTAACCCAGGGTGTATTCCAAAAACAGTTTCAGTTGCATTCTGAAATGCAATTGCATTGATTAACATATCTTGTTGGTGGCAAACTTCCTTTGGCTACTGAAGAATTCGTAAGGATTTTCCAGTTGGACAGAATAGAAACTGTTTACTTGCCATCAGTGATGACCGCCCCCTGTGGCCGCAACTCTTGTGTTGAAGCAAAATAATCATTGCTGATGCTGATGAATTGTATTTTTTGATGTTTTGCCCAACATTCAAAAGCCCCGGCTGAAGTGTCCAAAGATCGGCTCCCACATGTCCCCAATCTGGACATCACATCAACTGCTAAATTTGCTTCTTCAACAGAGACAGCTTGAGAAAACAACAACAACAACAACAACAACAACAACAACAACAACAACAACAACAACAACCACAACCACAACCACAACCACAACAGCAACCACTACCACTACTACTACTACTACTTCTTCTTCTTCTACTGCGTCTATTTTGTAGTAGTACTGCCACTTCTATCACTGCTTCTCCTGCTCCTGTTGCTGCTGCGGGATATATGTGGTTGTTCCTTGGTCAGTCGGCAATGGCGGGAGACATGAAAAACACGAGTGACTGGTTTGTTGTTCTGGGCTTGTGCTGACATGGATTTGTTTTTTTTGCCAGTGCCTTCCATCAACTGACAAGAAAAATCAGAGGATATCAATATTAATAATAACATTTTTTTGATAGACTTGTGATAAGTAATTACGAGTTATTATCAATAAGGATTTTGATTTTAAGCATCATGAGTTTTCCATAATCAGTAAATGTGTTTGTTGTCTTATGGTTTAGTATCAAACATGAAAAATTAAATGCCTATAGTCATAACTAGAATGATGATACTATTTAGAATTGATAATGAACCTCCCGTAGCGTTACTTCCCCCAATAACTTGTGATATATTATGAAGCAATGGAGAGTTTTTCCCACACATATGATGGCTATTGTTTCGGTGTCCTGGTTATTGACGCCTCATTAGCTATATGCACTTGTTGATTATTGTTGCTCACCCACCATAAGAAGATGGTAGAAACTCGGGATGATGCAATATGTCCACGGGCAATGTCCAGCAATTCTTGGTCACACAACTATTCTTGTTGGTTATCTCCAACATCCAATGTTTGTTCAACTACGACGCTATGTCCTCCTTATTGTAATTTCCACACTGGTTGTTGTTAATTACTTGATTATTATTTCAAACGGTGGTTGTTACTAGGCTAGTCGCGTTGTTTCTCTCTCCGAGATTGGCTTAGATAGATTCCGTTTCACCTGTTGAGTACAAATGGACAACCATCATATTATTTCCCATTTTATCAAATGCTATTTTTCGTTGGTTGGTTATCTCACATGTTTGTTGGTTGGTTGGCCCATGATTGTTTGACCTTCGACTTGAACAATTGTTCTTGGTTGGTTATCTCAGTTATCTCTCTATATCATCTCTATATGATTGTTATCTCATGTTTGTTATTGGTTTCCATTCTTGCTTATCTCTCTACCATTGATATTTCCATTGCATGTTTTTTGGTTATCTCTCTTGCTGGTTGGTTCCCGTTCTATATCATATTTTTTCGGTTTATCTCATGATGATTGCTTTTGAAACAACCATTCGAATTTTATCAAATGCCATAAATGTTGATTGATCTTAGATTCCACCTGGTTGCTTACCATTTGATACCGTTAATCAATGTTACTGACTAAATTGAAATATATATATATATATATTATATCTTATTGACAGTTAACATTAATGATTAATCAATGTTACTGACGATAATTAGTGACAATACTGATTATCATGTTATGCAATTATAATAAGTAACTATAATATTTGTTACTATAACAATATTCATAACAATTAAGTAACTATAATAATATTACTGATTATAATTTCAAAACCCCGTACCCCTGGTTCCCCTATCATGAACCATTGTTTTCCCTATAGTTGGCTGGGTAATAACCACCATGACATTGGTTGGTGAACTGCTTGACCCATCCCTCCGTCGCACAGGAAGAACGCCGGGCCTTGGAACAGGCAGCTGAGCAGCTGGGCCGGGCCTGAGGGAAAAAACGGTGGAGAAAAACCCATGGAATCGTTGGATTTTATATGGGTCAATATTAACCACTAATGATGGGGGATATTAAGCAACAAGAATAGTGGGAAAACAATGGTTAATGATGGCAATTACAAACATTCATACGGTTTATATGGCTATGGGTCAATATTGACCAACCACAATAACCAACAATCATAGGGAACAGAATTGTTAATGATAGGGGAACCAGAGGTACAGGGTTTTGACCCACAGCCATATACATGGTTTCTGTATCGTGATGTTCAGGAACTCAGAAATGCTGCCACGTTGCAGAAGTTGGTCACCAGTTTTGGGGCAATCAACATCAAGAGTACACGTAATGCTCTTGACAACAATGGAGAAGCCTGTGCTGCATTCATGGGCTCATTCTTATCCAGTTCGGCTAGGTTCAGTGGACCAGGGCTGGAGGGCGGCGGTTTTTGCTGTCTCTGCAAGTGCTCTCAGGGCATGCGGCGATTCCACCAGCTCTGGGACTTGCGGCGAACCCTTCGCCGATTCCAAGGTGGTCAACGACATTGCTGGTACCATGGGGAAAATCTGGGACGCCCGGCATTCCGGGTAACCCTTAGCTGAGTCACACTGAACTTCTGTTTTTCAGCTCTCAAACCTGGCTTGTTGGCCGGCGGTTTTTGACCCAACCGTACATGTTTGCTTTGCCACATGTTGAACTGTTTCACTCAGTTGGCAAGTCTGGCGGCACCGCGAAACGGTTGAGAAGATTCGGATGGTACTATCCCCGAGAAACCGACGAAGAAAACGCAGCCGCGAGGGCTGCAGGCTTTCCGTGTCAACCTTGGTCAGGGGAAGGGAAGCAACCAAGCCTGGAAGATGACAGGGGAAAACTTGTCTGGCCCATGCTGGATCGCTTGGAATCAATGTCTTCCTCGCTCCTGTGCTTTCTGCTGGAGAATACCAGCAACTTGGCCACATCAGCAAAGCATCAACGTGATTTCGAAAAAATGGAGGAATTGCGAAGAATACTGCCAAGATTCAGAATATTAAAGTCTTGGATGCATTGGGTCGGGGGCTGCCTCAATCACAAAAAGGATTGTATATCTTTGGCATTTGTGCAAGAAAACATTTTTTTGTTTCAAAGTAAGGTGGTTAATAGGGGATAATCACCAACAATGATGGTTCTGCAACTACCATATTGTGGTTTCTCAAGCCAGTTTGGGTACCCCCAAAATGGCTGGTCTATTTTGTAATGACGTTGGATGATTTGGGGGTCGCCCTGTTTTGAGAAATGCCCATATGGATTATGCTGATCAGAAAGGTGCAAATGATAATAATGATATGGATAATATTGGATGATAATAGTTTATGCTATGGTTTGACCAATGGTGGCTAATGAACAGATTAGCAATCCATGTTGATAGGTGGTTTGATTGATCATTTGCTCTTGAATGGTGGTCATTTCATATCCCATCATTGGTGCGTAATTGATGGTGGTTAGTGTTTTGCTAGCTGCTACCAATGAGCCACCGTTAATTTTGGGTGAGCCACCATCAAACCAACCATCCATGATCATGGCCAAGCCCTTCAGGGAACTTCATTTGTTTTTGTGAAACTGTGATTGCCGTATAGGATGGTTTCTTGAAATGAGGGTGCCGCAATTCATCCAATATGAGTCATGTATATTATACCATCACAGGTTATATGGCGGACTTTCAAGTCATAGGGGTACCCAGTGATCATCCAGTTTACCAACCATCCATACTTGGATGTGCATCTCCACTTAGTAAGTGGTCATTAGCCATGGTTTCTAGAGGTTATAAGCTACCTTATAGAAATTATCATCATGGTTATAACTCCAGCTGCACATCCAAGTAGTAACAAACCATCCATAACTTTGGGGTCGCCAATGACTTGAGAAATCCCAAGCCATCAAAGTCACCGCTGACGCATGGCGAAGCTCAGCCAGGAAGCCCTACGCATTGCGGAGCGCGCCAATGCTGAGCACCAAAGGATGACGGGCGCGTTTGGACCAGGGGAGGGTCCTGGTTCCGCCACTGCCATGTCATGAGATGGCTTTCACTTAGGTAATTTGAGTGTCACTGGAGTCACTCGATGGTTCAATATTTTTCAATTCATGGTTGATAGTGCTCGTTGATGGGTCATTGATGATTAAATCGGAAAATTGATGGTCAATGATCCCCCATGATGGAGTATGATGAACCATGCTTGCCTAGGCGCGCTTTGCCACCTGGCGGTTTCTTAGCAGAAGCAATCAATATTGATTTGTGTTTCCTGGTTTCAGAACGGGTGACAGGAGGAAAGGATGATGGAAGTGCTGTTCCAGTACATGCAAAGTATGTAGATTTACTTTACATTCATTGAAATTCATTTGTAGTCATACTTTGCTGCTTTATATCTATATAGATCTATGCATGTATACCGTATGTACTGTTTTTTCTGCATGATGCCGGAGGTCTACAAGACTAGACGCAGTTTTTTTGAATACATTTATGTGCATGTACACACACATGTACATGCCCACATTTTTAGACAAACAGATGTTGGATGTGTTCTCCTTTCTGGTGTTTGCCATCTTCAGGGAGGTTTCCATGGCACCAAAATTTGTGTCCGTGACAGGAGATTGAAGCTGTTGGAAGACAATGGCGATTTGGAACTCACTCTTCAGGCTGGCGGGTTTTGTAGGAACACATTGGCGGGGAAACTGTGTCTAGACTTATCCAACTTCATTCGCCGGGCATTGAATATAATGATGGCTGAACACGTGATAGAACATGCTCAATGAATGCCGAAAGTTTGGCCGATATCCATTGATTTCTTACCCAACGGATAAGAACATGTAAGTCCCAGAATCAATAGTCACTACTGATGGCGGTATTGATCGTGAGCTGTGGCTTGGAGGCCACCATCGAAACAGACTTTCCAGAGGTTATCCTGTCCACATGATGGTGAAAATTGTTGGTTGCATGGGCCAAGCTGAAAGTTGTGGATCCAACCAATCCTATCCACCATGGGAGGTCGCTTGGATCCTGTCCAAATGATCGTTGCAGCCGCCGTGCCAGGAACTGATGAGTTTGGGCGGTGAAGCTTTCTCCACGTGGCAGGCACAGATCACTGACATCTTGGAGAAGGACTGCGGCACATGCTGGCATTGCCACGTAGTAGGATGGAGGTGTGTTCCATGGCGCCATAGTGGACCCCAAAATGGTGGGTTTGTTTCTATGAATGGTGCTAGCTGGAAGATTTGGGGGGTCCCCCGGTTTGAGAAACTCTCATCTGGGTGGATTACAGCTATGAACTTCGCTTTTTAGCTTTTTTGGCAAATGATTGATTTACCATATAACCACTAAAAACATATTTTTAGCAAGGGATCTAACAGCCACCAAGATGATGTGCAAGTCTTCAGTTGCCACAGTACCGACTGTGAAGCACTTGGAGGATCATCCTGCTTAGCACAAAAACTGGAGCTGCACCTCCAAATCACGGTGTGGCTGAACTAACTCAACCTCTTTTGTTTCCAACGGTTCGATTTTATTGGCAACTGTTGATGGTTGATAGTTAATAGCCCTTTTTTGATGACACATAATGGTTTATTGTTAATGCCAACTCGTTTGAAACAACAACATATTGATCACAACTGGATACATATACTGCACCTTCACTAACAACCTTTATTCAACCTCTTACTGATAATGTGATCAGCTTTTTGGTCGAGTAATGTTGTTTGCTGAGCTCCTGGATTGGATAATGTTGGATCATATTCAAGCTGTTGCTAGCATGTCAATATGGTGATGGTTGTTTCATTGCTGCTCTGGTCGCGTGTGCAAGTCCAATGGTTGGAATCTTCCTTGCACAAAGTTTCCGGGTTGATCATTCACAGAGCTTTAGACTATGTATTTTCACTAATCATTGACTAGCTTTACGCTACCATCACTAATTATCTACTGTGCAGTTTCAAGTGAATCACTACCTTCCTGGATGCCCTATTTTGCGGTGGATCAGGAGCAGAAGGTGACCATGCAATGCCGCGCAGTGGCGGTGTGCAAGGCTGGGAGATGTCTGGGTTGCTTAGCGCGAGGCTGCTTGGATGGGCCCCCCGGTGAAGCAGGTCACATCAGGTATATAATCTGACTAGTTGGGTCATTTGTCGGAATGGGATGTTCACCAGGGGGAAAGGATACTGTATTTCATCAACCAGTTTCATGATACGGTGGTTGCTCAAGTCATAGGGGTACCCCCAGTTATCATACTTTGTTTGCCTTTTATAGCAATAAACCAGCCATTTTTGGGGGGTTCCAATTTTGAGAAATCATCATATATTCGAATCTTGGTAGATTCGGACCTTTTTTGATTAGTTTCATGGCAAATTGAGCAAGAAGTCGTCCAGAACTAACTGGGTACCATGAGATGCATGGTACTGATAGTGACAGTGGCTATATAATACATTTCTCGTCATCTCAGATAGCGGGCTGGAGAATCAAGATTGGGAATCACCATCTGCAGCCACCTATGGTTGACTACCAGCAGGGTAGTTGCAAATGGTGGAGTTCCATTGCCAGCACAGATTAGCACAGGGTCTATCTGTCATGGCACAATGATCTTCAACCATGAAGTAAGGAAATTCCAACACAAGCAACAGTGCCTTTGGAGGATTGACATGCTAGACAGATGTGTAGGTATACCACGCCAAGTAGGGTTGCATAGTGCCACCAAAAAGTGATCAGGTAGCAACACAAATGACTCTGTTTGTACTTCTTTGTTGAGTAACAAGTAGTCACGAGCAGACACATACAGTTCTATTTCCAGTAAAATTATCATTCACCACGATTACCCTTCGATCTAAGACAGCAATGTAAGTAACCTCGCCATGACTGGCAGGTAACTCATCCAAAAATGACTCGGATAGTCCATCACCAACAAAACTTATCAGGCGAATCTGAGGATATGTTTCCTGCGGTTGGTGCGGAACCAGCAGTTTCCATGATATACTCGCAATTCTGGTACATCTAATTGCAGTGGCTACAGTTGGTATAGCAGTGTGATAGTGCGTTTGGATCTACCTGAGCTCAACCAAAAAAGGCTGGAAAAAAACAAACACATGCTGGTTGTTTGCGATACTACCGGCATGATGCCAGGAACCAGGATGCTGCCAGCATGTATACAGCAGCCAGCCGGAGAGATGGTACAGACTGGTACCCTCTGGTTAGAAGTTAGTTTTCAAGCCATCACTCAGTTTACTGATATCTGCAGTTGCTTGAGATTCGCCACCATTCAGTATACTTATATCTATCTATATATCTACTGGTAGTGACCCAAACGTGAACCAACCTAAGATACTTGGATGTGCACCCCACAGCTCGTTACTTGGAAGTAACCGAAGATACTACGACTGGTAGCTAGCCTAGTGAACTAACCAAAGTTAGCCGCCACTGGAGGGTACCACCCTGAAACGTGGTGCGACCGGGATGTCGCTTGTCCCCATGGGAGGACGCCGCACTGCACGACGTGGATACGTGGCTGGAAAGGGCTCAGAGCGAAGAAGCCGACAGCGCTGGAGACAGGACACCCTGGCTTAAGGGGGAAGTCGAGGGACCCGCGAAATCGCCAGGAGCCAAGGGTACCCAAGTGGTCTTAGAATGGTTATGAAGCTTACCCTTGGCTATGAATGATTAAGAATTGTTATATTTTTTATTGTTCTTATACCATCTTATACCGGTTTTTTGTGGTTATAATGGTTAAGAATGGTTTATGAAGATTAATGATCGAAGGAAGTTTAGAAGTCTAACTTCCGACAATATGGACAACTCAGCTAGGGCAGATCGCCTGAGCAGATGTGGGAAAGAAGAGATGTGTGAAAGATGAGATGTGCGAAAGATGAGATGTGCGAAAGATGAGAATGCGAGTGCGCCAAAATGTTAGGAAAGTCGCGAAATGCTGTGTTTTGCAAGGTTTTGTGCCTCAGGAGGGTCCAGAAGGGTACCTCGCTAAAGCGGCGGGTGCGGAGCACTGTGCCGCAAGGTGTGTGCAAAAATCGTTAAAAAACCTAGGCGCGAAGCACATTCGGAAGTCAAAATCGTAAAAACACTACAGTGTCGGAGCACTTTTGGAAGTTGCAACTTGCAAAATCGTTAAAAAACCTAGGCGCGAAGCACATTTGGAAGTCAAAATAGTAAAAACACTACAGCGTCGGAGCACTTTTGGAAGTTGCAACTCGCAAAATCGTTAAAAAACCTAGGCGCGAAGCACATTTGGAAGTCAAAATCGTAAAAACACTGCATGCTCGGAGCACTTTTCGAGGATTCCACGTTCAAAATCGTTAAAAAACCTAGGCGCGAAGCACATTTGGAAGTCAAAATCGTAAAAACACCTCAGCTCCGGAGCACTTTTGGGAGATGCAACTTGCAAAATCGTGAAAAAACCTAGGCGCGAAGCACATTTGCAAGTCAAAATCG
>VSDK01027227.1:70050-150516 GCA_009767595.1 Symbiodinium kawagutii | reverse complement strand
GATAGATAGATAGATAGATAGATAGAATAGCTAGAATAGATAGATGGAATAGACAGACAATTGGATAGCCAGATTCAGATGGCTAGATGGGTCGATAGATAGACAGATAGGTAGACGAAACGAGAGTCAGATAGAAAAGTAGATAGATAGTCAGGTAGATAGACAGAAAGATAGACAGATGGACACATAGATGATCAGACAAATAATTCGGTAGATAGATAGACAGATAGATAGATAGGCAGATAGATAAATAGATAGATGGACAGGTAGATAGATAGATACATAGACAGAAAGATGACGAGATAGATAGTGAGGTAGATAGAAAGATAAGTACATAGGCAGATAGATAAACGAATAGATCATCAGATAGATAGATAGACAGTCAGACAGACAGAAAGAAAACTGATGCGCTGCCAGTCAAGTGGCCAGATCGATGCTCACATTGTCGCAACCACAACTGCACACTCCTATAGTGCTCCTATCTTGGAAACTTCCGCCACCGCCTTGTGCGGTACTACTTGTAGTCCGGAATATATCTCTTTATTGATTATTATGTTTCAGGGTTTCCAATTATTTCCTGTAGTAGCCCCACAGATAGAGTCCAACGGTGGTGATATGTCATTTCTAGTTGGTGGTTTTATAGTGGTTAAGGACGGCAAATCATGGGGGATAGTAACCAACAAATATGGTTAAACAGCTACTAGTTGTTGGTTTTAGACATTGCTTTATTTCCTCAATATTTGGGATTGGTTTGTTGGTTGACTACTGTAACAATTTTTGCTGGAACCACCAACCACTTCATGTTGGTTAACAACGGCATGTAATGGTTCACAAGCGGTTTATAGTCAAGAGTAGTAACGTGTACTTACTAAGCTTTCATTAACCATTTTAACAATTCTTACCATTCTAACCATTCATTTATGAACCATTAGTGGCCTACGAAGGTAACAAGCAAGTTGATAAATACACCTATATTGGGAGAAACTTCGAATGGAACAACCATCATGCATGAGGATCACCAAACCATTCCATGGTACACCCATGGCACCATAGCCCCCCGCACCAAGCCCCCCCAGCACCAAGCTTCACCCGCGCCGGGTGGTTTCAGGATGCTGCTGTCCCAAGCAGAGAAGAAGGTCGCCTCGATGTCACGTGAGTTGGACGTGCTCACAGCAGCTGAGAGGTCTGCGGTGCAGTTCGGACCTGTCTGGCCATGAAGCTATCGCTGGATAAGCAGCTTGGGTTATCAGTGGAATACAAGTAGTTCCCGCACGAGGCGGAGGCGGAAGTTTCCAAAACTTATAAGTGCATATAGAAAAAAAACATTTGAGCCTATAGAATGGCGGTCAAAACATCACGAGCGCGCAACTTGTCTGGAGAATGATCTTGTGTTGCGGTTTTTGACAAGGCAATGCATGTCCTGGGTCACGAAACAAATCAAACTGTTTCTTGGGTCTGGAAACAGAATGACTTTGTGATGTCATGGATGTAATTTATGAGTTTCGTATCACAAGCTTTCATTCTTCGTAATCTTGGAGAGGTCTTAGTGTAAGCTAGGGTTGTCACAACTGAATGTATCATGTCACTGCCTTCGAAAATTGGTATTTCACTCATCAAATCATCAATGAAGTATTTCATTAAAGACCACGGGCAAGCATTGTCTACAGTCTTACAAGGCAAGCATTGTAATGTGGGGCAACTTGCGACAGCAACGCGACGCATCCGTTTTTTTCCGACAAGAGCAATTGCAGTCGAAACGATCATTACACGGTCCACAACGACACGCGCAATGAATTGCTGAAGTGTTTGACACAACTCAAGAACATGTCGCTACAGCTCATGCAAGTGCGTGACTAAATCAGGATGATACATTAGCATCCACAAGAGACGCGCGTTCCCAGGTAGAACTTTGATTTCCACATCTTGAGGGTGTCCAGTCACTAAACTGTGCGCGTGAAAATAAATGAGAAATTTTTGCATCACATCCAAACCTTTATACGTCAAGACCATGTGCGTAAAATCTTGGTCTTCCTCTAGAAAGCGCAAAACTTGCCAGAGGCAGTTGTAGCAGACACCAAATTCACAATAAACCAAAGCAGTTCTTTCGTCTCTCCATAAATTGTGAGTCTTATTGCATGCAACACACCAGTTTTTCTGCAGCGCTTCGTAGACCCGCAAAGCCCTTTTGAAGCCATGTCTCACTTTCGATGCGTCAACAGATTGAAATAACACATAGTCATTTGGAACAGGAATCTTATCAATGGTTTCTGCGAGAACCAGTGTAGCGAAGGACGAGCCCTTGCGACGACTGTTGCAGATTTGTCGAAACTTCTCCGTCGAGCATGTTCTGGCACGAAAGAACGTGGAACAAGCAGACAAACGCAAGACAGTTCTGACGTCGTACCATGAGAATTGTTCGACGCTGTCGATGCAAAACATGGCCATTGTTTGGACACGGTCCCCAGCGACGCGCGTCCTGTTGCTATGTCTTGAAAATGAACTATCCCCAAAAAAAAAAGACTACTAAGTCCGTCCGTCATGTGACTTCCCACATTCACATTGTGTCACCAATTGGTTATCTCATCGATGCTTCTTGTCTATGATTTCTTGTTTCTTAGTATATTTTCTCGACCTTGGACATTTTATCTTGTGACCATTTGACCAACATCTTTTTACATAAGTTCCTTCGCAGCCACAGACAAAACACAACCCATCCGTCTGAGACCTAGAACTAAGAGGATTTGAATATCCACTGAAAACTAGATTCCAAAACTACTTCAGTTCAGGATCCTCAAGAAAGAGTTCAGTATCCTGGAGTTGCCAGTTGGTAGTCAGCTAAGAAAACAAACGCCTATCCCGTGATTCTACGATCGAGGCAACAAGCAACCACCATGCTGGGGCACTGTAGCACCGTTGTGGATATGATGATGGCATACCAACCACGGCATCATCCACCTGGCCCGCCACCACCAGGGCACCCGGATCATGTTGCATCCCTTTTCAGCGGGCCTGCAGCACGCGGCTGACAGCAGTGCCTACTTCCAGGCTTCGGAAAATTTCCTTCCTCCAGCTGCAACCTTCAGACGCGCTCATATGGGGGGTTCTATAAATTGGAAACCCCAAAAATGGTTGGTTTATTACTATCAGTTGACTGTAAGTGATTAATGATGGATGATTTAGGGGGTACCCTATTTTGAGAAACCCCCATATCCACATGAGTCGAGTCGTTAGGAGAATCCGGGCAACCAAGTTCGCAACCGCATCGGTCAACAGATAAGGCTTTTCTTTTTCGCACTTGTGTTGGGGGGTTCCGCGTTCTCTCAGTCCACAAGCATTCAAGCATGTTTACACCAGGGGATGGCCCAACCAATCAACCATCTTGGTGCAAACCGTCAATGTCAACTGATCCATGTACATGTCCTCCGATCGATCATCTTCCTTACCCTTGACCCCCTTAGCACCCCGACTTCAAGCAACCCACATCTTCATCACTGAAATGCATCTCTGGTTCCTGGGCACCACGAGCCCTTCATAGGATCGGCTGGTTACTGCCCTCCGGACAGCTGGCTGCGTTCATCATGAATGCAGCGTGGAATGGTCACAGACTTTGCCTTTGGATGAGTTTTTGTGTTTTGAACCCAAACATCTATCTGTGTGTCAAAATTGGGAAAAAAACGAACCTGGGTTTTTTGCCTCCCGAACAACACTTGATTTCACCTTTTTCGGAAGATGCTTTGGCCGCTTGCACTGCTGGAAACATTTGCTGTTCCACGAACCGTTGCTCACCCATGCCATTTCTTTTCAAGTCACAATTGTCAGCAACGGCTCTCGTTGATACTGCTGCTCCATCTCGCTGAATTGCCCAGACAGTTGGCGTTGAAAGTAGACCCATCATTGAAAATGCATCGAACACCATTGGGTGCTTCTCAAAAGAGGGGTACCCCTGAATCATCCAACAATTGTCATTTATAGTAGTGAACCAACTATTCTTTGGGTGCCCCCATTTTAAGAAACCACCATTTGTAATTGCTACTCCATCTCTGATCGACCAATGCATGCTCCGAATCAACAAGGGGTGGAACTTGCATTGTGATCAGCAGTTGCCAGAAAATCTCAATATGATGTCTTATCAGAATGATATATCATCCAAACAACTCTAGATGGGAGAATCGACCTTACATCATCAACAACTATTTGTGCACCTACAATGATTGCTACGTACTACGAACCAACTATCTGCTTGGAATCATTCGTAATTGATCAACTCTGTACCAACACTTGATCAACAACTAGTTCTTCATGTTGAACTTTTTGTCAAAAGTCAACTTAGCCAACAATTGATCATTCACAGTTGACGAAGTTGATCATCTGTCAATGATCAACTGTTAATAATGAACTAGTTGTGATTGGTCAACTTAGTCAACAGTTGAGCATGATTAACCCTCAATAGTTGATGAGTAGTCAACTTACTCACCCATCGCTAGTTGATGATTTACTAAACGTTCAGCATTGACAGCTGGTGGCGCCGGCTGAGCACCCCAGACATGGCACTCAGCCACTGTGGTGCTCACAGTCTCAGGACAACGTGGTAGCTGCTGAGCCCCCCAGGTTAGCTCCCAACGATAAGGGCCGCGGGGCTACGATACAGCAGTGGTTACAAATGACTGGTGAGCTAATCCAGAAGCAGCTCAAGTAAACAACAGTGCCTGCTAGATCCTTTGGAGATGTATTTCTTTTGAGATGTATTTCTTTTGAGATCTATTCCTTTTGAGATCTATTTCTTTTGAGATCTATTCCTTTTGAGATCTTTTTCCTTTGGAGATGTATTTCTTTTGAGATGTATTTCTTTTGAGATCTATTTCTTTTGAGATCTATTTCTTTTGAGATCTATTTCTTTTGAGATCTTTTTCCTTTGAGATGTATTTCTTTTGAGATCTATTTCTTTTGAGATCTATTCCTTTTGAGATCTATTCCTTTTCAGATCTATTTCTTTTGAGATCTATTTCTTTTGAGATCTTTTTCCTTTGAGATTCCTTTTGAGTTCTTTTTCTTTTGAGTTGTATTTTTTTGGAGTTCTTCTTTTGAGATCTATTTCTTTTGAGATCTATTTCTTTTGAGATCTATTTCTTTTGAGATCTATTCCTTTTGAGATCTATTTCTTTTGAGATCTATTTCTTTTGAGATCTATTTCTTTTGAGATCTATTTCTTTTGAGATCTTTTTCCTTTGAGATGTATTTTTTTGGAGATCTATTTCTTTTGAGATCTATTTCTTTTGAGATGTATTTCTTTTGAGATCTATTCCTTTTGAGATCTTTTTCCTTTGGAGATGTATTTCTTTTGAGATGTATTTCTTTTGAGATCTATTTGTTTTGAGATCTATTTCTTTTGAGATCTATTTCTTTTGAGATCTATTCCTTTTGAGATCTATTTCTTTTGAGATCTTTTCAAATCTTCGTAACACGGAAGTTCCGCACTTCGTAACTAAACTTCCTTTGATAAAGCCACAATGATAGACCCTACAAGGTAGCTTACAACTTCTATAGCCATGGGTAGTTTCCAGCTACTGACTGTGGATGCATATCCAAGTGCTGGTGATTGTGTGTACTATGACCACTGTCGTTAACCAGTGTTCACACCTTGAGGAATCAGCTCAGGGGCGGTTGGGGATGATTTTGCCAACAAGCCAATCAAGAACAAAGATCCAACAAAACCACAACCCACCAACCAACCCACCACCCACCCACCCACCCACCCACCAACCAACCAACCACTTCAATAATTGATACATCCCAGTGTTTCAGGCTCAGCCTCGATCCGCCAGGCAACTGGAAACTGCTTTCGCCCACTTCACTCCCTTGCTGCGACAAGTGGCCGCCAAGGCCAAGGTCCTCGAGGACCGATTTTCGCAGCTGCAGAGTTCCAGTGCCGGAACTGCTGGGCTTCCCTACGGCTGGATGTGCACCTGGGGTTAGTTCACCATGATTATAACCCCTATAAGGTAGCTTATACCCCCTAGAAACTATGGCTAGTGACCACTTACGAGCCGTGGGGCTGCACATCCAAGTACTGCCTGGTGTTATGGGAGTTGACCAACAAAGAAGGGGAGGTATGAACATGTTTTCTCCATCATTGGCTACTGTACTTGCCTACCATCCATGTTTCAAGTGATAAGTCACTATAGGTCTGTGGGTCAAAACCCCGTACCCCTGGTTCCCCCATCATTAACCGTTGGTTTCCCTATCATAGTTGGTGATTATCCCCCACTAGTTGGTTGATGAATACTGACCCATAGCCAGCATGTTGCTCCAAATGTTAAGTTGCATTTCCATTGACAACCATCAACAGCCACCATGTACGTTGTTTTCAAACAACAAACTCCGAATCCTTGAAGCAGAGGAAGCCAAGCTTTTGGCATCCAAGGCACCATACGATTCGTTACTATGCCATGAATGAAGCTGACATTGAGGGGCCGACCTGACCCACCAGGGGTAGAGGGGATGAGTTTCAGGACGACGAGCAAAAGGATGCGAAGCACGTGGAGCAAGAGCAGATTCTTTCTCTCATGGCGCCGCAGTCGCATGGAGCTATGAACCGAGCTGGCTACGGCTGTGTTCAACCCTGCTTTTTCACCACGAAACTGGGGACCATGATTGTATAGAGGAAGTCGTTCACCTTGAGGTGGGGATGGGACTCATCATTTTTTTGCTGATTGCACAACCTGTTGGATTTTAGGTGAGAGTCTCTTTGTAGACGCCTTTTGACTACCAAGATCAATTCTTAGCTACCATGAGGGATCCCCACCCTCACCCCCCTCATTTCGAGGGGGATACAAAGACTAGTTTGGTCACTATATGATCAGCAAATATGCTACCATATCATATCATATTGTCATATTGGTGTTGAGTTTTCTCCTTTGCCTTGAAAATGACTGTTTCCCTATGTGTTCTCCCCGAAGATCATCATTTTAATAAGGTGCATCTCCCTGAGTTCACTCCTCAATTCTGAGAAAGTGATCCTATAGCTTGGGAGGTTCGGGGGCTTCATTGTGAGGGATATGATATACCCGGCCTATAAGCCTACATAGTTGGTGTATCCCCAGTGTTGTTTGTGTATCCGCATCATTGCTGGTATATCATGATATATCATGGACCCATCTAATGTTGTAAAACCAGTACATAGTTGCATATAGTTTATGCATTTCTATGTTTCATCATATATTTGGTGTATATAACTGGTGTATCCCTACACATTGTATAATCCTACAGTTGGTATAGATTTGGAATCCCCATATAACACCATTGAGCCTCTTAGTTGGTGCCGTTGAACATGTTTGCCCCCAATAACTTAGAATGGTTGGTTGATTAACTACAAGTTCTCCGAGGTGTTGTAAAACCACCAACCAGCTATACATGGTTGGCATATCCTTGTTGATTGTTATCCCGTATTATCAACCATTAAGCAGCTAAAGCATCACTCGGGCTTGTCGAACAATGTTGTTACCTACTAACCATCCTACAATCGCCATTATTTATACAGAAACCCACCAACTTTGGGGGTACCCCATGGCTTTGGAACATCACTTGTGAACCGTCTTGTGGGTATGACCCACAGTTGGCGCCTATATGAGCAACGGCTTTTATTCACGTATGAAGAGCTATATCTTCGCGCGGAAGTGGGAATTGCACAAATATCCAGAATTCGCATGTAAAACGAGTCAGGAACTTCCCGAGAACGAGTTAGGCATTTAACATGTAACGTTTGGAACTTCCATATTGGTGATCGCCGGAGCTGCTAAACACAAGCTAAATAAGGGATTTTGTTGCAAAACATGGATCGCCGGAGCTGCTAAAGGCAAGCTAAAGAAGAGATTTTGGTGCAACAAATAGATCGCGGGAGTTAGCAAACGCAAGCTAAATAAGAGATTTTGTTGCAAAAAAATGATCGCCGGAGCTGCTAAACGCAAGCTAAATAAGAGATTTTGTTGCGAAAAATGCATCGCGGCAAGTGTGCCTTGTTTCCCAAAAGTTGCATGCCCCAGAACGAGTTCCAAAACCAGTTCAAAACGAGTTCAAAACGAGTTTGAACGTGTCCCAAAGTGACCACAGGTCCATCCAGCTCCTTTTTCTCCAAATTGAATTTTCCTTCCTTGTGTAAAGGCTTCTACTATCACTACTACTATTACTACTACTACTACTACTACTACTACTACTACTATTACTACTACTATTACTATTACTATTACTATTACTATTACTATTACTATTACTACTACTACTACTACTACTACTACTACTACTACTACTACTACTACTACTACTACTACTACTACTACTAGTACTACTAGTACTAATACTACTACTACTACTACTACTACTACTACTACTACTACTACTACTACTAGTACTACTAGTACTACTAGTACTAATACTACTACTACTACTACTACTACTACTACTACTACTACTACTACTACTACTACTACTAGTACTACTAGTACTAATACTACTACTACTACTACTACTACTACTACTACTACTACTACTATTTCTATTACCACTACTACTACTACTACTATTATTATTACTACTACTACTACTACTACTACTACTACTACTACTACTACTACTACTACTACTACTACTACTACTACTACTATTGCCGGTGGAAAACGAATCCATTTGTAAAAACTAGCACGGGACTGGAAAACGAGTCAGGAACTTCCCGAAATGCTTTGTAATTGCAAAGAACAAAAAATAAAGTCCAGCGCTCATATCATAGCTGGTACATGCTAACCTACATAGTTGGTACACTTGTTAACGACTTGTTAACCTTGCTTATTGTTTTTCCTCTTGTTAACCTTTACTAGGCATTTTTAACCTATTATTAACCCTAATAGATAACCACCATATATTGTCGGGGAACCATTATTACTATATAACCACCATATAAACCACCACATAACCTAACCTATATAGGTACAACCCATCCCTATACGGTTGGTACATGCCCACCTTCTTGTTGATGTACACATCCGTCCGTTGGAGGTGCGTCAGATGGATGGTCACCGGGCCACAGCCTGGAGCAAGATCGCGGAGGATCACAGCCACTTGGCTGCAGCGCGAGTTTTTCGCGCCAGCGAAGAGGTACGGTTCCAGCGCGGATAGCGGACTGATCACTACTGGGTGGATTACAGCCATGAACTTAGCTTTTTAGCTTTTTTGGCAAATGATTGATTTACATATAACCAGTAAAAGTTAGACTTTTAGCAAGGGATCTAACAGCCACCAAGACTAGTTGTAGTTTTTGATCAGTTACTAGTGGGATGATCACTAGTAACTAGTCGTTTGAGTGGGATGATCACTTTTTGATCACCTAGAGTGACTGATTACTAGTTGCTGTTATAGTCATGGTTGCCAACCAGTTAAGTGGGAAGATCCATATGGCTGTGGGTCCAGCAGTTAACCAAACACCTAATCAAGGATAATCATCAACTATAATAGGGAAACCAAGGGATAATGATGGGGGAACCAGGGGTAGGGGGTTTTGACCCACAGCCTTATAGTGACTTATCGCTTAAGACATGGATTCTGGGAAGAGTGCTGCGCCAATGGCAACACAGAATCGTCGAAGAGATACGGCGGCAATCCCGGGAAGAGCACCAGTTCGTTCTCAACGCTCGATCTGGAGGAGGCGGCCCTGCTGCACGGCGACTTTTTGCAAGAACTTTCAGTTGCTATTCGTGGACACCGAGCTCGGGCTGTGCTGCGGCGGCGGGCTGAGTTGGCTGGTTAGGCTTTTTGGGGGAGTGAGCTGCCTCCAGTCTGCTACAGCAAAGGTTGCGGTTGATTGACTCGGTGGCCTTCCCATATTTTAGCCCACGTGGGATTCCATCCCTTGGTTCTGCCTAAGGCACCAGGGTGTCCCCATGTGATTTTTTGTTGGCTCAGGGGTCAGTGGTGGCTTCGCCTCCCAGTGCACAAGGTTTTTTTTCCCCTTCCAAGAAGGTTTTTTTCTCCTTGTGCCTGGTGAGCTGGCGTCGCAACCGCCCTGTCTTGTACTCAGCATGTTCAGGCGTTTGGTCCCGTCTCACTTGTGATCAGTGACCGCTGTGACGCGAAGACATGGATGGTAGGCAAGTATAGTAGCCAATGATTCCGAAATATGTGACTAGTGATTCTTGATGCGAGAAAAATCATGATGAATCATGGTCAATTAAGACTACTTGCAGGGTAGCGAGAGGCATAGCTATTAAGTGCCAGATAGACTACCAGAAGATATGCCACATAGAATGCCAGACATATACCAGGTAGAATGCCAGACAGAATGCCATAATGTATTCCAGAAAGGATGTAAAACCACTATGTCATGGCGGGGATCACTCGAAGCAAAAGGGGAAACCACTGATTCTGGGAATGCTTGTGCCACTGTATATAGCCATAGATGCCTCCTTGATGTCTTGCCACCGTTGTGGAACCCCAAAACGATGGTTATGTGAGTTATGTGGTTGGTATCAAGGAGGATCGTACTGCAGTTGTGTGGGTTTGGATTATACTTGTGGGCTTGTGGTCACATGATGTATTTATAGACACACGTGGATGTATTTTTTTACACGTGGTTTATATATGGCAGTGGGTCAAAACCCTGTACCCTTGGTTCCCCACCATTAACCATTGTTTTCCCTTGTTTTGTTGGTGGAAATCCCCCATTAGTTGGTTGATCAATATTGACCTATAGCCATATATGACTATATCATATTCCTTTTTAGTTTTATATATCATTTTATATTGCATATTCAGGTTATACATTCAGAATGCACATGTCGACGGATGGATGGATGGATGGATGGATGGATGGATGGATGGATGGATGGATGGATGGATGGATGGATGGACGGATGGATGGATGGATGGATGGATGGATGGAGAGTTTCATTTGATTAACACGTATCCATATCAACATGTACATCATAAGTGAACACATCCTTGTGACGCCCACTCCCAACACGCCCCTTCCACGGCCTTGCGCCCAGAAACTTTGGGCAACTTCGCGGAGAAGATTCAGGGTTTCCTCAAACACGCGCAGATGGACAAAGAGACCAAGGCGCCCTTGACCAAGGACCAGCGTCTCCGGACGAGCTGGGCGGCTTTGGCGGCCCTTTGGTGCTGAGATGATTCGGCTTGTTTCTTCAACCATGCATACAGTAATTGCTAGGCATGGGTTCGTAGGAATCCGGATAGAAAAGTTCAACCATGCCTACAATTATGTTTGTCAATCATGCTTCGGTGGGGATGATTATTTATATTACTTCCTTGACAGGCACATTGTAGGCATGGGTTAGAACTACTTAAAGGTGTCCTAACCCTCATGTGGGGATGATGATTTCATTGACAAAGATGTTTTTGGCATGCGCTATCAGTGGCACCACCAAGCAGATGGCAAATTCATGAAACGTTCTCATGCAATCCACGGAACAATTGGATGTACAAGATGCAAGTGTGGGGTTGACTCCCAGGATATCTCACCACTTCGTCCATCAAAGCTCGGGGTCGCGCAACCTGCTCGAACTTCCACCCCGTCCTTGGCCGTGCCCCTAAACGCTGTGCTGGTTTCACCCAGGAGATGAAGGCCTGCGAATCGAAGAGTCACAACGGTCCAGGTCAAGAGGCATGTGTGGTGTCCAGGCGGCAGCGACGTTAGGACAGGTGGGACTGGTGGTTGATGGTTTGAGATTGGTTAGTAGTGATGGTTCATGGTGGTTACTGATGGTTCATCATTCATATGGTTCATGGTTGTCAATGGTGGTTGACCTTGTTAGAATCACGGTTGATGTTGGTTGATTGTGATTAGTGTTGTTCATTATGTTGATGATTAGCTGTGGATCGTGGTAAATCACAACAAATGGTGTGTAGTGATGGCTAATCGTGGCTCATGATGGCTGCGCACGCTTGGTCCCTGCCCTTCCCAGCATTTGTGGCTCATGATGGCTAATGATCCGGAATGATTGTTCATGATGACTTATGAAGGTTGATGGTACTTAAGGAGTTAATAGTACTTGATGACGGCTGATGCTTTTCAATGATGCTTGATGTTAGTGATGGTGGATCATCCATGGTTGCTGTTGATGTTTTTTCCCGTACGTCAACCCCCAAATCCCTGGTCGATTGACCCATCATCAATCCTTGTATTCTCTGTGATTGAGTTATTGTCCATTACGATAGATCAACCATTGATTACTATATTATGTTTATACCATTCTGTGTTTCTTATGCCCACTTATAACCATACGTTTCTTACCTCTCTCAAGAAAAACATATGTTTTATACCCATCAACCCATCATTGACCATCAATCACTACTATTTATACCCACAGATGATCATTACCTATGCTTGTTGACCCCTCATTGGTGCCCATCCTCCGTGCGTCAACGGGAGCCACGGCGGCATCTGAGGCCCAAGGGATCCCCATGGGCATGGCCTCTGAACAGCTCACGGAGAAGTACATCAAGGTGAAGCCGCAGCTATGGGGTACACCAGGAGTGGTGGCCGTGGCATGGCGCGGTTGGTGGATGATGGTGGTGAGCCATGGTGGTAATTGAAATTGATGATCGTGGAAAATCGTAAATGATAGTGGTTAGCCACATAAGGTGGTATACAAGTAGTTGTTGGTATCACGAATCGGTTGATGAAGAGTGAATGAGTTGATCGGTCGTTCTTGGCGACCACGCTGTTAGACAAGACCAGCGGTACGGAATCATACGCTGATCATTTGCTCAAGGGTGGTATATATCAAGGTGCCCCATACCCGCAGAACTACCTGTCCAACTTGCAAGGGATCAAGAGCAGAGATCCCAGAATCCTCTTGATCAACAGCTACACTTGCGCCCAGTGCTACAGCATAGTATCGGGACACTGTCCAAATCGTTGGACTCTTTGATCACCAGGAGTTGTTCACATTGGCTAATGACTATTGACCAGGTGAGTGCAGAGGTGAGTCATCACTGTTCGCTATGATGGTTCCAGTTCAAACATAATCAAGAACTCCGTCCCTGACAGTGGTTCAAAGCGGCTTTCAAGAAGTTTCACGGGCCAATAGTGATTCAATCCTGCTTGATGATTTCGAATCACCATGAACCGCTGAAAATGATGATTGTCATAGCTAATCCCTATCCGGTAGCTGCACTACCCCCAAACTACCCATGGTGAACGTTACCACTGCTGAATGCGTACCCAGTCGCCGCTGCACCGCAGGTCACCTCCAACAGTGTTGGTGTAGGATGTTCGCGGCTCCTGGGAGGAGCGACGAAGGCCGGGCTGGGGATCAAAAGGCCTTGGGTCAGAGGTGCCCCAGCTGTTCAGATGGTCACAGGCCCTATAAATGGTGGTTTCGGTTTCGACCTAGCCAGGAACTGGGGACCCCAAAGTTATGGTTGGTCAATCGCTATAAATGATTCGTGTTGGAGATGGACCCCTCTGTAAAGAAGCATCCACATGACCAACGTAAGACGAACTGGTGGGATGTGAGCTACTTTTTCTTGGTTGAGTGACATTGACCCGTAGCCAAAATCTAGCACATGTTGGAGGGATATGCGCCAATATGATATACTGTTTGTGGGTGATGTTATGTCAACATAAGCTATGATATCATTGACTTAGATCATGGCTAATGATCTTGAATGATGGCTAATAGTCGTTAACAGTGGTTGTGCTTAACGACATTGAAATAATGTTTAATAAATCATGAACTTATGGAGGTATAGACCAGGATTCTAGGTAAGTCCTATCACTACTCACCTGGCAACTGGCTGACTTTTGGGTTCAACTGGCCATGGTCGCAACACGAATCATGATGACGGCTGGTGATGAGACTGCTGCCTCAATGAAAGCAACCAATACTGGGACCACACTGCTGGTACGCTCACCTGGCGTTTCTATTCGTAGATGTGCACACAGCTGGCTGCCAGGGATCATGGTTGAGAACTGGGTGTACCAAAGATGAAACGGTGATGAGTAGTTATGGCTATGGGTCAATATTAACCGGCAGTAATGGGGGATAGTAACCAACAATAGTAGGGAAAACAATGGTTAATGATAGGGGAACCAGGGGTACAGGGTTTTGACCCACAGCCTTATGAATTTAGATGAGGGTGAAATTTAGATGTTGAATGATGGTGATGACTAGTGGTGGCTAATGATTGCTCGCTCGTTGGAAATTGAATGTGACAAATGATGGTTTTGCTAAGCAACTACCGAGCTACAGTAGAAGCTAACATATACATTCATTACATATAATATACACAATCACAATCTATAGAATATATACCCTATTATACTTTCGTATCACAGGAACCAGCCATTCTCACCTCTCCACGCCGTTCCCTGTTTTCCTCCCAGGCCAGCAGTGCCTTTGGCGGGTGGACGCCCAACTCGGACACCAAAGGCGCGCCGGGAAACGGCAATACGCACCGGGGGGCTTCCCGGGGCAAGGGGTAACATGTGGTAGCCGCCACGGGTGAAAGTGGCGAGTTACCCTCTGGTAAACCAACATGACTGGCTGGAGAATCACCATGTTTGTTCATATTTTATAGGGAAACTCGCTTGAAAAACAACGTAAAAATGGGGGTGGGTTCTCCATTGGCATGTTAGGGACTACCGGAGTGTTCAGTAGTGTGGGTTGATCGTCGTGGTTCAGATTGGTCAAGGTTTAACTGAGACGGTTCTGGGTGGTTCATGATGGTTGACTCATGGTGGTTAGTTTAAAACCATTCTTTGTGATGACGTTTGCAGTGTGATGTTCTTTGGTAATGGTTGTCATGATGGTTAAGAATAGTAGTTTCGTGTTTGATGATGGCAGAGCACTACTACATGTACGTATATACTATACTGCCATTGAATAATAGATACCAGGTGCAATAGTAGTGGTGATATTTGATGATGGTTGATGATGGTCAACGGTTCTGTTAACATGGTGGTCCAATTACAATCATGGACCTGGGGCCACAAAGAAATCGTGCAGAAATTCCAAACGGGGACACATTTGACACCGAAAAAAGGAGCGCTGATGGAAAGCCAACAGCTGTCACGGGCATAAACCCAGGATTAACGCATGGTTGATCAGTGTCAAATACTGATTTATGATGATTCATGTTGCATATTGAGAAACCCCATGCGGCGCCTCTCAGGTGAGTACATCCAGCTTGACGTTTGCAACTCCGTGGTCTCTGGCTTGTCGATCCAAGGTCGACGTCCTGTCTCAGGAGCGGCGGTGACGGGGCGCCGGTGGTTCCTTTGGGGTTGGCCAGTGCAGGGTTGGAACCATAGTTAGGTACCAGGGATCGTCATGGATACGTGTAGCTGCTTGGTGGTTTCCAAGATGGTGATTTTTTGTAATGGGGCTACCCCGAAATCATCCAATTTGGATCATTTTCAGTCATAAACCGACCATTTGAGAGGTTCTCTATTGACTCTATTTTGAGAAACACCCAGATGTGATTTGAATTTTCAGCCATGAAAGTTTTGGAATGATATCTTCCAATTGATCAGCAAATGGGGTAGCTATACACCGTCCGACACAACAACAACCACAACCACGGCCACAACCACAACCACAACCACAACCACAGTCACAACGACAACCAACAACCAACAACCAACAACCAACAACCAACAACCAACAACCAACAACCAACAACCAACAACATAATCAACCACAACAACAACAGCAGCAACAACAACAACAAGAACAGCAACAGCAGCAACAACAACAACAACAACAGCAACAACAGCAACAAAAAACAAAACATCATCAACAACCGCAACCACAACAACCACAACACCCAGAACAACCACAACAACCACAAAAACCACAACAGCAACAAAACAACAAAACAACCACGACACCAAAAGGAACAATACATTGCAATAACTAGCAGCATCTATGCAACAACAATAATGATAACCTATGACAACAGCACAACAACAAAGACAAAGAAAATGACAACAAAAACACCAGCAACAGCAACAAAAAGCTCCACGGTTGCCTCTGAATCTCCTGAATCAGGATACATCCAAGATCAACAAAGCTTCCCGCTTGAAATGTACAGCGCTGTGGACACCTGAGCAGTCATGCCTTACGACCAACATTAGATGAGGCAAACTACCAGCTATGAGGGAACAGTTTTTATCTTGTCTTACAACCAACATTAGACGAGGCAAACTGCCAGCTATGAGGGAACAGTTTTTATCTTGTCTTACAACCAACATTAGACGAGGCAAACTGCCAGCTATGAGGGAACAGTTTTTATCTTGTCTAAAAACCAACATTAGACGAGGCAAACTGCCAGCTATGAGGGAACAGTTTTTATCTTGTCTTACAACCAACATTAGACGAGGCAAACTGCCAGCTATGAGGGAACAGTTTTTATCTTGTCTTACAACCAACATCAGACGAGGCAAACTGCCAGCTATGAGGGAACAGTTTTTATCTTGTCTTACAACCAACATTAGATGAGGCAAACTACCAGCTATGAGGGAACAGTGTTTATCTAGTCTTACAACCAACATTAGACGAGGCAAACTGCCAGCTATGAGGGAACAGTTTTTATCTTGTCTTACAACCAACATTAGACGAGGCAAACTGCCAGCTATGAGGGAACAGTTTTTATCTTGTCTTACAACCAACATTAGACGAGGCAAACTGCCAGCTATGAGGGAACAGTTTTTATCTTGTCTTACAACCAACATTAGACGAGGCAAACTGCCAGCTATGAGGGAACAGTTTTTATCTTGTCTTACAACCAACATTAGACGAGGCAAACTACCAGCTATGAGGGAACAGTGTTTATCTAGTCTTACAACCAACATTAGACGAGGCAAACTGCCAGCTATGAGGGAACAGTTTTTATCTTGTCTTACAACCAACATTAGACGAGGCAAACTGCCAGCTATGAGGGAACAGTTTTTATCTTGTCTTACAACCAACATTAGATGAGGCAAACTACCAGCTATGAGGGAACAGTTTTTATCTAGTCTTACAACCAACATTAGACGAGGCAAACTGCCAGCTATGAGGGAACAGTTTTTATCTTGTCTTACAACCAACATTAGACGAGGCAAACTGCCAGCTATGAGGGAACAGTTTTTATCTTGTCTTACAACCAACATTAGACGAGGCAAACTGCCAGCTATGAGGGAACAGTTTTTATCTTGTCTTACAACCAACATCAGAAGAGGGAAACTGCCAGCTATGAGGGAATTATATGGTGGTTTCTCAAAATAGGGGACCTCCAAAAAATGGTTGGTTTATTACTATAAATGACTATTAATGGATGATTTAGGGGTACCCCTATTTTGAGAAGCCACCATATCGTGTCCGAGCGCTGACCCTTCATTAACACGACTTCCCCGGCTCGTCCGGGCCAGCCTTTGAGCACTCGCTGTAGGAAATCCCGATCAGAGTGGTCCATTGCTACTGGGCATTTGAGTAACGTCGCCGACATCACTCGTTGAAGACTCCGCAAAATTGATGTTTAGTTTGAAGAATTGATTGACTTTCAGATTTGAGTATTGATATTTGGTTTCAATGATTGACTTTTAGATTTTGGTATTGATTGTTTTGATCTATATTTAGTTTGTACTAATTAGTACTGATTGTTAGTTTAAGACTCCGCAAGTTTTCACTCGTACATGTTTTTGTCTCTATCCATAGGCAGAGGTATTTCTCAGCATAAGAATCATAGACTTTCGGCTTTAGTATGCTTCCATGATAAGATTGGGACATTAGTGGTCACTTGATTGCACATTTGGTCAGAAGAAAGGGCAAAGCTAGTTTGTTGTTCGCGGATGGTGGACCCCCTTATGGTTTGGAATTTGATCTTAAACTAGAGGTCCCCCAAATCATCCGCTATCAATCATTTATCGTAGTAAACCAATCGTTCTTAGGGGTTACACACCCATATAATCATTATGATCAACCCTTTCGTGAGGTTGTTGAATGTTGTGGCTGAATCACCCTTTCGTGAGGCCGCTGCAAGAGCCAGTAATACAGTAAGTAGAGTTGCTGGGTGGTGAGAGCTATAAGAGCTCATGGTACCCAACTGACCTCAGTGGCGAACAGTCATGGTTGCATATCAGTAGCTAGAGCGGCAGTACAGGCGTTTTCAAACCAAGGAACCAATCAATTGACCAATTACTTAGCCTCGGAATCAGGCCAACATCAACGGTCATACACCATCATTGCTCTCGATTTCCCTTCTCAACCATCATGAAGCATCATCAACTGGCCATTGTTCACGATAGCTCAGATTTGTACAACACTGTTGGCATTGTTAGCCATTGTTGTGATTCGTTGTGAACCATCATTTACAACAATTGAATACAATTGATCACAATTACAATTAAGAACATTGGCTGCCATTCTCATTGGCATTCATGCTTTGTAGTCAAGCCATGAACCATGATTCTTTATCAATGGATTATAAAATGCAATTGGCCAGTGTCACTTGTGAATCATCATTACTAGCCGTCATTGACCATCATTGACTAGCCCCGGTGCACTAGTACTGCGCACTGGAACTTGTAAATCGTAATTTACCACCATGATTAACCATAACAACGATATTTGACTAGCATTAACATTTGTACTGAATATCAAGCATCAATACATTACGAACGACCATTGGCTCCCATGAGCCACTGTTCCTTTTTATCAACCATGTTTATCATAAACCATCGCGAACCATCATTTACACATCAACCATTGCTATCAACCGTCACCACAGGTCCCCCAAAACCCTAGAAGAAAAATCGTGTCCAAAATCTGGGTTCCGACCTTTAAAAGAGTGTGAACTGGGGGCCAATGGCATCGACGCTAACCATTAGGATCAGCTTCCCAAGCTCCGCAGGTTTCCCCACAGGACCTCTTCTCCATTCCCCCCGAGGTTGGAGAGACTCTTGGAGTCCAGCGATCCTAGACCGCCCATGCGGCTGTACAAACGACCTCCAGTGCGGCTGATACATGTGCCTTGGGTGGCTGTGGGTGGCTGTGGGGGAAGTTGTTTGACAACATGCAATTGGAAGGCATGGAGGCATGGAGGCATGGAACCACAATATTACTGGTGCACACTTAGTTTGGTTGCTTGGCATGGGTTTTTGCATCACTAGTCCGGGTGATCCTGACTTCAAGGTGGAAACCACGCGACCATTTTTAGGTTGGATACGTCATGATACTTAGATTGACCATAATTGAAAGAACATCAAAGGGTTGGGTGACCATCGTGCCATCAGAGTTGTGGAGGAAACGACCGGTTTCAACAGTCGCTGATGTTCCAACCTATTGAATTCTCCCTGCTATCGCAACGGTGCCGACCTTAGCAACACATATGTCATCAATAACTTATCCCTTGTTGGACCTCTTTTTTTCGGGTCGAAACGCCCGCCACGTTTTCAACCGGCAATCAAATGCTGATGCCTTATCGACCACCGTCCTTGCCCCGGAAACTGCCCGGGAACACGGTTCAACGGATATAGATTCAACGCTGATTCACGGTGTTTTTCCTGGCAACTCTTGGGTCCACATGCAATGGCGCCTTCGATCAGTTTAGAGCCACCATATTTGGGTGTGTGCCAAGCCATAGGGTAATCAACCAATAACCCACCCAAAATGATCATTTTAGCAGGAAACCGATGGTTTTGGAAGTACCAATATTTTTGCACATACCCATTTAGAGGATAACTTGGACTCTGACTCACTCCAGTGTTTGTTACACATGATATTTCCAGGAGCCATGGGTGCGTCAAAGATGTTGTGCACGGCAAGACACTATAGTGCAAGTGCAAATTGAAATGTATCTTTGATCATTAGGCCATACATCTCACCATAAACTAAGTTAAGAATCTAAGAAGTAACAATGTGTGGCCGATGGCCAAGCGAAATCCTCCACATACCACTCTATAGAGATAAAGGGGCAGAGCCGCTTCGAGACCATCCTGATAAATAGACCAACTGCTGGTTTCAAACCATATTTTTGCAGGTATTTGTTTGAAAGCAAGATTTGCAGATATTGATTTTGGTGATTTCACAAAACGATCTGGAAAAAGTCACTACAATTCCTTGCGCCTTCAATTCCTCATTGTTGCGCCGTGCAGGATGTGTTCATGATCGCCCACTTGCGGTTCCATGCCCTAGATCCAGGCAGGGTGAGCAGTGGAGGGCCAAGCCATGGGGTGGACCACTAATCAGCCACAACCAATCATGGCTACCAACCAATCACCCTCTGGTAAAGTAACCTGGAAATTGAAAATCACCATGTTTTATAAAGAAACCCTAGGATACCAGCTACAAATGGTGGATTTTCCATTGCCAGGTGAGTATACCAGGGAGTAACCATCGATTCGCCTCTGTGGATTACTTGAATCTCGAGAGATCTCACCATTTCAATCCACCCCAGCTTCCTCAACAGATCTGCATTCTCCTTTGGTTTTATACGGATTATAGGCCACTAACAATACTTAATCATGGGGGATGACAACCAATGGCGGTTAAACAACTACTAGTCATGATGGTTTCTCATCATTTTCGGTAATAGGCCACTACTAATCACTAGTGAACAAGTACTAATTACCAGTCATGGTGAGGCCATGTGCTTACCCCAGCTGTCATTCGTGAACACCTACCAGTGACATGGTGAGAGTCGTGGCGGTCCCTCAAGCCCTGCGGTTACCGCTGCGCAGCTTGAGGTGAACCGGACTTCAGCCCAGCGCATTTGGACTACGAGCAGCTCAACAAAGCAGACCGTTCTGCCAAGGCACCGTGGGGAGCTGCGGTGCGGCTGCGGTGCTGCGCTGCTGCAACGCTGGCGCATAGCTACATATGGTGGTTTCTCAAAATAGGGGACCCCTCAAAATGGTTGGTTTATCAGTATAAACGACTATAAATGGATGATTTGGGGGTACCCCTACTTTGAGAAACCCCTACATAGCTACTATTCGAATGGTTGATAGATGTTGATAGTGGTTACTACCGGTGAATAATGGTAATTGATGACTGTTAATAGTGATCACTAGTGGTCAATTGATGATTACACTCAGTAGCATCATTGTGTTAAACATACTGATATCGATAATGATCGTCAGTTTTTGGTCAAAAATGATGACTCATATAGGAACAATCGGCTACTGATGAGTACTGAAAATAGTGCACAAGACTAGACAATCGTCATCATGACCCCATCAATGGTCAACAAACCTTATCACTCGTTGCTTATGCCCAAGAATGGCAAATGGGTGTTTCTCCGTAGGGAACCACCCAAATCATCCAATGTCAACCATTTACACCAATAAACCAACCACGACTTGGGGGTACAGTACCCCTCTTTTGAGAAAACAACATTTTCGTTGACGAATTATGATTATTGATTACTGGTGAACAATGATCGGATCGTCTATCAGGGTCACCTTGGAATGATCGGAAAGCTGGAATGATTTGCAGGTTGCGGGTGTTGGCTGGAAATTCCCTGTCGTCCATGTGTTTTGTGTTTCGTCTATGGCAATTTGAACCTAGCCAAAAGGTGTTAGTTGATCCCTCCAGTCAGCTATCGTCCTTTATCAACCATTTATAGTACTAAACCAAACATAACTTTGGGGGTCCCCTTTGGCTTAAGAAACCCCCATTTTTGGCTATGAACTACTCTTTGAGCCCATCAACCATGAAGCTGAAAGCGCCCAGGTAGAATTCTTCGACCTGTTGCTCTCGCGTCCCTTGGCATTGATGGAACTGGATGCCAGAAGTGGCAAGCTGGGTCAAAAAGGAACCAACTAACAGATGGATAGGTGAATATCCCAACAGTTAGACTAGAAACTTGTTATGTATGGCATTTGAACCCCCAGGGGTGCAGGGTTTGACCCATCGCCAAGTGGTCGATAACTTGAGATTTCTTGGGTACAGAAGTCGTGATGAAATGGGGTTTGTCCAACAATTGAACTTGGGTGACAATCCAAGTGAGTGAAATTCCGGTCTCCTGGAAGTTCAAGTAGATCCAAGCAGATTACACTCAGTATCTCTCCACATTCGCCAATGTTCGCCCAAATGTGAGCATCACCATGACTGCTAGAGGTACCTCCAAATCATCCATTCTTAACCACTTAAGTAGCAATAAACCAACCATTTTTGTTGGTTACCCTCTGGTAAACTAACATGGCAATGGAGAAAATCCACCATTTTGTTGGGAAAACCCAAGGAAATCATCCATTTATACTGGATTTTCCAGCCAGCCATGTTAGTTCACCGGAGGGTAACGACCAACCGCACCCAATCACCCGATGGCCCCCAGCATCCTGGGCCGCGGCTTCCAGGCTTGAAGCTGGCGCTGGAACGCCTCCGCTGGGCCGTGCCGCCTTTGAAGTTAACGGCCTCGGCAGCTGGGACGCCATGGTCGGAAGCGATAACTGGGTGGATTACAGCCATGAACTTAGCTTTTTTTCGCTTTTTTGGGGATTGATTTACCATATAGCCACTAAAAGTTAGACTTTTAGCAAGGGATCTAACAGCCACCAAGATAAGGTGATGAGGTGTTTGCAGGGCTTTATGGGGATTTATAGGAGTTATAACATGTTGTAACCACGTTTTTTGAGGTATTTTAAAGGGTTTCATAGGGATTTGAACTAGTTATAGGTTAATGATGGGGGATAATATCCAACAATGATGGGTAAGCAACTATGGGTCCTTAGTGGTGGTTTCAAATTTATTCTCCTAATTTTTGGGTGGTTTGTTGGTTGGTCGATATGTCTCATAGGGGTTGAAACCACCATCCGGATATGCTGCACTGGATATGTTTAGATACATGTATAACAGTACCCTTTGGAAAACTGACATGGCTTCCAGGGTTTCATTATATGGTAAAAGTCCAGCCAGCCAGATTAGGGATTACCAGAGGGTGAACAATCAATTGCCAGGCCTGTTCTGTAGCTGTTTTGGACGGTGGAGTTCGTGGCTTTTGAAACTCTGGAAAGATAATGGAAACAGTGGGACAGAATTCACAGCTCAAGGGTAGGAGCGAGTTTTGAAATTCTGCTAATTATGATCACAGTCCATGACTAATTAATGATCACAGTGGGACAAGGGTCTTTATCGAGTCATGGACTGTGATCATTCGTCATAGATGGAATCCGGTATAGGAGCGAGTTTTGATGCACCGTTGAAACACATGATCAGTTGTTCTTCCCCGTCAGAGACAACAAAGTCAGGTTTTTGCTGCTGCTTTCTGACATTGATTGCGCGTGAACTCACGCAACCTGAAGCGCCAACCTTCTGTGACCGCGACTTACACCTGGGCACCGGCAGTTCCGCTAAGGACATCCTGGGTGGCAAAAATACGGTGGAGAGCAACCGCATGTTGCAGCCACCTGGACGGCCAGCCGCTTCACGCCTGAGGGCCTGGTGCCACAATTGGTGGTTTCTCAAACTAGGGTACCCAAAAAATGGTTGGTTTAATACTATAAATGCTTGACATTGGATGATTTGGGGGGTCCCTTATTTAGAGAAACCCTCAATTAGCTGGTGATCAGGTTTCTCTAAATAAGGGACCTAGCTGATTGAGGGCTGTCTAGCTGATTCACAAGCCTCACAAAGTTCTGTCTCATACTTCAGGCCATTTGGTGAATTGCTGATTTGAACCAGGGCGCTGATTTTTTCAGAGTATATGATCCATATAGTTTCATGCCAGCCATCACATCACCACCAAGGTCAGTGGCTGGCTGTTCGCCAGGGCCAGCCCCCAATGCTCATGTCGAAGCGATCAGCGGGAAATGGTGGATGCATCAAGGTGAATGCAATGGCTATATAGGTATACATGGTCACAATCTAATCCATGATCAATAGTTGATATTGTTCTCATGGTTATGTAATCGTTATGTAGTGGCGATATTGGTAAAAACTAGTCATACAGTGTTCGCAGAGGGGTTTGGGCATGTACTGGTTGCACCAGTTCAAGGCTTAGCCTTTTCGGTTGCATGCTAGTTCCTATAAAGGAGTGGAGAACAATGCTATACCACATGAGTGTTTCTCAAAATAGAGGACCCCCAAGACGGTTGGTTTACTACAATAAATGACTCATATTGGATGATTTTGGGGTGCTCCTATTTTGAGAAACCACCACATAAACGGATGTTTATGAATGCAATAATTACTGGTTCCAATATCGCAAGAGTCATGGTCATTATATGAACACATTTTGTCCACTACAAGCAAATTATATCAATGACATAATATCATCGTATATCCCAATGATATAATATAACTGTATATCACAAGATATCAGTTACATTCCGGTGAATTAGCATGGCAATGGGAAATCACTAATTGTATAGAGAAACCCTGGGAAACGATCTATTCATGGTGGATTTTACAATGCCATGGTAAATTACCAGAGGGTGATTATATCAGCATGGATCATCATTAGCACCATGTTGTATATCAGCATGGATTACACTCCGGTAAGCTAACATAGCAATGGAAAATCACCATATTTTGTAAAGAAACCCAGGGAAACCATGAAGAATTGGTGGATTATCCATGGCCATGTTAGTTTACCAGAGTGTATCATTAACACAAGGTTGGTTATTACAACGATGTTGCGAAGCTTTGGCCCATGGCACCCGCATAGGTTGCTGTGCTACCTGGCGCTTCAAAAGAAGATGGAAGCTGAAGAGGACTCGGTGGCTCAGCTCATCAGCTGCTGGGAGTCGCAGAAGTTAGTTTGACGAGGATGAACCATTTTACATTCATTGCCCTCTATTGATAAACCACTGTTACCCCTATGAAAACCATTATTCAACACCATATAGAATGATGGTTTGATGAACACCATGTGTAATGTTTATTAAACATGAATGGTCGATGAATGTTTTGTTGAATTTCGCTGTAACATATTGATGAAGGGCGATCGCAATCATGTTTTACAATGAGTTATAAACCATTTATCACCATCGTATCCAATGACAATGATATTCAGATTTTTTTTTTTTAACGAGATACTACTTGTGGATTCAACAAAATATAATGATAGTTGTAATTACTGATAATGATAAATGATGATTATATGATAAAGATAAAGATTAATCCACCCTTATGAACCATCATTAATCATCACTAAACCACTAAACATAGTTCTCGGGGTGATGATGATGATGATGATGATGATGATGATGATGGTAAATACTGATCATTTGCAGCCGGATCATTTGATATCAACCATCATGGTCACGATTTTGATGTGCAAAACCGTGATTGGTGAGAAGGACTGCTGGTATGGTGATCACCCTCCGGCAAACGAACCTCGAAGCTACAAACCACCAGTTCTAGTGGGAAAACAGCTATAAATGGTTGATTTTCAAGTTCCAGGCTAATTTGCGGGAGACATGAGGGTCTATTGATATGATCACTAACGATGTGGCAATGACTGGTAACAATGATCATCAACTATGATTAGCATCTAAACTGCAAGAATGGTTTGCAATGAGCAGTAACAATAACAGCCTCTTGAGATGATCATTACTGCAACTATCTCACAAATGATAGTCCGATGTTAACCATTGATGGCACCCAGCATTGCTCCTGAGGTGGGAATCTTCAAGCTGGAAGAGCAATGGGTGACCATTCTCAGTTCCCAGGGGGAGCCCGGCGTTTGAAAACGTGTGGCAGTCATGGAAGTGGCTGTTTCTCAAGTCATAGGAGGAACCACCAAACAGTAATGAATAGTAATAGCCATATGGGCCATAATGGTTAATCATATAATAACAGTTCAGGATAACAATCAAAAATGGTGGTAGCCAGAGTTGTACAAACTGAGTGCGTATGCCTTTGCAAGGCATTTTCATTGTTGATGAGAACCCGGTGGGTCACAGCTTCCGTTTCCCGCGCAGACAGGATTTGGAGGGAAGCAAGTGGACGATTGATGATGTAGGTGAGCTGGAGTCTGGCCGGCCAATGGATGTGTTCTTGCGCAGCGTCAAGAAATGGATGACTTCGCGCAGCCTTTCCCAGCCACCCCTGTCAATTCTGAATGAAAGCAGGTTGCCGTCAATCCTGAAAGCAAGTGGCTCCGGCATGACTGAGCAACAAGCTTTCAGATACAGCTTTGCAGAAGTAAGAGGAGATAGGTGGAAGGCGACTTGGAAATTAGCCCTAGGTGAAGCAAAAAATGGTCGGATCAGCCAGAAGTATGTTGTATGAAAAGAAGTATGAGCAGACAACGCAAGCTATGGAAAGGCCCTGGCCCGGGAGCGTGTGGAATGCCCGATCTGTGCCTTCTTTAAGGCCCGATCCGAGACATGCGCAACAGCCCGACACGATGTTGCTCAGGTTGCTGTTCCATGCTCCGCCATGCCGGACTCTGAGTGTTAGAGGCATGTGAGAGATGGAACCAATGTGCCCAATGTGGTCTACATCCCCGCATTCGGCTCTCCGGTACATGAACCGAGCGGTAGCTGGATGGCCATTCCGGCGACTGAAAGACGCAGCTGCATATCTCGAAACACGGTGTTTGAGGAACAATCTGGAGGTGTTCAGGCCCAAGCAGAGATGGACCGGTACACTGACACGGATATGATCCAGACTGAACGTGAGCAGCATAAGAACCTAATGGTGAAGGGTAGCCAGTGGTTAGTGATGGCAAAGTTCCATAAAGAGCTTGTGATGGCAAAATCATGAATAGTTGATTAATGACGGCAAATGGCAGCAAAACATTATTGGCTGACATAGGATCAACTGCTTGACAGCTGCTCGGTGATTCGCCAGGACCCCAAGTACCCCTTTTGATTGCCATGTTGGATTGCCAAGGGGTCACTGAGAATGGGTGATGATGGCGGTTAATAGGCGTGATTACTCAAGATTTTTGATGGTTAGTGGCTGACTGGTGAATAAACAGTTACTAGTGTTTCCTGAAGCATTGAACTGGTTTTTCCTGAGGAATGGTTGATCTGGGTAAGTGAAAATGTTTAGAAAAGGAATGCAACAAGGCGGAGTCGATACAAAACCAAACCAGTAGAACTTTTTAATATATATATATATATTATATATAAGCAAGTGTTGGTATCAACAGTGTTTTGTTTTACTATATGTGTGTGTGTGCGTATACATTTACATAGTGCTGTTATAGTTCGATCATTGAACCAGTTAATCAATTGCCAACCAAATGGGTTAATCTTTGCAAAATGAATATAAATTTACCAACGTCCTTTTATTGATCATATCATTTGCATAACCAAAGCCTGTTGAGTCTATTTCTTAATTTAACCAAAGCAGTAGAACCCATCCTCAACAGGTTTCCATGACTTGGGTGGTGCTGATGTATTCGGCACTCACAAAACACCTGAAAGCCTTCGTGTTCTAACAGGTAACCATGCGAAACCAACGGGAAACCATTGAGTATTGGAGTATGTACCCCAATTTGTCTGAGGGAAACAAAATATATGTATGGTTGTTTGGGCTATGTTTTTTTTTTTTATTGTCATCCATGTATAGAAAAACATTATTGATTGGTATCAACACTGCTTGGAGCAAATGAATTACCACTGTACTTGGCCATCACAAAAAACAATAATCAACCCCTATGGTAAATCATGATCTCAATCATTCCAACATATAATACATTATCCATCCTTAAGAATTTGCGGCGGTAATATACGGCCGACCATATGATACTGAGGAACTTATGAGAATTATCCACTTTTAAACATGATTCTAACCAGTCACAGGTGGGACGTAGGATACATCTCCAACCGCAATCCTCCCGGGTTGAAGTCTGCTGAGGTCACTAAATTCACTCTTTCCTTCAGTGCAGTTGCTTGGCTTGCCGGTTTTGATGCAGCTGCGGTTGCCAACATATCCCGGTTGTTGAGCCGTACTTAAAAACATGGTGTCTTGTGGTATTCAAGATTGGTTAACCACAGCCATTTGTAGTTGGTGAAGTTGATTAAGATCCCGAATCACCATGAGAATACATGGTTGCTCCCAGCAATTTGCTACGAAGTTTTTTCAGAACGTCGAAGATTCCAACGCAGCTGCTGGGCACTGAAAGGGATGCAAGTTGAGTTCGCAACAAATCCAGCAGAGGCAATCCAATTTCTCCCAGGTCAACACCTGGATCCAGTGAGTACCACAAGCAAGTGGCAACTTCTAGACCAGTAGAACCCATCCAAAATAGGTCTTGGATGCTCCTGTTCACGGAGATGCTGCGGCGACAGGCGTTGCTTGCTTAGCTATGATTATCCACGAGTCTTTGAACCAATCATAGCCAGAATTCACCGTAGTTAACCAATACCAACCATCATCAACCATTGTTGATCATCATTAACCATAGTTATTTTTTTTGCGTTTTTTGGTTGCAATGTTTTGTGTGTTTCGCTTGTTCATGGGTGAAGCCAGTAGCTGTATGTGCTGCATTGAAGGAATGGTTTCGGATAGCAAGCGAACCGTCCCAGTGAGTGGGCCGCTTTTGGGAGGGAAATCGCCAGTGTTCATAATTGATTGACGGCTCACATGATTTGAGATGCTCCACAGAACAAAGGCGATCCATCTTTGGCATGATCCAGATGCCCTCCCCAACTGCAGAATACAGGCGGTCTTTGGCGATCAATTCTGGGGGCAACAATTTTAGGACCAGCTGAATATTGGAACCACCATAGCCAGCTCTATTGTTCTGGAGGCGCAACCAACCAACAGATTCTTGATTTGGTTGGTTCCTACCGCCAATTGTCAACCGTGAACCATTATTGACCATCAGTTCTTTCACATTTTTACAGTATTAATTAACCAGCCATATTTATAGCATTTGCTCAATTTGTGCTAGAAACTGTTGGAACGTGCTGACTGCATGACAAAACGGCTGGTGGTACCCAGGACGGAAAGAGTTGGGCGCCGATGATGACCGACGGAGAAAAACCCAAGGTGCAGGGTCCCAGCAGTGGAATGCCCAAGCTGCCTTCGATTGGTGGATTGGTTGCTGTTCAGCCGTCCAACCAGCGATCGCTGATGTACCATGGATTTGCCCCTATGGTTGCGGGTTGTATGAAGATTGTGAAGGGATGACCCCTTTTCTAGGGGTCAGTGATGGGCGATGGATGGGGGTACCTTTGCAGCAAGTTGTGTTTCGCATGCTGACCAGACATCCCAGGCGGCTTTGTTGACACTTCGCAGTTTGGATCTGAACGAGTTTCAATGATCTCATTACCGTCAGCCACTCGTGGTGGCTAATGCTAGGTGGTGGTTTATAATGGTGAGTAGTAGCTGATCATCGGGAACAATAAGCAACAACTAGCTGGTGATTCTCAGGGAGCTAAGGAGCCAGGGGTATCCCTAAATCCCTTTAAAGGGGGAGCTAAAGAGCTACAGGGAGTGGTGAAACCAGATGGTAGACAATCATGATGAAAAAACTACTAGTTGTTGGTTGGATTGACATGTCAATGTGTTACTACCCCAGCTGAGCTGTACTTCGGATAGTTGATGAACTTGCGCATATTTTTGGGGATGGCGAAACTCATCACCAACCAGGTCCTGGTATAGCATCTTATGGCATCCAGAAATGGCAGTGGGTCAAAACCTGTACTTCTGGTTCTCCTATCATTAGCGATTGCTTTTCCTATTATTGTTGGTTATCATCCACCATTCGTTGATTAATGGCTTGACCCAGCTCGCCATATCAAGGAGATGACTTTCCAGTCGTAGTTGGCGCCACTGATGCGGTCGCCAGCCAGGTGCGGGTCTTTGAAGGTCCGAGCAACGGAAACGAGGTCCGAGACTCGCAGCGGTTGCTGGGAAGAAATGACCCGAAACGGCCCCAAGGTTGGTTGGGCATGGTTGGTTGGGGATGGTGGGTTGGGGATGGGTCATCCTGAGGGGAATCATAGCCAACCATTGTGAGGATGATATACCAGCTACATTGCTTCAATTCAAACACGTTGTATAAAACATCTAACCACTTTGTTTGCTGCCTGGGGCATCACAATCTCATAAACGCATGCACTGCCGGGGATTTCACCATGCGCAACACGACTCGTATTCTTTGACAAAAAAACATGTTGGATGCTCTTTCAGCACGTGAGCCTAGAAGGTTTATGGGTTCAGGTAACCAAGTAGCTGGTTGGTCAAGGTAGTAGCTGGCAAATTAGCAGGTCAATAGTGGCTGATAGACAAAAGCTGCATATTTGTTGAGTGGTTGGTGGTTACAAGCCCTATGAAAAATATTTGTCAACCAACCTTTTCTCAATAATTACTAGGGAAACCACCAGCACATTATTCCCGGTTCAAAGGTTGTCATCAGCACACTACGTCTACCACAGGGTACCCATATCAAAGCTACATACCCTTGGCGGAACATGGTGGTACCTAAAATGGTGCATAAGCTAAATGGTTAATAAGCTACATAAACCAGCCCTTGGTTGGCTAATTTGTTAATAAACTACCTCAACCAACCAGCTACCAGGTGGTTTGCCGCCTGAAGCCCATGTTTGGTAGGTGAAGTACCACTCGCTGTGGGTATCTTGGCAATCGGCGCGCGGAGATATTGTCAAGGGTGGAGGGAATTGGTAGCTCGTGCAGCTATTCCAAGGTACCATGAGCCCTTAAGACCATCTCTTTTGTAGGTTACACTGTGGAAACTGACATGGCAATGGAAAATCCACCAGTTAATGATGCTTTCCCAGGGGTTCTCTATAGAATATGGTGATTTTTCCATTGCTATGTTAGTTTACCGGGGGGTAGCCAATCTCTTGGAGGGCAAAAACTTTTGGTTTGGTTTTTTGGGGCCCATGGTAAGGAATATACGTAATATCGCATTCTGCAGAGACCAGTCAGTCGGTTGTCCTTCCATTAGTATGACAGGCCGGAAATTTACCGAATACAGAGCATTTGTATTATCTATACCTACTCAAGCACAAGGTCGCTTTATTTGGTGTTGTTCTGGGGCGCGCCCCATTCACTGACATGGCTGGCGCAGTTAGGGGTGCTTCCTGTGCACCAATGCGCCAATGCGGTCAATTCTGGGGGGAACTGTAGCTACACCTGGTGATTGTTCTGGAACCCAGTTCTGTGGTTGTCCTGGCAATCCTTTCTTTGATTATGCAGTTTATCTGTTTTTGGACTGTTTTTGGACGCTTAATGGTTTAGTGCTGGTACTGAAACATGAGCGGTTTCATTTTTTCTTTATGCATTTTCATCCTTTTTTGGATCTTAATAGTTAAACCCATGTATCCGTAGTCTGGTCAAACAGTGATGAAATGGTTAAAGACCATGAAGATAAACTTTTATCAGTAGCAAATCAAATCAGTTACTGTCTCACAAATCACGGTGATTGGATTGGAACAATGATACCCATTGATTTGACCAGTGAAAAACAACATGATGTCCACAGGGTTTTCCAGGTCACCGCAACTAATATGCTGACCCTATGCAGGCGGCCCCCGAGGCCCCTATGCTGGCCCCGGTGCGTTTCATGCGGCTCACGCCCACCGAATGGCACGCTCATCCAGGCGGGTTTCGGGCGAGCAGGGTGCAGCTGAGGAGCCACGGAATGCCATGGTTCTAAACCCTACAAAAAGGTAGCTTATAACCCAAATGGCTATGGGTCAATATTAACCATCAATATTAAGCAACAGTGGTTTAATGGTTAATAATAGGGAATGATAACTAGCAACTATAGGGGATATACCAGCTATATGGTTATGGGTCAATATTAATCAACTATAATGGGGGATATTAAACAAGCATTTTAAGGGCAATAATTAGGGATAATGACTAACAATAACAAGGAAAACAATGGTTAATGATAGGGGAAGCAGGGGTACGGGGTTTTGACCCACTGCCAAATATTACCCTGGTTAGCTCCCAGTTTCCAACTGTACATCCAAGTCAGCTGGTTGGGGCAATATCTCCACCATTGATAACTTGTTTATCAATTAAAAAGAGATTCGTTTGCTTACAGGTGAGTTGACGAGAGGGTAAACCAAGAATATTTAAGACCAACAATCAACCACTAACCACCTTGCTCTTGTAGAGTGCAGATCGACCATATTTATTGGAGGTATCTATGATAGATAAACCGTATCTGGGATGGGGTGAGGCAGCATTGGTGATACTAGCTGCTGGCGATTTGAGATGATTGCTTGAGACCATTTTTCTTGGCATGTGATGCACACATTGACCAAAAATATCACGAGAGACTTCTGAACCGTTGTTGTTTTTCGTATGACAACATTTTTTCCCTACCATAATCATTTGTAAAAAACAATAAACGTTTTTGAAAACAAGCAATCAAACGTATGATGTTTTCTTTGCCTACAATCATCATACATATTTCAGCCAGTTCATTCACCATCCACATCATATACACATGCATAACAGTCATATTTTGCGAAGATGAAACCGCGGATCAAAATTGATAAATTTAACTCTGTCTACACAGCATTTGCTTGTTGCTGATAGACCATCAGCAAGAATGCTTGGCTATCATTGGCTATCAACCATCACTAACATGTGTGTGTTTGACAAATATTGACACCCTTTGCAGCCATATTCAAGCAGCAGACAACATTATCAAATATGTTGATAGACCAATCATTAATCGACCATCCATCATCAATCTGTCAGCAATCTCTAAATTACATGCCAATCAGGTTGTGTTTGCTTCCCCAACAATAATTCAAACATCATGAAGCCTTGTTCGCTGTCAACATTCTTATGCTCAGCATGTTTAACAATCAAAATTGACCATCGATCAACCATCAATTCGACATCACGGAAGTATTCCTTGCAATTGGTTCTAATTTATGATTGTTCATCAACCATCAATCAACCATCAATCAACCATCAATCTGTTGATTATTAGCCCTGGTTCATTATCATCATCATTACCATCATTATCAACCCGTCCTGATAGATCATTATTATCATTGCTAACAGGCCTAATTATGTTAGTAGTCATTATCTTGTCACTATGTTCATAACGGGGTTATATAGGCAAAATATTCAAATATATTCAAATGGTTTACTACCGGTAGTACTACTATAGCTTACTATGATTACCTATTATTATCAGTAGTAAAAGGTATTAGTAGCAACCTATGGGTTACCTATTGGTTAACCATTAGTAGTTACCTATTAGTTACCGTTGTTAATTATATAAGGTAATTACTATAGGTCACCTATTGCTACTATAGGTTCTTATTAAGTACTATTACTATTAGTAGTACTATTTACTATGAGTATTAGGTCTCTATACTAAACCTAGTAAACCATTTTCACTGATAGTTACTATGGCTAATTTAATCTAATAGTAGTAAACCATTATTTTTTAAAATTATTAATATGGTAATTAGTAGGTTACTATAGTCAACCATATTACCATTTAATACTTTTAAGTATAATGGTTTACTACTATTATATGGTTAATTTAGCATTCTTATGTTAATTATAACTAATGTCAACCTAATAATTACCATAACAGGTTTCCAATAAACCTAGTAAACCTAGTAAACCTATAGTGAAGCTAGTAAACCATTATTTCACTAATAGTAGTAAACCATTACTATAGTAAACCTCGTAAACCATTCGGTTACTCAAAGGTTAAATACCAATTAACCGTGGATATTTACCTATGAATAAATGAATTACTACTACTTGCCTATTTTTTATCGTTGCTATGGTTGATTACTATGGTTAATTTAAATTACTATAGTAAAAATAGGTTACTATGGATTAATGAAGTAGTAGTTACTAACTACAATATGGTGACCATTATAAATAGTCACCTATTTTTTTCATTCTGGTTATAGTTACTACTACTTATGGTTACCTATTTTTACTGATGGTTACTAATATAGTTAATATAGTCAAACCTATTTTGACTAATATTACTAGTCATTATTAATTAAACATATTAATTAATTACTATATCTATTACTACTACTTATAGTTACTATTACTATGGTTACTATGGTTAGTTCTACTATGAATATTAATTACTGTACTACTTAATTACTGGTTATAGTTACTGGTTATAGTTACTATAGTTACTGGTTATTATTCTATACTTATGGTTACTGCCTATTTTTAAGTCAACCATGGATTCACCTTTGCCAACGAATGAAACAGGCCTTCGCCTCGAAGTCTTCGGCTTCACGGAGGGTTGCACTGCCGCGGCGCTGGCGGAACCGCAAGGCGTGGCCGTGGGCCATGACGGTTGATGGTTGGTTGGTTGGTGAAGGCTTGGTTGAGGTTGGTTCAGGTTGGTTCAGGTTGGTGTGTGGTGGTTGATGATTTGGTGAAGCAGTGGCGAGCGGGACCTCACAGTGCGCGAGGTCGCCTCGATGTGGTGCAGAAGCAGACCACACTGATGCGGGCGAGCGGGAGCGAGCGGGCGGGGCAGGACTGGTTGAGAGTGGCTGGTGGTTTTTGGCATTTTTTATAGGGGATTGTAGTGGTTTATAGGGGATTGTAGTGGTTTATTTGTTTCAGCATTTATTGCTCTAGGAGAGTATAGTGGTTCATATTGGAGTGGTAGAAAAGACCACCGTTTCGGAGTGGATGTGTTTTTCGCGCCTTAGATTTGACGGGAGGTTGCGAGCCGTGGTGGTGCCGGCTTGGTATAGATGACAATCATGCCAGCAATCATTGTCCACCAAAATGTTCTACTTCTTGTTGTTGGTTGGCTCTATTTCCTACCAAAGTTGTTTGTTTTCCCCTTGTATTTTTTGGCTATTAGTACCTAGTTCACCAATTTGTTCGGTATTTTTGCAGGTTTTTATCACCACCTTCAGCTCCATGATTCTTGGTGATACAGTATTCTTCGCTGTTGCTGACCTTCTACCAACCAACCAACCAAAATATTCTACCATCAACGCTAGCATCACCAACCACCAAGGTTATCACCAACTACAATCAGCAACCATTTCTAGGTTGTGATATGATAGTTTCTTAACGCAGGGGTACCCCCAAATCATCCTTTACAAGCCATTTAAAGTAATAAACCAACCATTTTGCGGGTCCCCATTGTTGCTAGTTTTCCCTTTTGATTTACCACTAGAATCTTCTCTCATATTAGGAAACCACCATATTGGTCTTATTCCCTATCATCAACCACTATAATCCCTACAATCAACCATTATGATTCCTATTGCGAAAAAAACATATGATTCCTATTGTTAACCACTATGATCCCTGTTATTTGCCAACGTGATGCCTATAAAAACAAATGACCTGGTTTATGATTCCTAAATCATATTTTCTCGCCACAACGTCATGACCACAGCACTGCTGCACCTTTTCGCCGCTGCTCAGCGCTGCTTGGCGGCGGCCAGCGCCTGCGCCCTGGAGAAGTGGCGCCAGATTCAACGCGAAGAGGAGGAGAAGAGCGCCTTGGCGTTTCGCCGTGGCAACGGGGCGACCCCCTGGTTGGGTCCGGCCATGGTGGGCGCACCCATGGGTCATGGCGTCATGGCGCTGATGTTGGTTGGTTGAGTGACTTGAGTGAGTTGGGTTTGGTTGGGTTTGGTCGGTTTGGTTTGGTAGGTGCCTTGTATGATTTAGCGGTGCGCGTGGATGGGTAAATATCGTCGGATGATGGGGTAATGTATGCCTGCTTGAGTACGGTCGGTTTGTTGATGGTTGAATAACTAGAAAGAACTCATGGCCACCAGATGGATGGATGTTTATGGTTACGTTTATTAGGGGACAATATATACAATATATAAGAAGAGGGGATGGTTATACCCAATGCTAGTGTCTTGCTTGCTACGGCTAGGGTATGGTGCTTGTGTTGCTGGAATAAATGCTATTCCCAATAATTAATGATATAACTATCTCAATGTTTGCAAGACCATGCATATTTTCACACATTCCCCCGCACTAGTTGGGGGCTCAGCCCAATCCGCACTGAACATGAGCCTTGCACGTTCGAGCACGAAGCAGGCCAACCCAATTTCCGAAGATGAAAAGAACTTGATACAGAACCCCGAAATGAACGCGTTACTGTGGGTTATACTAATGTAGATGCTTAAAACATACAAGTTTAGCTGGTTGTTTAATCCAAAACATGTGCCTTGTTCCAACTCTATGTTGGTTTAACCCAAGGTAGTACTTGGAAGATGAGACGGCCAGACTCAACAGCATCCGACCTAACCAGCTCACCAACCAGTCAATACCTGGTCAATCCATGCTGTTGCCGGTTCTTTTCCTCTTATTCTTGTTGGCCATGGGCAAAACCAACACACCCAACCAGCGGTGAACGGCCATCAATTGTCCACGAATCATAAACATCAATACTCATTGCTCAGCCATGAACTCCCTTTGTTTGCACCGCCAATAACTAATAACCATTTGGGTCAAATCAATCCATTTCGCAACTATCGATTGACCTTAGAAGAATCTTGGGGAGCTAAGAATTGGAAATCCAGAATATTTATAGCTGCAAGGTTCTTCTAAGATCAACCATCATCAACTCAGCATGTATCATTGACTTCGGTCATAACCATCAACCGTTTGTCACCATCCACCGCGACCAGCACACTGAGGTCTACAGGCCTTGGCGGCCAAGAGCCAGGTAGAACAACAGCTTCAAGATGCGCTCAACCAGCTGCTGGGAAGCGGCAGCGTCCGGGTTGTGTTGTTCACCTGTGAAGGTTGGGATGGGGAGGGGGGGGGGGTGGGTGGGGTGGGTGGGGTGGGAAGGGTAGGTGGTGGGTGGGAAGGGTGGGAAGGGTGGGTGAATGGGATGGTTTTTTGGATGGGTGAGGGCGTAGCGAGGGATTCGGGTCATGGGTTAATGGTGAGTTGATCGATGATAGTGACACACCTGGCTGTGAGCAGTTGAGCAGGGCCCTCAAGGCTTATGGTGAGTTTTTTGTGGTTGTGAATCTACCTGAAAACTTCGGCTGCACAATCGATAGCCAGTGGAACCTTTTAGCTTGAGCTTGTATAGATTTAGCCTGGTTGTGGGGGTTCAAACATTCTAGTGTTTTCTTCATCTATCAAGCCGCGTATTGTCTTCAATTGTAGGAGGCTTGTGCATCCCCCTGTGGTTCGCTTCTGTCTTGCCAGCTCACGTGACATCCAAGCGGCAGTTGGTTGCAGCTCGTGCCGCCAAGGATCAAAAAGTTGAGGAAAGAAAACCAGGACATGGAACAACAGCACCTTGGTAGCTGGGAGCTGCGGGGGTGCCATGACTGTCATGAAAGCTTGAGCATAGTGCGGTACCCTACCAATGGTTAGAGGTGGAAACCATGAGGCGCCACCGCGCGTAACGTTGACAGATTTTCTGAGGTTTCAGACAGCGAACAATGGTTGATGATATGGGGACCAATCCGGTTGAAAATGCGTCATTTGCTTGACATCTTGGGGATGAAAGTCTACCTGTTGGGCATGCAAGGTTCTCATTTCAATAAAACATCAGTAGCAGCACGGCATTGCAGAGGCACAATGTTTTGTTGAATATACGGTCAGGTGGCTGGAGTGTAGATAGAACTCTTGCAGATAGCTGTAACAATGTTCAATTGGAGGTTGCTCAAAATTGGAAACCTCCAAAAATGGTTGGATTATCACCACAGATGATTGAAATTGTACGATCTTGGCCCCACTATTTCAGGAAACCACCGATTAAATAATGATGGTCATCTATGTGGGACCCTCCAGCTGCCAGTCTATTTCAGATTCGCCAACTTAAGACGTCGGTGGCCCTCTGGGAAACCAATCTGGACACAGGTGATGTTTATTTTCGGGAGGATCTTTTCCCAGAGGGTATATTGTTTTTTTTTGTTCTGTGAGTATCCTACAATCGCGCTGGTTGGTTTCCCTATCATTACTCTCTGTCAAACTCACTTGGAAAGTTCGAAATCAGCAAAATTTAGTAGGTAGACCAGCAATCAGTGGTGGATTTTCCATTTCGGGATTATTTTGCCAGAGAGTAATCATCATTTGGGGATTGTTGGGGAGTACCCATTAGAGACCACCAAATAAACTGCTGGCCAGCTAATTTACCATCATGAACCATTATTCATCATTATTAAACAGCTAGTTGATCATCATTAGACATTATGGGTAGACACTAGTGTTTGATGAACAGCTAATCAACCATTAGAAACCATTAATCATTATGAACCATTTATGAATCATTATTATCAAACAACTGGTATTGATTACTAGGAACTAGTAACAGAATCCTTATTATCAAATAGTTGTTGTCAATCAACTAGTTGTAATATGTCCAATCGTTGTTTGATAATAGCTGCCCATAGTTGTTATGATACCAGTTGTTCAATCATTATTGGACATGATTCTCTACCACAACGGGTATCACCACCTCAAAGGACCATGCGCCAGAAGCCGCGGCCCCAAGGATCACGGATCAAGAGCAGAAACTGGTGGATGCGGATACGGAGACTTAACGAACTGCTGGGGCTTTGACGGTGCAAATTTTGTAGGGGACTGTAGTGGTTTTATAAGGGATTTAAGCGGTTTCATAAGGGATTAGAGCGGTTTTGTAAGGGATTGAAGTGGTTTCATGCGGGATCAGAATGGTTTAATGGGGAAGTACACTGTTTTTTATATGTGGGATTCTCGTGGTTTTCTCGGGGATTGTAGTGGTTAGAGAGGATCGTCACCACCAAAAACGGGTAAACAAGTACTGCTGCTTGGTGGTTTGATTGACAAGTTCTGGATGATTTTCCCCTTCGAGACTCGTTGGTTGGTTCGCTTGCGCCGCGCTTGCTTCAACCACCTTGCGCAGTGCAGGCCAGACCAAGTGAGCCTGGCGCCCGGTTGCAGGTATTCTGGAGGTTAGCATCCCTGGTTGCGCTGGTAACTGGTAAGGTTCACCATGGTGAAAAAGGATCTAGCAGCTGCCTCATGCTTGGTGAAACCAAGCTGCAGATTACATCCCAGTCATTAGAACTTATGACTTATAACCCTAGCTGCACAGCCAAGTGTAACCGCAATGAGTGAAACATGTTTAGCCATGATCCATATTAGGTGGTTTCTTAAAATAGGGGTACCTGGTACCCCAAAAATGGTTGGTTTGTTGTTACAATTGGTAAATAGTGGATGGTTTGGGGGTACCCCTATTTTGAGAACCCCCCATATTTGCATCACCATGACACAGTCAAAAGCTGATTATGTTATGCTGAGGTTTCATTGTTGATCATCACCGCTAACATTTGACAGCGCTTTTCTGGTGTTTCAAATTCTATGGTGATTCAAAATAATGGTGGTTTCATCAACCAAAAATCTGATAACTATTAGGGTAAATAACTATTATATATAACTTTCCGTTGATTTTTCATGGTAAATTCTATGGTTTCATTCTGGTAAACACCAAAAAGCGCGTTATCAAACTGGTTCACCAAACAGTCCATGGTCTCATCAACCAACCGGTCGCTTTCTCCAGTACCAAGCATCCAGCTGTTCATAGCCAAACAGGGAAACCCACCAGCTATAGGGGTACACAATGGCTTTGGACAAACCCAATAGTGGATGATGGCCATCCAAACATCACAGTAGACTAACTACATCAAATTCGTGACCTCACAGATGGCATGGGATACACATCTACCTTAAACATCACAGATGTGACATCAGATTCTTCATACTCGCAATGGCACCCCGTTAAAGAATAACTCTTCCATGCTCTCCCAGTGAAGCAGGAATGGAGAAAGGCTTCAACACAGGTTGAATTTTCATAGGTGGTTATTTCACCAGTATTGGACGTGTTGATTCTGACAATGACAATAGTCAATAGTTGTTCCAACTCATTCAGTGTTGTTGTCCATTATGGTATAGAGCTGGTTTCTGATATTAATTAACCATGATTTAACTTATTCCGATCACCATGAGGGAAAATGTATGCCATTTCAGCATGGTACTAGTACCAAAGCGTCCACATTGATGTTGCACTAGGATCCAGACATATCTCAAATGACTTGTCGGTCTTCCTGAGAACTGCAAAGGAGGGTGCATGCCGCATGAAATCAACCAATGTGTATCTATATATGATGGAGTATCTTAGTGCATGTCAGTCATCGTGGCAGAATTCAGTTAAGGCACATCACAGTTTGTTTGCGTAACATATAGTGTAATATTTCAAGATCCTTTTGTCAGTACATATGGGCTAATATAGACATTAAAATGCAACTATGGTCAACCTAGAGGACAGCGCATGGCAGGTCGGATACCAGATGACACCAGTGTGTATGTTAGACTTTGTGTCATAGAAGATGTCATCTCGGGATACGTCGGCCAACTGTTTGTATCAGTTCTTCCTCGCTTCTGGATCACCATGTGGTGGTTTCTCAAAATAGTGGGGTTTCCTTCAAATAATCCATGGTCAGTCACTTATAGTAAACAACCATCCATTTTTGGGGGTTCCCTATTCTAAGAAACACCTATGTAGTAGGCATCGCTCAAAGGCAATAGGGGACCATGCACTGATCACCAGCATGAGGTTCACAGGCCTTGAATCCCGAAATCATCCAACTAGACATGTGTCTGGAAGCCTTTTTCATGCATCATTAATCAGCACTAACCGGCTATGGGTCGATATTGACCATCAATAACGGCTTATATTAACCAACCAAATCATAGGAAAAACGATGGCTAATGATAGGGGAACCAGGAGTACGGGGTTCTGACCCACAGCCAACCATCACCTAACCGCAACCCGCTATCATTGATCATTAATACTATCACGAACCATGGTTGCTCGGCATCACGAAGCATCATGAACCACGGCACTGAGTGACCGTCATGGCGCTCATCGCCCGTGGCTGTTCCACTGTGGTGCCGGTGCCATCGATTGATCTTTGTGGTGACCAGCGAGGGAACATGTCAGCGGCAAACTTGGTTGGTTTCTTGCTATGTGTCTTCTCTAACAACCCTACCCCGGATAGCTGGATCACCAAATTTGGTCCTTGGGAAACCAGGGATTTCTATGGGTGATTTTCTGGGGTCATGTACCAGGGAGTAGTCTTTCCTCCTAGCCTTCCAACTCAGCACTTTCTTTTTTTGCGTCTTTTCATCTCTCCGACTTCATTTTGGCTTTCCATGCAATGGTGACAACACGGTATACACCATATGAGCCATGATCGAATCTGAACGCAGACAAACATTACATTCCCGAACAAAATGTTCCATGGCCAAAACTGACTATGGCTGCTGCAGTTTGACCAAATTTCAACGGATGATGAATGAAATATTCAGTGCCCTGATGGCTTTGTAATGGAAAAGCAGCGGGCTTATCATCATGGCAGCTAGCGATCAGCCGGAAAAAACATCATAAACACAACCCCTGAATGAATCACGCTGGTTCAGGATTCTATTTGCGCTTCTTCGGGTTTTTCTGGCAGCAGCAAGAGCAAGCCCAGTAAAAAATCATGGGCGCCGAAATTGGACCGCACAGCCAGGGATTCCCTGGCCCTGCAAATTGGACAACTCAATTCAAATGAAAGGGTTTAAAGACTTTGGCTAAAAGACTTCCAGGGGCATGTTTCCATGGGTCTAGTTCGAGTTCTCGATTCTAAGATATGTATATATTGGCAAGAATTGGGAGCGACGCGCATGCTTTCGGGTTGGGAGCTGAGAATAATCAAATGAATAGCCATTAGAAACAATAAACCTTGTTAATTTGCAGCATGCACCGGCATATTTACAAAATGAAAGAAACGTTTTTCAAACGCTCATGCCGAGAAAGCTACGATCTCTTGGCCGGACGCAATTTTGGGGAGGGTCAAGCTAAGCGCCGCAGCGCCCTAATCAAAGCATAGTAATATTCAAAGCCAGGGGCTAAAAAAATTATCCTCTCTGAGCCCAGTGATCTTACAATAAGGTTAGAAATTCTTCCAACTCAAGACCTCCAGGCACACTAAAATTAATTTTCGGTTCTCAATGGTCAAAGGTTTCCGCGCGAAATCAATTTTGCCGAAGTCGCCGAACTCAAATTTGGAGGTTTTCCAGACGTTGTTTTTTTAAAAAACATATCGTTCGTTTTGCAAAAAAATGTCAAGCCCTTGTGGACCCCACTTCCACGAAATGAGCGCGGAAATATCCTCAAATTCAAGGGCTGACGTCAAATTCATGTTCCAACCGGGCGGCGCCAATGCGCCACGTGAGCACCGTGCAGCTAAGAGTATCGGTTTTGTTCGGCGGATTTGTTCAAAAACTCGAAATTTTGACCGATCTTCGGAGGTAACATATTCACTTTGCGGTATGTCATCCATGTTCAAACAATTGGTTTGCGGGAAACATTTCACTCTGTGGCATTTTTTTTTCGAAACGCCGGGTCCTTGCTACCATGGCGTTTGTGGGTTCAAGGAAAAACTGCGCCTCACTGTGGAGCGTGAGAAAGCTGAAGTGCAGGTTGGTCATGCGTTGGTGTTGATGCCCCGGGTCCAACCAGCAGGATGGTTTGGAGGGAGCGATGTGGAGCCATGGGTATCCCTAAGGCCTCTTAAAGGAGGAACGAAGCAGCTACCAGTAGTGGTCTAACCAAATGGCAGGTTCGTTCTTTTTTGCAGGCCATGTTGCGTCGTTCGGTATTGCAATTCGCGTTTTAGTTGCGGGTTGTTTTGATAAATCGTTTTTGTTGATGGAGCTCGAATTGATCAGGAATTTATGCATCAGGCACTGCCTTATTGCCACACATGTCATATTTCGCAATGTTCCAATCATAGTTGAATACCAACAACCAACGGTTCTAATTCCAAGCAATGTTCAACAAACCATTTTGCTGAGGATGAATGCTAGCTAGATAGTTGTCAATAAACGCTTATGTATACAATTGATAGTCACATTTGGGAAACACATGTGAATCAAAGCGCCAACCAGTAGTTGTTTCACCACTATTGTATGATTCTGAAGCCGTTGGTTCACAGCCCGACGATTGGTACGTTTCAACCGTTCGTTGTGTTGTCTCACATGGGTGTTGGGATAGTTGTTTCAGCCTGTGGGGTCAACGTTCAATATGTTTCCATCGTCAGTGGCAGTTTTTCACAGATGATGAAACAAAGGATTTGTTTGTTAATGTGTTTTTCTTATTGTTAGGATGCGTGGATATTTTCCCCAAATGACCAAATAGTTTTATTGGTGTTGTTGCATTTAGGGAAAAAAATTACAGTCTACAATATTTTTTGGGGTGACCGTCAAAGTTGGTCAGACCAACTGTTCGTTTTCTGTATTTTTTTGACTGCAGTATGCTGTGGCATGTTTTTCCATTTTTGTTGGATTCACACGTGTTATTAGAGACAGACCTTGATATATGTCCATCCACTGCTGTTCTCACATTGCCTGAGTTGGTCATCACTATTTACATCATTGTTGATTGATTGGTTATATCCCGAGCATTAATAACAACCAGTCAAAAACTGGTGATTCTCAGCAACTATTGGCACTTCACCAGTAACAGGAATTCACTGGTAGTAGTACTGGAGATATTGCTAGTGCTATATAATAGTAATTCACCAAGTTTTAACCAGTAAGACCAGTCAATGTTCATCCAACCAACCAGTGATTAAACCTTGTTAAGTTCATCAGTATCAATACCATTGCTCCTTCACCGGATTGGTCTTTCAACAAGCGTCTATTCACCAACTAAGAAGTAATATCAGCATGTGCCAAAATAATACTCCAAAAAAAACATGTGTCCTTGTAAAATCTTGTAAACTGATCATTTTTTGGTGGGTTATTGGTTACGCATGGCTTGGCACAAACCCCATATCAGTATCCGTATCAATACCAATCTGTTCCACCAGGTTGAACCCACACCCGTCGCTTGGTGCGGATTCCAACGGTCGGATTTTTCGACCCCCGCAGATCTTCCCCCGTTGGCGCAACCCGAAGATGTGATCAGCGCCAGGTGAAAACGTTGGAAGATAAGTTGACGAGCAGCAGCCACTGGGAACGATGACGACTCGTTGCAGCGAACTGGGTCCGCGGTGGTTGGTTCGTAGGCGATGACGATTCGCGGGGGCTATTGGTGATTAATTATTGTAAGCGATGAATTAAGGGAGAATGAGTTAATGATTATTTTCAGAGATTACAAAGTAATTAAGTGGTGTTTGATTTTGTGATCAATTGAATGATCAATGATTCGTTTGATTTATGCATGATTCATAAATCGTGGACGATGATTGATGTATAATGATTTTTGTTTGATCTATGATTTTTTGATTGAAAGTCAATTAAGTGTTTATTTTTTTTTGATTGGAGGTTAGTTTCTGATTTATCAATGGTTATTTGGTGAATAATTCATAGCACAATTGCACATTATTGTAGTTGATGTTTACCTGGTGGCAGAAACTAACACAAAGATGTAAACGTAAACCAACAACAGTTGCCTGGGCTGCTGTGTTCTTCTGATATAGAAGCCATTGTTTGAAAAGATTTTTATTATTGGTATTGTATTGTGGGTAGAGGTAGATGTCAGCAAGTGACATCCATGATACCTGACGAATGAAATCGGTTCAGGAGGTTAGACAAAAAGCGACGCCACAGCAGTGACAATCATGGAAGGTGGGCAGCTCACGGGCCGGGCATAAAGTAACGTAAGTTTCTAGTGTTTTTTTTCTGGTCTTTACTATTGTTTTTCTAGTGTTTTACTGGAGTTTGTTTCTAGTGTTTGTTTCTAGTAACTAGTTATCAGCTGTTTGTTTCTAGTGTTTTACTGGTCATGGCTACTATCTCCTGGATCTTTGTCTTCGACAAGCTAGTGTTGCATTGTTTCTATGAATGATGATAAATATCATGGCTACTATGTCGCCTTGGTATGCAATCTATGTTGAGACGAGCCTGCATCAATGAGGCGACTAGTACATTTGTACATGCAAAACACGCATTTACATGTTGATTAACCATGATAACCATGATGTTAAAGATCACTACAATAACCACTTATGAACCATGATAAGCACTTATGAACTACAATAATCACTTATCAACCATAATAAGCACTTATGAACTATAATGACCACTTATAATAACTGGAAGAAGTAGTCACCACTTGTTGACTATAGTAACTCACTCAACAACATGGGTTCATGGGGTCCCAGCTTCACCCCGTCAGGTGACAATGTCCACGAAGCCACTGGCAAAGTCAGGGAGCTGGAGGCGGGGTGCCTTTCTGCATTTCGGGTGATGGTTCAACTGACCATGGTGCAAGACAATTAGTTGTGTTTAATTAATGATTGATGATGATTGTTAATCATGGGTAAGGATTTTCATGGATTTTTGATGATGATTGATGATGTTGTTTTTGTAGTATCATTTCTGTTTCGAGATGATTGATCATTGTTATTCATGTTTCAAGATTGTTGCTGATGTAACTTATGTTTAATGATTTATGATGTCATAAGCAATGATTGATGATGTTTGATGATTGAACCAGGCACACGTTTAATGATTGAATGATGTTTATGATTGTTAATGATTGTTTAATGATTATGTTGATGATTGTTAATGATTTAATGAATTGGAGCTCATGCTTAATGATTGATGATCGTTGATGATTGTTAATCACGGGTTATTGAAGGATTCTTGATGATGATTGATGATTGGTAATGTTGTTTGACCAGTAGTAAAGAGCCCCAACCCTTTTTAGGGGTGTGTGTGCTTCGCAATTGTGTGTCTAAAATTCCAGCTCTCCCCGAGACTTTCCCCCAGGTTTTTTTTTCCTTTCCTGTCTTCCTTTCTTTCCTTTTTTTCCTCTCTTTCCTTTCTTTCCTTTCTTTCATTTCTTTCATTTCTTTCTTTCTTTTTTTCCTTCTTTCTTTCCTTTCTTTCTTTCTTTCCTTTCTTTCTTTCTTTCATTTGTTTCTTTTTTTCGTTTTTCTTTCCTGTCTTTCCTTTAAGCACAATTAAAATCATTTAACCACAATTAATAAACAATAAGAAAAAAGAGAAGAAATACAGATCAGCCAGAAAGGTTGTTTCTTATTGCAGTTGCTAATTTCAATTTATCATTGCGATTGCAGAGGCCTGCAAGGGGGTACCCTTTGCGAACTTTTTTTTCTGCATTTTTTTTGAACGGATTTATCAAAAACTGCTGTTTTGAACAAGGACTGAGAACATTTTAATCAAAACTAGAAACCTTAAATACTAGTTGTGAGCTGGTTTTCTGGATCAATAGTAAATCTGAATTAGCCCTTTTCTAATTTAGTAAGGGGTAAATTTGACAATTGGAATTGTCTGGAAAATATTTGCAGCTGTTGTGTATGCTGCACTATTCTGGCAGCTGCTCTGGAACAAGTGAGAATTCAGTACTTTAAAATCAATAAGGGCTAATCGAGATTTAGTAAGGGCTGAAAAATCAGATTCTGAAAATTGATTGCAGCTATTGTACGCACTTTACTATTGGGCAGCTCACACTAATCATGATTGAAATTAAGGATGATGAATGATGACGGTAAATGGTGATTAATGATAGTAAAAGGCTGGTGTTGCTGTTGTTGTTGTTGTTGTTGTTGTTGCTGTTGTTGTTGTTGTTGTTGCTGCTGCTGTTATTCAGACATTGTTTTTGCTGACGATCAATAGTGACTTGTACAATGGTCTTGGTTGATGATGGCAGATGATATGGCTAAGCGTGATGATTTCTGTTTGGTTGTTAGGCCTTGATACTTGGATGTGCACTCCCACTTAGTGAGTGGTCACGTTGCTGTCGATGTTGCGATGTTTGTGCTAATTGCTGCTAACCTTTGATGGTGTTTGGGCCAAGCCATGGGGTAACCCATAAGCCACCAAAAAATGATGATTTTAGATTTGGAAACTATCTGTTTTGGGGGTACCACTATTTTGGAACAAACGCGTTTGAACAATTATTACAATAGTGGGTTTGTGCGGTTTTTGTGGGTCAATCATTGCGATCATTTCACCATTGTTAAGCATCATTATAATAATGGTTTAAAAACGTAATCACTATTAAAAACTGTTGGCCATTATTAAACTCTAACTTTTCATTAACCATTGTTAACCATTGTCAGCCATTGTTCACCATCATCCACCACTATTAACCACGTGATGAACCCGCCCCGTCACATGATCACGTCGTGCACGAGTCGCACGATGCGCGCACCGCGCCAGGACAAGACAGAAGAGATGCAAAGCAGTTTGCAGGAGCCGAGCTGCGATGCGAAGGAGGTGAACCATGATGCGCAGCACCAGCGGCACCGTGGATGAAATCGCTGCGACCGGCGAGCGAAACCATGGCTTTTTCGATGGTTAATAGTGGTTACTGGGTGGATTACAGCTATGAACTTAGCTTTTTAGCTTTTTTGGGATATGATTGATTTACCAAGGGATCTAACAGCCACCAAGGTTAGTCCTGGTTGATCATTGGGTCATCACCATGGATCCACCCTGAACCACCCCATGGGATCCATGGTTTCTCAGCCGCGCATCAGCGACATGCGTTGCGCACCGGGGATTCCCGTGGTTTGTCGGAAACTCGGCAGGACCTACAAGCGCAGCTGAGTGTCCTGACGGAGGAACGTGATATCGCACGTGTCGCTTGGATGGCGAGGGCTACGGCTTGGAAGCGCGGGCTGGAGAAGGTGTGAAGATGATGGGTATACTCACGTGATGCGCAAGATGTGTTGAGAAATGATTTGGTTGACAAAATGGATACACAGCGGTTAAGATGATGTAGATACTATTAATTGATCATCTTCAATCATTATATAAGCATCAAAGTATCATAAGATAGATAGTTGATCGTCCAGTTTGATGGCTTAAGGTTATATACAGTAGTTTATCATTGATCATGGCTACTATCCATGATTGACCTGGACTTAGTAGCTGCAGCCGTGGCATCAACTGCCGGACTGCTGTGCTAGCGATGTAGGGTTGGTCGTAATGAATAGTGGTGGACCTTTCATGGTGCGGTGATTATCCTGATTTAATAGATTTAGTTTATCACGGTGAACTGGTTCGAAATATTTACCATGGTTATATGGTTCCAAATTGATTCATTATTTAGTGGTTTAGTTTAGTGGTTGTCATTTGGTTGGTGGTTTAAAACATTTCTTATTTTCTCTACTAAGTATTGACAAATGGCTGGTTGACTGATATTTTTCATAAGGGTAGTGAGCACCACCAACCAGTAATGATCATTATCAACCATTGTTACTCACATATGGTGGTTTCTCAAAATAGGGGTACCCCCAAATCATCTAGCTATAAGCCAATTATAGTAATAAACCAACCAATTCTGGGGTCCCCTATTTTAAGAAACTCCCATATAATCATTATTGACCATCATTACCCACTATTGATCACTGCTTTCACTAGCTAACCATGGGTGGTGAGCACCACCAAGCAGTCATGGTACGTATCCAGCTGCAGGGAAAGGTGCGACGATACCATGGTCCGTTGCGATACGCGCAACGCGATCGGCCCGTGGCAACGTGTGGAATCACCGCGATTTGTAGGTCAACCATGGGCAAATGATTCGGCTTCTCACGGCTTTCAATGAAACTTGCATAGTTTACTCAAGAGTAATCAGTTGATATCAGTTGTGTAGAATGAGTTGTGTCGCAACTATTGCATCCTATCATTTGTGCAGGGGATTGATGGTGGACAACCAACATCAACCATAACTCTGCAATGTGCGACACGTCCAGTCTCACTACGTACAGACCCGGCCTGTGGTGGGGGCTACTACATGCAAAAGTTGCAGTGAGACAAACAAATAACACATTGGATACCAGGAGAATTGCCCGGAAATGTACTGCCGTCATCCTAACAATGGACACGTGAATTCCGAACCACGTGGACTTGCTTTTTTGACAGACGGAGTGTCTCTTGCAAATAGTACAGATACTTTTTGCGTCGCTCCGCCAGTTCAATCTCAGGAATTGTTTCAAACACAATGGTGGAGGTGACATAAACAATCACAAATCTCCATCAATTTGATCAGCGAGGGGCCTCGTTCACCACGACTTCTTGCACCATGTGTGTGCAACATATTTGTATAAACGACCTGTTTAGATTTTGATCCCTTTTGATGTTTAATAATAGTGATCAAAACCGTTTTTTTATAAACAACCACGGCTTGTTGCACCATGCTGTTCCTTAGATTTTTATTGTAAACAACCATATTTGTATAAACATCCCTGTTCCCTGCTGAAAAATCCTCGTTTTTCTGGGTGGCGCGGCCTGGGAGGGAGCCGCGACTAGCGACTCGCCCTTCCTGGTGCGAGAGCGCAACCCGTTCCGGGTCTCCAGAGCCAGGCTACCAGGAGCGCCCGTTCTTCACCGGTAGGGGTGAAGAAAAGACACTGATGGCAACCCAGGATTAATAAACCCCTGGTTGATTAACTAGGGGGGTTCCCATTTTAATGGAAAACCAAGGCTTTTAAAGGATACCCCTTATTAATCAACCAGGGGTTTATTAATCCTGGGTCAACATTACTACAAGGTGGGCCGCCAACCACTGAACGGTTGGTTGGTTTATAACTAACTTAATTAGCGTGATTTCTACCAGTTATAGGGGTTATAATCCAATTTACAACTACTGGGGGGCCCACCTTGTAACCAGTACAGTATAATGCCCTAACCGAATGGTAGAATTTTGCAATTAAGAATTGGTTTCTTATAGATACCAATAGTTGGTGCAACTATACATCATCAGTGTCATCAGTACCAATTAGCAGGTATGGAATTTTGAACTATGCATGATAGCTGTTGAACCAGAAGTTTGTTGCTTATTATCCCCTACTATTGACCATTATTGATGGTCATAACTATAGGTATAACCCCCCACAAAAGCCGATAAAATCCTATAAGAGCATGGTTATATCCCTTATAAACCCCTATAAATCCCTATATTTTCCTTATAAAACCATTGATTTCGACACCTTTCGACCGGCCCTCGTGAAGTGATCGCTGAGGATTCCGAGGAAGAACTCTGGGAACTCCTCAACGAGAAGGCCGGCCATGGCTGCGGCCAGCACATATATAGCGAGCTGGGCCAGCATCTAAGCCATAGGGGATCTTGACCAACAAGTTCGTAGGGAAAACTTGCTGATTGATGGGGGAACCAGCAGGGAGATCAATCATGATCATGGTAGTTAGATGTGGTTGGGAAGGGTCGAAAATGGCTTGATATGGTGGTTCTAAATGGTTAAACGAATGACCGATGAATAGCGATGAACCTGTCTCCTACAATTATGAATTACCACCTGTTTAGTGATGTTCATTATCCCCTATTTATTGACCACTATCAATGGTTTGAACTAGGTATAATACCTGCAAGACCCAATCAAATTCTTATAAAACCATAGTTATAACCCCTAACCCCCTATAACTCCAAAAAAATCTCTTTAAATCACTGACAAATCTTTATAATTTCACCATATTAATACGCTATGAAACTATTCAGACCCCCCTCCAAGGACAGTGACATGTCCCGGCATTTGCTCGTCCTTCAGCTGTGCAGGAAGACCAGTTGATGGACACCAATCAAGGTGGGACAGCGGTGGAAGCAGAAGTGATAAACATGCTTAGTAATAGTTCATTATGGTTAGTAATGATTAGTGATGGTTAGTGATGGTTATTGATTGTTAGTAAGAATGAACGCATTGATTATTACTTAATTACTAACAATAGTCATGACTAGTAAAGATTGTTAGTGATAGTTCATGGTTGTCAGTGATAGTTCATGATTAAGGATGGTTGGTGATGGCTAATGATGGTTAATGATGGTTAGTGGTGGTTATTGATAGTTAATGAAGGTTTATAGTTGATAGTTGATTGTCATTGATTAGTTAATGCTGGTTGGTTATGTTTATTGATGAGTAATGCCTATTGATGGCAAATGTCATGACAGTTTGTTAGTGTAGTTGATGAAGGCTAGTGGTGGTTAATGATGCTTAGTGATACTTAATGATGGTCAGTGATGAACTAATGAGGTGAATGGCCATGATGGTTAAACGAACCTGGGAATAGAACATATTTTTTTTTAGGAAAACCCTGGGAAATCGGCTATACATGCATTCTTCATCATTCTTCATTGCCAGGTTAATTTACCAGAAGGTAGTCAATGATTGCCAACGATGCTTATTGATGGTTTATGATGCTAAATGTCATGACGGTTGGTGATGATGGTTTATAATGATCGATCATCAGATTCTTGTTCATGGTTATTGCAGTAACAGTTAAGAAACACCAACTGGCTAAGGGGAACTAGACGATAATTGATGATAGTTGATATCAGTTGAGGGAAAACTGTGATCACTGCTGGGTTATCATAGGTAAAACACTGGTTAATGATAGGGGAACCAAGGGTACAGGGTTTTGACCCACTGCCACATGAAGGCTAGTGGAGTATCACCTATGCTGCTTACCGCCTCATCCACAGAATTGTTTATGGTATGTATAGCTTTCACTATCAGCAACCAAGTATCGTGATAGCAGAATAGTTAGCTAGCCCGTTGTAGTTCCATGTGTTTTTTTTGGCAAGTGCCCTAATCAATATGTGCCAAGCTAACTGGAAGACGAGAAGTTATCACTTGGCTCAGTGGCTCATAGTCACCCAGTCAGTTGTCTATGATCTTACCCTGGTCGCAATGGTTTTTTATCACCTGCTGCTTGCAATGATGCTGGTCCTGTCTCATTTGCTTCTCTTGCCATGACCAAAACTGATGAGATGTAATGAGTTCAATTTGTTTTTACTGTTTTGTGGGTAAGATGATATAGCCATTGGAGTGTTGTTGCTCTCAGCTTTTGTATGGTTGGTCGTTTCCATGCATGGCTCCAGTGTTCTCAAATGAGTAGAGGGCGATCTATGTTGAGTTCCACATTGAAATGACAGATGGTCATGACGGCTATGTGGGGCCATCATGTGCAGAAGGCACCCAGCTGATTGAACTCAATGTGATCTGTTTGAATGGTGAGGGATGCATCGTAACCCTCAGCCCTTCTACATTGGGAAGAGAAGTGGCTGGTATAGTTTCAAGGCAACTGCCAAAGGGAGGTGCAAAGCTCACTCTCCACCACCTTGCTTCACCCCTGATTTTGCACCAGACTTTGCAAGAGCAAGGCATCACGGGTAAAACTGCAACACTGTCATGCACCTATGTTCCAACTGATTTGCTTGCTGCAATGAGATTTGCCACAGGATTCTCCGTTTCTGAAGGGGAGACGGCATTGGAAGGGGTAAAGCATCTGCAGGGTACATCTTCGGTAAGTTGCCTGCGCTGTCTCCCTCCAAGTCTCGATACTTTGATTCTTGGCAATGACTTCAATGAAAGCCTAGATCAGGTGACCTTGCCCAGCAATCTGCAAAGCTTGACTTTTGGGAATTACTTTGATCAGAGCCTGGACGGGATCACCTTTCCGAGCAATCTGCAAACATTGACTTTTGGCATTTTTTTCAATCAAACCCTGGATCAGGTAGCTTTGCCGAGCAATTTGCAAACCTTGACTTTTGGCATATCTTTCGACCAGAGCCTGGATCGGGTCACCTTGCCGAGCAACCTGCAAACTTTAACTTTGGGCAGGGATTTCAACCAGAGCCTGGATCGGGTCACGTTGCCGAGCAACTTGCAAACCTTGACTTTTGGCATATCTTTCGACCAGAGCCTGGATCGGGTCACGTTGCCGAGCAACTTGCAAACCTTGACTTTTGGCATATCTTTCGACCAGAGCCTGGATCGGGTCACGTTGCCGAGCAACTTGCAAACCTTGACTTTTGGCATATCTTTCGACCAGAGCCTGGATCGGGTCACGTTGCCGAGCAACTTGCAAACCTTGACTTTTGGCATATCTTTCGACCAGAGCCTGGATCGGGTCACGTTGCCGAGCAACTTGCAAACCTTGACTTTTGGCAGTTACTTTGATCAGAGCCTGGCCGGGATCACCTTTCCGAGCAATCTGCAAACATTGACTTTTGGCATTTTTTTCAATCAAACCCTGGATCAGGTAGCTTTGCCGAGCAATTTGCAAACCTTGACTTTTGGCAATTCTTTAGACCAGAGCCTGGATCGGGGCACCTTGTCGAGCAAGCTGCAAACTTTAACTTTGGGCAGGGATTTCAACCAGAGCCTGGATCAGGTCTCCTTTCCAAGCAACCTGAAAACCTTGACCTTTGGCGATTTTTTTAATCAGAGCCTGGACCTGGTCACCTTGCCGAACAGCCTGCAAACTTTGACTTTTGGCCAATCTTTTAACCAGAGCCTGGACAGGGTCACCTTGCCGAGCAACTTGCAAAGCTTGACTTTTGGCACATGTTTCAGCCAGAGCCTGGATCGGGTCACCTTGCCCAGCACTTTGCAAACCTTGGATTTTGGTGGTTCTGATCAGAGCTTGGATCACTTCTCTTTTCCAAGCAATCTGGGAACCTTGACTCTTGGCTCTTTTTGGAATCACAGTCTATAGATTGGGTCACACTGCCAAGCAACCTGCGAATCTTGATCTTTGGCGATTACTTCAATCAAAGACTGGATGGGGTGACCTTGCACAGCAATTTGCAAAGCTTGACTTTTGGCAATGATTTCAATCAGAGCCTGGATCGGGCCACCTTGCCGAGCAACCTGCAAACTTTAACTTTGGGCAGGGATTTCAACCAGAGCCTGGATCGGGTCACGTTGCCCAGCAACTTGCAAACCTTGACTTTTGGCAATTACTTTGATCAGAGCCTGGACAGGGTCACACTGCCGAACAGCCTGCAAAGCTTGACTTTTGGCAATTTTTTCAATCAAACCCTGGATCAGGTAGCTTTGCCGAGCAATTTGCAAACCTTGACTTTTGGCAATTCTTTCGACCAGAGCCTGGATCGGGTCACCTTGCCGAGCAACCTGCAAACTTTAACTTTGGGCAGGGATTTCAACCAGAGCCTGGATCAGGTCTCCTTTCCAAGCAACCTGAAAACCTTGACCTTTGGCGATTCTTTTGATCAGACCCTGGACAGGGTCACACTGCCGACCAGTGTTTGCAACCTGTTTTGGGTGCGCCATGAATTTGCAGATATTATTCACGTTGAACACATGCATATAGCAATATGATGATTTAATGGAGCAGCCTTTACCAAAGGACCTTGCAGGGGTTGTTACAAAGACTGCATGACGGCGCAGCTCGCGTGCAAAAGAGTTCACCGATTTTGGAAGCTCGAAACAGTGGCTCGTTGGGCATCCTGGATGTTTGAGGGACACGACGTTTGGGGGTTGCACTCAGGTTGTTTTTCGCTTGACCAGGTGTGTAGATTCGGTCTTCGCTTTGGTAATGGTGATATTCTTCAGATTTTTCAAATGCCACACTCCTAAATCACTACTTGTTTGTTTTCACCTTTGAATCCTTTTAATGAATATATATATATATGTGTATGTGTACATATCTATATATGATTATATATGTGTGTATATATATATATATATTTGTGAATATACATTGCCCGGCAAAACCAATTGGAGTGGTAAGCTAGTTTCCATGCGCAGACCCTGCTGTGTTTTAGTTGATGGAAAACATTGTTGGATTATTGCTTCATCGGAAAAAAAAAACAAATTGATGAATAATGAATCATTCTGATTCTTTCAAACACTATTTAATATATGCACATTATCTTTGGGAGTTTCTCAAAATAGGGGTACCCCCAAATCATCCATTATTAACTAGATATAGTAATAAACCAGCCATTTTTGGGGCTCCCTATCATGGGTGTTTCTTAACCATTTGCACCGTGGTAATGTGTTGACTGACAGCCCATGATTTCCTAAATCACCAGTCTGGTGTCACCTTTTTGGGGTCAAATGGCACTGTCAAGGCTTGGAAGCGGACTGTCAAGGCTAACTTATTGGGTTTTGCTTGAGAAATAGGTAAGGCTACAGTAAGTAAAACCTGATTTAAGGTAAAACCTGAGAAATTAGGAAATTGAGGCTTGTCAAGGTTACCATGCGGATCATTTCGCACCACCTTGGCTTGGTTTCCCACTGCGAAACGCGCCACATTGGTTTCATGCAGCGCTGCTCGCCCTGCCATCGTCTCCGCTGTGGAGGCTATGTGAACTTGACCGACCAGATGAATGACATGCGAGAAGAGCTGGAGGAGAAGATTGACGAGCAGGTCAGCCATGCAGCCAATGGAGCCCGTTGAATCGGTGTTGGAGGAGTGGTGGGTAATGAATATGGTTTATAGGGTTATATAATGGTTATGACTTGGCTATAACTTATAACCATCAATAATGCTTAATAGTAGGGAATGATATGCAGCAATAATGACAATAATGCTTGAACAACTACTGTGAGTCAATGATTAATATACTTAACCATCATTCATCCCGAATGGGAATTATTTAATGGTAATTAATTGTGAATATGAATGATCGTAAATGGCAATTGTCAATGATTTATTGAGGTTGCTACTACTTGGTGGTTGATCATTATCAATGAGTGACTGATGGTTTCAGAATGGTTGATCAGCGAGCTTGAGCAGCCAAACAAGCTGCCAGCGCGTACCCTCCTGGAAACTCATAGCGGGACCTTGATAAAAAGGGTATCACAAGTGCGGAAACTGATCATCCAAGCCCAACTGCTGGTAGGGTCAGTTGCTGTTGGTTTCCAGAAGTGTAACTAATGACCACAAGCAACAACCAAGCAGGAGCAATGGGGATTTGACGATCCTACGATCCTCATGTATTTCATGGAACAGCCAGGGTCATCCCAGATAAAGCCCTGGTTGTAACCAGGCAAGGTTCTGCCACTCAAAATCAAAGGCTATAATGATGGTAATGCACAGTTACTACTTAGGATGACAAATCTAGAATTAAGGCATCCAGTATCAATTGGCTAGCCTATCAAGCCTGATCATTGGTTGCAAACATCAGTAGCAAGCTTATTCACCTTAGCCAATATTGTAACATATCAAGCCCTCATTGTTGGTATATCCCTCCTATGGTTGGTTGTACTCATTGTATGTACTGTTATTGACCACTACTTTGGTGTATATCCCTCCTCTTGTCGGTTGTATCCCTCCTTAGAACTTCAGTACTGGGTCTCACTTCCTTCATGTAATATGACGACCTCCTGTCGGCTCTGGGTTTTGAGGGTTGAAGGGCTTCCTGTTGGATAGTTAATAGTAATGCATGGTTATTAACAACGATGGTGAGTAATAGTGAGCAATGGTTAGTGATGGTTATTGATTATTGATGATTAATGAAGGATTGTACTGATCAACCATGGTGTTGGTGTTTTTAGTGATTGTCATTGATGATCAATGTTGGTGAATAGTGAATGATAATTGCAGCTCCTTTTTTATATGATGTACAAATGTATGTAAACATACTTTGTCGGGGGGACAAATATTTAATAATTGCGAAGCGATAATGTCATCGGTAGTGATGTGTCGAGAGAACCATAGAAATCCGTTCCGCCACTTCCCCAGGCCTGCGGATACTACGACTACCCCGCAATAGTATTAAAGATGCATACTGCTAGTCTCAAGTATTTGTTGTATACTGTCTGTTTGTATATAATGTTGCTAAGATTACAAATCAATATATCTACATTACCAAAATAGTATATAGTAGTTGACAGTAGGTCAACCATACTGATCATATTGAACTATCACCAGCTATTATCAACTACTGTACTACTATAACCATATTGTTTTTTTTACAGACTTGTTGGTAGTATATAGATTTGTAGTTGCTGCATTACTAGATTACCACAATGCATTACCATATCACTAGTTCAGGTAGCGACTGATGTGAATGGTCAGCTTCAAATATATATATATATTTATATTTATATATATATATTGTATATCGTGTAATTGACTAAACTGCCATATCAGATTGATGACTAAATCATATGGTGTTTTCTCCAAATCTGGAACCCCCAGACGCATGGTTTACTACTTTAAATGATTCTGACTGGATGACTTGGGGGTACACCCCCATTTTGAGAAACCAACATATCAGTCATTAATATGTATCATTATGGTAATTAGTCCGGGAGTATTGCCATCAGTCATTACCATATATTTGGTTCACTACCTAATCTAGATAAAACCGTGTGAGAAAGAATTCCTATGATTTTAACCAGAAATAATTGCTGGAGTACCATATGATAGAAATTGCCAAATTACCATCATTAGTCGCTGTGTTTACCATACAGCCCCTACAACTATTGGACTATCAATCGTACTACAAATAGTTGATAAAGCATCACAACCATTACCAGTAGTTGGTTTATAACAATATATATTAGGATATCCCTTAGATGCATAATAATAGTTGTTTTACCAATGGTGTAGCATTACCGTTTGTTTTGCCAGTTTAGGACCCTAAATAGTTGCTGTGTTTTGTCATATGGGAAAGAATATCACTGGATGTACAATCCATTGATTATTTGATTTTGCACTAATTTATCCAAACAGTATACTATGACGATTTTATGGATTTACAGATTTACCAAATTCATTACTTCACTATAATTGCTAAATCTATTTCCAAATTATGTAACATATATATATATATATATACATGGTTTGCTTACATTCATACCATTGCCATTCCAAAGCATATATAATTATGTTATATACAGACTACTCGTATTATATACTATATAATTGTGCCATATGATGGATGTGAATCATCCATTGTAAGTATATAATTCCCTATCATTCCAATCCATCATGGTCGTTTATCATCCTTGCTTTACTCAGGATTAACTAACAACATTAACAACATGAAACAACTTTCTAATTCCACTGTACGAACAACAACTTAGTGATTATCATCCTTGCAACTATACTTGGATGTGCACCCCCACGGCTCGAAAGTGGTCACAATTTCCATGATTTCGTAACGAGGTTAGTTCAGCTACCTTATAGGGTTAATAACCATGTTGAACTAACCTCAGGTGCACATCCAAGTACAGATTGATGTACGTTTATCATCATTACCGCTAGTCAAAGGATAGATAAATCATAGTTAATACACATAAATAAAATGCTTACAACTGCATAAACAATAGTTGGATATACTATATTTTTTTCAGTAATATTACTTACATATATACTATTTCACTATACCAAACAATTCATCACAGCTGCATGTGCCATCGCGGCGATCAAGGCGCAGCTCATGGAGGTCTTGGGTGAGCAGAATCAGTTGCGCCTTGCCGATGCCCGGGGTGAAGTGAAGGCATCAGGAACCAATGTGTTTTCGCTCTATGATTGGTGAACCATAATCTGGATGGCTTATACCCACGAATTCTTAGGTTCTTAGTGTTTTTGGGATATGATTGATTTACCATTCATAACCACTAAAAATGCATAATTTTGGCAAGGGATCTAGTTCAGCCACCAAGACTATGATTGGTGAACCATAATGATATTAATGAAGTAGTGAGCCATAATATCTGACGACTTCACTTCACTATAATAATGCCTAGTGAGCCATAAATATCAGGAGCTGTGAAGAATGGTGAGTTGATGGTTACAATGATGGTTGATTGTATATGGTGAATCATGATGAACCATGGATTGGTGCTTCATGATGGTTTATATATATATATATATGGTTCATCGTGGTTTAATGATGGTTAATGGTGTGTTATGGTGGTCAATTCATGGTTGATAGGAGTCAATTGATGGTGAATGGATGGTTGAACGATGGTTGAATGATGGTTACTGGCCTAAAGTGATGGTTGATTAGGATTGATAGAAATGATGATTGACAAACTGGCTCACAGCCTGATAGCTGTTTCAATAGGTAGTAAGCACTAATGATGGCTCATGATTGTTGATGTCGGCGTGAATGTCGAACTTGATCACATGTGTTTTTCTTGGTTATGTCAATCAATTGACAATGATGGTTGATGATGTAGGCCAATGTCAAGCAAGAATAGATTATAGATTCAGCCATCCTGGTTGTTCACAGACTATATTACGATCCCGCCAATTGTCACATGGTTGACTGCGATTCATGAACGTTGACAACCTGGCATGAAACGCCAGCTACCGAAAGTCGCTTCCAAAATATCGCAAGTATTGTTGAACATTATTTGGTTGTGGCAGCTGTACCCGAGCCATTTCAAAACCCATTCAAACATATTCAAACATTCATTGACCAAAGCATGGCACAACTGGAACTAACCGTGGCCAATTTGGATCAACCAATGTCATAATTCATGATCATTGTCCCTCACAATTACTAGTTTTTGGTGGTAATGGGTGAAAGTGGTCATGGTCAATAGTCACTACTATCAACCCATCAAACCATATAGGGTGACCAATATCAAATTTAATCATCATAACCCGCCAATATGGTTCATCGTTACCGGGCATGATCCGAATCGCTTACAATTTCCCCAATCTAGTGAGCACCTTGTACTTTGAATCCCTTACAAATCCCCCAATCTGATGAACACCTTCTAATCCAACGCCCTTACAAACTCACCAAGCTTAACCACCAACTTTTCATGGCCAAGATCACCATGTGAAGCACCGCGGCCCCAAACGCGCTTCGCGGCACCGACCCCCGGGAGCAGAACGAGCGGCGAGCGAGGCTCATCAACGAGGCCATGAAGTTGCGGGAAGAGCTGGCTACTGGGCAGCGGTGCAACTGCAGCTGGAAACAGCAAGGGTTGGTGACGATATGGTGGTTTCTATGGATTTGGGGACCCCCAAAGTGATGGTTAATGGCTAATGCTGGGGGAACCAGGGGCAACTGCCATGGTGATTAAAAATAGGTTAGTATAGGGGAACAATGGTTAATAATCGTTGATAATAGGGTTAATAAGCAACAATGAAACCAATATGGTAGTTTCTGGTGGTTAGTAGTGGTCAATAATAGTTTATGAACCGGATGATAACCAACAATATTGATTAACCATGTGACCCCCAAAGTGATGGTTGGTTTGTTGTTAGAAATCGAAAATATCGGACACTATATAGCCGTTGATAGGGTATCATAAGAATAAGGTATAATAAGGTATGATAATCCACCGTTTGAAATAGTTAACTATTACGTAAATAGGATGATAGTAAGCCACAAGGGATTGGGAGATAATAGCCAACTTGAATGGGTGAATAATGGTGAATAATGGTGAATGATTCATGAAGACCAACTGTGGGTTGAAACATTTGGTGGCCATGATAAAGTCGCAGTTGGTCGCTACTAATGGTGGCCACCGATGCTTACCTGTTCCTCGAGTTAGGTGTAGGTGAACATCCCATAAAATCCCAACCTTAATAAGTGCTCAATATATTGCTATAGGTCAATAATATATATTGCTATAGGTCAATATTAACCACCAATAATGGGGGATATTAACCAACAATAGTAGGGAAAACAATGGTTAATAGTGGGGGAAACCACGGGTACAGGGTTTTGACCCACAGCCATGTTGGTTTAACCAACCATAGTAAGCAGCAATGCTCAACGTTTCCTGTCGATCCTTGGTAGTTGTTTCTTTGCGACAGAACCCTCCGGTTTTGACCCAGCTCGCCACATGTTGCTGTGTACTGCTTGAGGTAACGATATTGCAGTTGGAAGTGGAGCATGAAGTAGATCATTGGATCATCTCTAATCGGATCGATAGAAATATACAAGGGACCGGGCCCCTAGCAGTTATAAGGTGGGTCATAACCCCTATAACTGGTATTTAACCCTAATTAAGTGAGTTGTAAACCAACTTAGTTCAGTTTTTTTGGGGGCCCACCTTGTACATATACAGCTAAGAATAGACCCCAAGGTTATGCTTGGTTTATTGCTATGAATGGTTAGTATGGGATGAAAACTGGGGGGTACCCCTATGACTTGAGAAACCACTACATATACATGTGCACCGCTAAAGTATATGTACAATACCACGTCATTCTTGAAAACGAGTGGTCATAATATCAATGAAGCAGATGACATGTTTGTTCAACGAGATTTGTTTGTTGACATGTTTTTGCCAACCAGGGGTTTCGTCGGTCTCAAGATGAACGCACCAGTAGGACACAACTCAACAGTACTGTATCTCCACAATGGCCCTCTAAAGTGTTGGTGACACTGCATGGTGCAGCCCTGTCAGCTGACTACTGACTCTAGCACCAGCACGTATGTTTGTTGACGTGCTTGTACATACTGCAGCGCCAGGGAAGTGTGTACCCCTGAAACTTGTTGATGATACCCGGCAACAATTTTCAGAAAGCAAATCCTTCCCTACGCTTCCAGTTGCCATGAAATAGTAGGTGACCAACCCCAGTGACAATTAGCCAGTAGAAACAAATCATAGTAACTGGAAGCATAGGGCACAACATAACACGCAATCCCTGGTTTGCTCACCACTTTTCCATGCCTACTGTTTGTATATGTACTCCTGAATTTTCATCCAAAATCCTTGGTGAATCACCCAAGATTTGCGAAGCTGAGGCCAGATGTAAGCAGCAGCCTGCCCTACCGCACGTGGATGTGCCAAATTTGTGGCCTGGCAGCCTCGGTGATGGATGGGTATCCAGCAGCTGGGCGTGGGAAACCACCACTTGTTTGGTACATTTTCTTACATTTTCGTGAGGCAAGGCACCAAATTTGGGAGGGTCAGAATGGGTACTATGTATTTCTGGTTGGTGGTTTCAGTCACATTTTTGATTTTCCCTAGTAATGGTGGATTATAGCTACTATACTAGTTGTTGGTTTGATTGACATGTTTTAATCGATAGCTGGCTGGTGGTTTTGAAAATTTGTTATTTTCCCACATGTAATCACTAACAAATACTTGGTGGAATCGTATTTTGCATAGGGGTGGTTCAACCACCTACCAGATTTGATTGGAGGTTTCATATATAGATGTTTCATGGTCAGCCATGGGGATGAGTGGTTATACACCTTTGTTTGGTGACCCTTGCGGGTTTGGGCAGTGCTCAAACCCAAGGACACCAACCAATCCATTCATCAACGACACCGGGCGACCGCTGCAAGCAACCCAGAGGGAGCAACCCATCATTTGTTGGGGAATATGCATGTCCCTATGCCTCCAATTAGCATGAAATAGTAGGTAACCAGGGAACCCAAGTAAGCAGTTCCATTGGTCGCCAGTTTGATCTGCTCCAACTTGGCAGCCCCGGTGTTCGGCGCCCCGAGGCTCAACTCCATCGCCAACAGCGGCAAGGTGGCCGCGACCGCGGTCGCCGTTCAGGGCATCCCCTCCGATGGCACCGATGGCTCCTGCAACAGCGAAAGCTGACGCTGCAACGTGCCAATGCTGGTAGCTGATCCATGTAGCCAAGGGGTTTGGCTGGTGATTTACATGGTGGGAATCCCAACTTGCCGGTCATGGCGGTTTCAGGTTGAGATTGTTTCAGAGTTCATGGTAGTCAGATGTAGTCATGTTCATGGTTGATGGTGAGCTTTTGATGATGATTGATAGGGTTCGTTGGATGGGTTAGTGGTTGATATGGGATGACAGCCAAACTACTGCTTGATAGTGAGGGATAGCAGGAAACAATAATTGTATACTGTAGATCCAGCCTCCCATCTCAGATGATAACTCACAGATGGCAAAACTCGTGTGGTTTGTTGATATGTAACTACCAATTATGAGTTTGAACTGTATTGTTTGTGATGAACCCGAGAGTCCATATCAGAGGGCTTTGTCAATGTTCCGTAGCTCAAGATCCGAGCGTTATTGTTGTGATGATATACTTTTGATACCAGAAATGCCGGGTAATTACATTGTACTCAGTCAGCGAGAGCAAACTTACAAAGGCGCCATAGTGGTAATTTGGTGCGGCCCAAACTTTGAACAGATGACAGCTGATTGTTTGGGCATACTCCATCGTACTTCTATTTTTACCACAGCATCCAGGAATCCTGGACAGGCTGACGGCTGATGATCCTTTCAATACAATGGTAGATCGATCCATAATTATTCATAAGCCACCCATAATTGGGATATATCAGTATCACCAGCTACTTAACGCAAACTGGGGGTGGACTATTGCTGTGAATCTAGCAGCAAAAGCAACAAAAAGCAGGACGAACAGTTCCCGGGGACACGAGCTGCTGTGTCACTCCAACAGAAAGCCCCCGAAAGTCAAAGTACAAGTTGCTATGGCACACAGACGCAGCGCCCGCCACGAGGTTGAAGTTAGCAGCTGTTTTCCAGTTGCAGATGTACAATATGTAAAAATGTGGGTCAAAAGCAAGAGGTACAGATGGTGGTCGAGCATGGCAACAAAGTCAAGATTTGTGTTTCGTGGTGTGTTCACATGCTTTGAATCTTTGCTACAGAAGTATCATGATTCTGGACCGCTGCTACATGGATCTGCTATGACGCGGCCTAGCCGCGATGCCAACGATATTCGTCTCAATATCTGAATCGTGTGGAAGTTGTGCTGTTGGAGTCTCTAAAGATGATTGACAAGACAGGTTACATATTGAAGACTTGTCCCTCGAAATAATTCTTTCTGTTTCGATTGCATGTTGGTTCAGACCAACCCAGTCGCACAACTTGTGTACCTGCTGCAGTTGCGACGAAACAGTTGCCTGAAGGGCAGCAACTGCGGCACTTCCTAAAGATTCGATGAGTTTTGTTCTTCCAAGGATCTCCTCTTACCTTCCAGACATAGACATAGCGGAGTACCCTGGAGCATTGGCAATCCTTGAGGACCATCGAGGGAAGAACGACCAGTCACAATGATGAGATTATGCGGAGGCTGTTTGATTGGCCTTGGTTTCATGTCATGCTCTTTTGATTGCATACAACTGTACATCATTGTACATCCAAGGGCGCTGAGAAACGGATCCGCTCAAATTTGCTGGTGCAGCCCTGCTTATATCTTGACCGAAAGTGAGCCAAAACTCAGCCAGTTTCATTCCATATCCCATACCATTTGTGTAAGGGCACTGTGCATGTAGACTTCGTTAAAATCCGTTTGAAACACTTATAACATGTTTCACTGGATCAATGAGGTAAATGCAGTAAAACAATACAAGGCGGATTTTAGAAGGTCGAAGATCTGTGCCAGCAGTAGGTTGCAAGGAACCCAGATGTCGCTGAAACTGCAACCAACCTAGAATTCTACATGATGACTAGCGCAAGTATGTTCAATCTCTACTTACAAGTAGCTGGTTCAGGTAGCGCTGATTAGAAATGATTCGAATACTTTGGAGAAATATCTAGGGCAAACTCGGCAAATTTCAGGGATAAGATGACCTGAAGGTGGTGTCTCAAGCTATGTTTGGAGGTGATGCTGGCGATATTTGTGGCTCCTTCCACGAGTGATAGGAGCGAGCAAAAAAGAAACATAGCAGCGGCGCCATGGGCACTCGGAACCACCTACAAGAGGCGGTGCCAGCGGCGCGTTTCGTTACTGGCTTGGTCCCAAGTCATATCAGATATCAGGCCCTATAGGCTTCCAGTTACCATGAAATGATAGGTGACCAGTTCTGGCTTCTACCAGTGTTGTTTGGGGTTGGTTTACTGCTATATTTACTACAATGGCGACTGGAAGACTCCGATGGCAACTGGAAGGGAGGGATACGACAAATGTAGAGTCCATTGGCCAACCAACGTCAAACATATACATGTGCATTCCATTTGGTTCACGATGTTGGAAATTAGCATAGACAAACCACTCGTAGCATGGTTGACTGTTATAGCATGTGGCTCACTGTACTGACGATTTACGGACCAGGATGTTCGGGTACAAGCGCCCTGAGGTGTTGCTACTAATGTCATTGTGTGGTTCATTGATTTCTTGGGTGCAGCCAACGATGACACTAGGTATTGGTTGCATACGACCAAGGAAGGGAAAACAAGCCTATCCCCTTTGCTCAATACCTTGATTCCTTAAGAGCAAGCTAGTCGGGACGCGCAAGTTGTTCTCAATTGCCTTGTGGATGTTTGGTCTCTACATCAAATCGTAGCATGCCGTAGTTGCCATGACCCGCATGGTTCAAACGATGCTTTCTCCTTTGGATCTCGCTGAAGATGTGTCCTTTTGGGTGGTGCCATGTCAGCTAGACCAGGACCAACTTCCGCAACAGGCATGCTTCAACTGTACACATTTGACCGTTTCGCAATGCGCGCGCGTCGAAACCCGGGCGGTGCCTCTTTCAAGGCAACCCACCACCATGTGCCGCGGTCGTTTTATGCGGCTTTACTCAGCAACAGCGTCATGACGTTTGAAGGGCGGAAAGACGTTGTTGAATTTATGTGGCGGAAGGATGACAAGTCATGCGGCGGAGGTACTTCATGAAACAATTCAAGCTTGCGTACACGGCTGATAGCGGTACCCTCAACCATTCCAGATCATGTTTTTAACCTCAAAACAGTTGCACAACACGTAGTGACTCTGTTGTGGTTCTTTGATGCCCTGACGCGTTGCACATGTTTCTGGCTCTGACGTTGATTCGAAGCTGGGTAAGAAGGGCCCGGTGAAAAAGTGGACGTAGAAGTCATCATGATGGTCCAATTAGCCGTCATCAACCTTCATATAGGTATATATCCCCAATCCTTGTTGGTTATTATCTACTACCATCAAACATTTGCCACTAGTAACCATTAGTTGCATATGGTTATAAACCCGCTCGCTTTAAAAACATCATCAACCCAACTAGCTTGTTGCTAGGGCTTCCAAGTAGGGCGACCAGCTCGTCGCTTGACCATCGCTTGACCATCGCTTGACCATCGCTTGACCATGCGACTGTATAACCATGGCAAGTAGCAATCCCAGATTTCTGCCAGATGGTTGCATCCTTCACTGTCCATATTGCGGTCACCAGTGCTGCACGAAATCGACGCCAAGCGCGAAGCAAACAAAGTGTGGGCGAAGCCGCTTGTGCTGTCGGCATTGGTTTGAGGCAATTGGACATGTGGTGGTTTCTCAAGCCATAGGGGACCCCGAAACTTATGGTTGGCTTATTGGTATAAATGGTTAATAAAGGATGACTTGGGGATCTCCGATTGTGAGAAACCACCATGTGGGAATAAGAAGTTGAGATGAAAACATGACCAACAAAGATAGAAGAGGTACATGTTGATGCATGTTGTATTCCAACACATATATTTATATCATGATATATCAATATTGTTTTATGGTTGCGTATTTTATTTGCACATATGCCATGGGCCACATTTGCCATGGGAATACTGCTGCTAAACAACAACCAAAGTTCCACCAATTCAATAGTTGGGAGGTGGTTTGATCTTTCACTGTTATGGAACTAAGTACAAAAATCAAAATGATACAAAAAGAGTTTGGATCACCAATCCTGAACAGGGACTATCAACACGGGTCATCAACGAAAGTGAGAATACCTGCATCTTCGAAACATACCTACATTTGAGCCTGACCTCAAATAGCAGCCTGAACAGGTGTTGGTTGATAATTTCAGCCTGCGGGCTGATTTGCTTAATCGGGCGATTCTTCTGGCTCCCAGGGTCTATTGATTTGTTGAAAAACAAATGCTTAACTTTGGTAAAAGTGATTCGGGCGATTCTTCGCGGTATTCGGGCGATTTCACCCGACCGGTGCTTTTGTCATATTCTGAACAATGACCATTACACAAATAATTGAAAATGGCTGAAACCCATTCGGGCGATAATTTCATCCTCGGGCGATTCATCTTGGAACGGGCTGTTTTTCAGCCTGAACAGCTTCGGGCTAAAATTCCGGCCTTCACGAAGATCTAGGTATTATCAGCCAAGAGGCACATAGAACCAGTGCTTGCGTATAAATGTTTCGTGATTTGTGGATCAACCATCAATCAGCATCAGCCAACACAAATCCACCCACAAATCCACCAGTGGCACCCACCACAAATGCACCATAAACCCACCACAAATGCACCATCCTCATCCACCATAAACCCACCAGACTCGTCATCCATTCCTTCACCCAGCACGAGTCCACCATCGCCTCACCAAGGCCGAGGGTCTCTCCTTGGACTCGTCGCACATCGAGGGCTTCCGACTCAATGAGGCACGGTGCGGGTTGGAACCGCCAAAGGTTTAACGGGCCGGTGGGGTGGTGGGTTGGGTGGTGAGTGAAGGTTGGTGGGTTAAGGTGGTGGGCTGGTTGGTGGGTTGGTGGGTTGGTGGAGTGGTTATTGATTGGTTAATGGTTGGTGAATGGTTGGTTAATGGTTGGTTCACGGTAAAATGATGGTTACACCATGATAGAACCATGGCTAAGTGCGGGGATATACTGGTTGGTAGGATGGTGGGATGGTTGGATGGTGGCTATCATCCACTATACAATAAGTTTCACTTTTTTACAAACCCAGGTATGCCGACCAGACGGGTTTTTGAGTTTGCTCTGTAAAACATATCATACATCATTCAGCCAGGGTATCTACACTTAGCTGGTTCCTGCTGTGTAGAGTTGTGAGCTGCCGGACCGTTTGAGCAGACTTTCAACCACTCTTTGACCAAAGCTAGCCAGGAAAGTAAATGCATAACAAGTATCAGCTGGTATATCTACCACAAATCAACCCATTATTTGTTATAGTTCAGCTATTATTGGCTATGTACCAACTACAGGTGATGAAGCATTAGATCTACCACCGGTGATTTGTTCCCTGAAGAACCAGAATCATTTTTAGGAATCAATTGTGCTGAATGATTTGATTATTCACCAATCAGCTATGTGTTGATTGTCCACGGTTTGGGGTCAACAACATGCAAACTTACCACACACATATTATGAATAAGCAAAACGTTTTGACTGTATAATCAACGTTAGTAACACAATCACTAACCATGACAGAAAGACATCATTCATTAACAAACCCAATCTGTTGAGTATTCATTGTTGTTTCTTTACATTAACAATTATATAAGATCAATCATTAATGTAACTGCAATACCAATAAATGAATCATCAACGTTTACATTTGCAATCCGCGACTCTACTAAACTGAACAATCTTGACTATCAAACACATGTTTCAATTTGCCATTAATAGCCAACACTAACAACTTGTGCAAAGATGGATCTTGCTAACATTCACAATCAAGAATCAACACCAACAATTCCTACAATAACAATCACTAGTAATCCTCTTAACAATTACAATCCTTAACACTAACATGAACAATCTTGACGATCCAACATGTTCTCGTTTAACCATTAAAATAGGCAACATTAGCAATTCTTTGGCAAGATGCTGCCAAAGTATCATCAACAATCCCATCCCATCTGTGCCACGTTGAACCCTGCGCTTACGCGCATCTCCAGGTGATGAACGAGTGGTACTACTCCAACGCGGATCCCGCAGATCCCACGCAGGAGGTGCGCAATGGTGGCGCACGGCTTCCGGCCCGGTAGCCCAGGTGCATTTTGTGGCTTCGGGGGTGGCTCGGTCACAAGGGTCACGTTGTTCCGGAACAGCGATGCGCTTGTGCTTAGTGATGGTCAATGGTGGTTTATAGTGGTTAATTGATGGTTTATATATGGTTAATGGTGGTTTATAGTGCTTTTACTTGAGCTTAGCTGGGTTATAAGCGATTTTGTTCGGTGATGCGATCTTTCTTTGTAGCTATAGCGAGAAAGTTGGAATCACTAACAGTGGGTTGTATTTATTGATAGTAGGATAGTATTCGGTGAATTATATTGCAGGTATGATTACTATTAATCATCACCAACCATCGTGATATGCTCCCAACCATCATATAAACTAGCAGAATTATTTACAATCATCATTAAGCATATCAATCACAACATTCACTAGCATATCAATCTTCATGACTCAATCACCATCTAGCACAACAATCATCAAATTTCATCAATCACAATCCTTGACTCACCATGAATCAATCGCCATATCACCCCTCACCATATTCACCGTATCAATCTATGACTCGGCATAACCATCACCACGTTAACCATCATATTAACTATCAGTCATTGACTCACCATTTATCAAGCATGTTAACCATCACAATATTAACCATATCAAATATCAGCATTTGCCAACCTTGACCAACCATTAAGCCACCATTGACCCACCATTTACCAACCATAAATGTGGTTAACCACCAACCCACCCCACCATTTACCAACCTTACCCATCATGTTAACCATCACCATTGACTCACCTTATGACTCACCCTATGAATCACCATGCCACCTGCATGGCGGATGGCTCACCTAGGCCTTCTCGCTGCGCTTGCGTTCGCCCACCACGTTGGTGCGGGGCCACTGCTGCACCGGTGGTAAACGGATTAAGGGAGATCATGATGAGCATGGTGGACTGAATGGATGGTGGTGAAAAAGAATGATCATTTGATATTTGGTTGGTGGTTTCAACATGTTTCAATCATGGTTTGGAAAGCTTAACTATAGGGGATGATAAGCAACAATTATGGTCAAACAACTACTGGTTGTAGTTTTACAAGGGCTTGATAGGAGTTGCAACCCGTTAATAATGGTGGTTTCAACCGAATGGTTAATCCTAGCGAGAATCACAAGCAACAATGATGGTTAAACATTAAGTGTCGGGTGATTTAAAACATTTTCCCTTGCAATCATTAACACATGGTTGGTTGACTGATATGTTTCAAAGGGGTTGAAACCACCAACCAGATAATCATTTGATTTCGATGATTGGTGTCAAATGAATGGTGGTAACCTCATTCAGAGACTGCTTAGATAATGGTGGTAACCTCATTGTCATTTGATACTTACGCTTAGATAATGGTTGATTAGTGGTGAAAGGAGGACGGTCTAATGTTTAAGTGATGATTGATTGATGGTTGATCATTGTCTAATTTGATGCCTGATTGTCACTTAGCGTTAACAAAAAGACATATTGGTTTGTTTTGCAAACAGATTCTCAGTCCATTCATGTTCCTGTTGTAGAATGATTCATCGCTGATTCATTAGCAGTTCAAGAACTTGGTGGTTTGCAGCCACGCACTTAGATTCTTAGCCTTTTTGGGATACGATTGAATTATATTGAATTACCATAAAGCCACTAAAAAACAACTTTTTGCAAGAGATTTAGTTGCGCCACCAAGAGAATGGTTTCAGGTGAATGGTTACTGTAATGGCTACCCAGGATGAAGCGAAACCCCTGGTTGATGATCATAGGGGGTATCCCCTAAAAGCCTTGGTTTTCCATTGAAACGGGAACCCACCTAGTTAATCAACCAGGGGTTTAGCTTCATCCTGGGTTTCCATTAACCTGCTTTAAATGATGTCAACCATCACCAGCGGCCACCAGCACCTGCCATGGATGGTCCAGCAGCTGTGACCATCAACCGGTGGATGCTACAGATCTCCTATCACAAGCCATTGGTTGATAGATTTTCATGCTTAGTTACTGGTGAATTCATGGTTAATTACTGATATTTGTTTGTTAATGGTTGATGATCCTTGTTAGTGACAAGTGTGAATGATTTTGCTCGACAATCGTTAGTAGGACCCAAACCAATGGTGTCATGAACGCCGTGAATTTAACATTCAGCCACTGTATTTGGTTGAATGATGATGACTAAGGATTGTGAGAAGTTGTTACCAAGCAACTGCTACAGTCAATGATTAATTGATAACTATTTCATCTAGTTGGTTGCCGCGCATTCCAGTGATGCTGCGCTCAAGCTCTAGCCATTCAACCTAGATGGCTAGCTGTGGATTGATGATGTTGACCAGAGCTGACATGGTCGTGAGTTACCTTATGGAGTCAGAGGGGATCAGGTCAGTCGACCTGAAGGTGGTTAGGGACAGCTATGGTGTTGGGTTCTGTCCTGGTGTCTCGCCTGACGCAGGGGGTGGTTTCAACCCTGCCCATGTGGACGGGCTGCGCTCACTCGCTAAAGAGCTTGGCTGGGAACGCCTGACGATGGCGCCCCCTTCTGACGGCGTTATCAGGCATGGGCGCCCTCACTCGCAAGGGCCACCGATGAGAGGATCTCAAACTCGAACTGCAACGCCCCCAGCTCAAAGATCCGAGTCATTGCCAAGGGCGGCTGCAGGGACGTCCAGCTCTGCCCCTCCTCCAATCACCCATTGGCAGCATCAGCCTCAAGGGAACGGGTTAAGAGGCTCTTCGGCATTCGGGGCCCTCGCTGAAGTCGAGGACAGTGACTCGTACTGATTCTGATGACACGGGTGATGGGACGTGGCAGCAAGTTCAAAAGTTTCATGGTGATTTACAGCTTGTCGTTACAGCGGCCAACCACTACATCATCTTCGGACCAGCCAACAGCCACAGCATCGACTCTTCAGTCGCAAATCTGAAGGCTTCCTGCCACGGGTTTGATGTGACTCAGTCAGCTTACGAGGATTATGACGAGAGGTTGGAGAAGCTAGTCACTGTCGTCAAATACAGTGAATTCAGGGGAGGGGGCTGCGCAAACACGAGGCCTGAGAGAATGAAGAGAGCGTGCCTGGCGCTTGGGGCTGTGCTCGCCACCCACGACCAAATTCAACGGTGGGCTGACACACAAGCGAAATCGTGTCACATGACTGTCATTCTGAACATGCTCTCCGGTGAAGTGACAAAACCACCATGGCAAGTAGCTGGATTAGCAATAAACAAACGGGTGTTTCTCAACTCATAAGGGACCCCCCAGCTATCATCAACCATTTAAACCATTTTTAGGCATCAACCATTTACTTGACTTTATAAGTAGTCCCATAGTGGTTGATAACATTATAGATAAGCTGGTCCCATATTACCTATTTATAGTCAACCAACCACGACTTTGGGGCCCCAGTCACTGGCTAGGTCGAAGCACCCATCAATGGCGGGTTGCGCAATTGTGCCTTCCTGCAGGAGATGGGTGATGAGATTCAGATCATCTCCCCCTCGGATTTCTACCTCTTGGACACCTTGGGGCACCTTGGCGATGAGATTTTTGGGGCATTTTTGGGGGAAGAAGTCCAGGGAATCATAGGTTGTTGAAGCATTTTTTGGCGGAGGAAACGGGAAAAATCGGGCGTTTGATCGCTTATTGGCTGGTGAACACATTGAAACACTAGTCTTGAGAAGCATCCAGCGACGATTAGAGGGGGAGGATTGGTGAAGAATATACAGATAAATGGTATAAGTTGGCTTATCCCCCAAGGCAGTACTGCTCCAAAAAGTACCGAAGATGATTTATCACTACTGGTGGTGATGACCTGTGTCGCCAATAAGAATAATTATCATCCAGCTTGCTGTTTTATCAAAAGGCAGAACCTACCAGCTTAAGCCTTTTTGCTCTCAGGCTTTTGATATGGTTCGACAATGTTGATTGGGTGATGGTTCACTAATGTTCACTGTACTTTCACCAAATTTTTAATATCTAAGGTTAGCTTTGATATGGTTCACTCAACCCGCTGGTTCACTCTCACTTGGCTGAAGTGCGTTGTCTGACCTCACCAGCGTCATATGCGATTTGCTTCACCTGCGAGCTGGTAGGCAAGCTTGGCCATCGAGCTATGTGGAGCTATGAAATAAGGGTACCTACACTCCAGTAGTTGTGAAATTAGGTATAGGTTCACCAACCAACCTGGCTGGTTAACTAGCTGGTTAATGGTTAATAATAGGGGATGATAACTAACAATTACATACAATTATAGGGGATGTATAGCAACTATGTGGCTACGGGTCAAGCAGTTAATCAACCAACAGATGGGGGACAATCACCAACAATACTGGGGAAAACAATGGTTCATGATGGGGGAACCAGGGGTACAGGGTTTTGACCCACAGCCACATGGCAATGGACAATCACCCATGTTTTATAAAGAAACCTCGGGAAATGATCCATTGAAATGGTGGATGTAAACATCCATGTTTTAGGATTATTGGTCCTTTGGTAATCTAAAACCTCGGGAAATGATTTATTGCCATGTTAGATTGCCAGAGGGTAGTAATTGGTCACTTCGCGGGATGTGAACAGCCAGGGCACCAACGCTTTGACGTATTCGTTTATGTTAACGTGCTTGGAAATTACTCGCGGACCTACTGGCCTCCCTACGATTCAGGCAACTGACATGCATACCTGCTTTCTGTACATGTGTGAGATTATGAATACCTGTTCATACATATGTTTTCCTATCATATTACATATATGTATTTATATGTTTGATTATACATGTAGGATCTAGGGATGTTGTGTCAATAGATTATGAATAAGTTTACGCATGGTCGCAGCACACATGGTCAATAATGGGTAATGACAAATGCATTTTTACCGTTATATATGGCTTTGGGCACCTTCGGTCAACATCACATCAATGACAGAGCCCGTCCACTGTTGGGATGTTCATCTGACATCTTTTTGGTATGATCTGTATGCATCCATAGCTATGTTGCCATCGCGTTTATGATATATTATATCAATTATTGGTTGTGACCAGGAGAGATTTGTTTAGATGTGTATTTAGCTTGTAACAATCGTGACAAATATCTTACATATACAAAAGATTATCGTGTACACAGTTTGCACTTGTTGGTTTCTATGTTTTGATTGTAGCAACTAGCGATTATCAAGCAATAAAACAACGGCCAACCCTCAACAATTATCAACCTAGCTATTGACCATCACAATCCAGTATTAAACGGATTTGAACAATTACTAACCATTATGAAGCATTATTAGTTAACCATTATTTGCGATCATTAAGCTGATTTTTAACCAGTATTAACCATTGTGGAGCATTATTAAGCAGTATTTACAATTGTTAAGCTGATTTTGAACCATTACCAATCACGATTGAAGCATAATACAGCATGATGATGTAACTTGGTTAACCATCCATATCCATGGCACCGCCTTACACCAGGCCGGTGGTCAACCGGCGGTCACGCCCGCGGTTCAGGAAGTGCCGCGGTTTCCGTTGGATAGATCCCACAGCAGGCCGGGAAGCTGGGACGACAACGGTAGCATCCAGTTGAGTAACTGGTTGAGTGGTCAGTATTAACTGGATGGCTTATACCCACTAACCTTGGTTTTTAGTGTTTTTGGGATATGATTGATTTACCATAGAACCACTAAAAATATATTTTTAGCAAGGGATCTAACAGCCACCAAGAATCATTACAACAACAATGGCAAAGTAGGCAAACATGTAATGATTGCTACTGGTTGAGTAACCGACCAACAACAATGGGTAGTAACTAGGGTTATTATGCCCAATTTTTGAATCAATATCAACCAACCAACAATGGGGTAGTAACAACAATGGTTAACTAGTACACCTTGTTGATGATTCATAATAGGGTATAAAGCAGTCATAGTAGGGGGTGGAGCAGCTATTTATGGCTATGGGTCACTATTAACCAACCGGTACTGGGCGATATTAACCAACAAAACTATAGGGAAACTAATGGTTACTGACAGGGTTTTGACCCACTGCCACATGTATACTTAAGTATATACCCAGATAGATTTTGGTTGACTGTGATAAGATAACCTCATTTAATCTAATTTATTTGTATTTATGCATATGCGTTGAAACCATGTATGTACATATATATATATATGTGTGTGTAACCACTTGCAATTATGTTAATACCCAGGCTGGCCCATGAAGATCAGTGCAACTATGCACAGGAGAATAAGCCTATGTATGGCATCTAACAATTCATTCCTGCACTATGAAGCTTGCTGCTTCCAATGACGGTGCTTATGCATCCACTGGGGTACTACTCTGAACACTTTAGGTCTTAGATTATTCAGCAGCCCCAATGGTGTAGCTGTGCGCACGAATTATGTAACCATCGCACATTCTATGTCGCTGTGAACGATATAGCGGGGTATGAGGGTAAATCAGGGTCTGGTGAGTGGTAGTGTCCATGATTAATTCCGTTGGGTATAGCATGCGTATGTAGCGATACGACCACCAATGATGGTAGACAAACCAACAACACCATTCATATCAATGGTTCATGCATCTCACAATCTTGGAAAGTGGGTACAGCAGGGCAGATTATTGGCTTGCAATGAAACATTGTTCGTAGATTCTTTTCCACAAAGACAAAGATGATAGATGATTAGTGACATTTTGAGGATGGGCATTGATTCACAAGAATATGTTGGCTCCAGCTGATACCAAGATAATTTTTGGATGCCCATTGCATCACTATGGACACCGAACATGATGAATATTATACGCATGTTTGATCATATCTGTATGAATCTGTTTACTTGATTTACAGACATGTATTTTATATATATATATATGTCTCCATTTATGTGTCCGTGTTTGTGTGTCTCTCTCTGACTCTATGTATTAGTGTATGTACTTTTCTTACTCAAGTACACAATTTTGGTACACATGTATGAACGCATTCGTGTTGTTGTTTCATGATTTGCGGACTGGTTCATAGCATATTCCATTTGTATACATACTTATCTACATATATGTATCTATGTATGTTATGTTATATATAAGCATGTATACCTAGAAATCTATAATATGTTTGCACCCATGTATTTACGCCTCAAAGATTTTAACGGAGACAGCGCACTGCTCGCTGCCTTGCAGATGTTCCAGTGGCCACCTTCACGCCTTTGCCCAACTCCATGGTCGTGTCCGGGAACGCTGCAGCTGCCATGGGTTCATGATGTCTGGCCTTTCCATTTGGCTATGGGTCAAGCAGTTGATCATCAACTTTATGGCTTATAAGTTCACCAACCAAATCATAGGGAAAACGATGCTTAACAGTGGGGGAACCAGGGGTACGGGGTTTTGACCCACAGCAATTTGGGTGTGTCTCAAAACAAGGTCTCCCAAAATGGATGGTTTATCACTATCAATGACTATATATTGGATGATTTTTTGGGGTCCCCAATTTTGAGAAACACCCAATTGCACAGAAGGCGCTTTGACTTGTGAAAGACTGAGTGATGCCTGACTTTTATATATATATATATATGTATCTATTTATTTATTTACATTTGATTATACCTTGTATATGTCACACTCCCGTTACATCAAGCGTAAACTGTTCTGCTTATCCACTTCTACTGTATTTTCTAAGTATACCAGCACTTTTTCTTTCAACTAGATCGCTGGCCGGGCAAATTGAAGACTTGACCGAGCAGCGTACCTGTGGATACTGTGAGTTACCTTTGTGAGTGTTACAATAGGTTTGAACAAATACAGTATGAAAGTTGATTATGCTCAACATTTATAGTGTTCATTGTTTCATAACTCTGCAACCTTCACAATTCTGAACCATGAGTACCAACCAGACCAATGATTAGCCATTGTTGACGAATTGTTGGTTGATGCAATGGTTGTTTAACTATATTGGCATCATTACTATCATTACTAAACAATAGTTAACTATTCTCAATCATTCTGGATGGTGATGACCCGGTGATGAAGAAAAAAGTATGGTGCTATCATTTGGTGTCGAGTGTTGCTGATAAGATCAGTTCGGCGTCCAACCGTGAATTCATAGTCTTTCCTCAAGAAGGGTAATTAGTTTGGATACTCATAGTCTACAAGAGCAAGGTGTAATGGTGCAAACTCGCCAAACAACACATAGTCAGATTATGATGATTCGTAAGTCATGTCAATTAGTTGTTTTGACTGACTCAAGCGAAAAATCCGAAATTATTATAGGAGTCCACCCACTAACATTCATAGCCAGGTGGGACCATTTGGAGAGAGAGAGAGAGAGAGATGATACTGGGGAGCGATGAAGCGAGCAGAAACTGAAGCTGCTGCCATTGCTTGTGTTTGACGTTCCTGCTGTTGGTGCTTCTGTTGTTGCCGCTGTTGTTGTTGGTGGTGGTGGTGCCGGTGATGGTGTTATCACGCATGATTGTTGGTTACTGGTGATTGTTGGTCAATTAATCCTCCGTCATCAAAGCAATAGGAACCATGATTCACCACTATCAACCGCTATCAATCATGATCAGCCACTATTGACCTTTATTGATCACTTTCAAGGAATATTACTTCTCAATTAGCAATTATTACAACCATCCTTAATGTATCATTACTCATTGTTTTCATCATCATTAATCATTGATTAGCCATTACTATAACCATCACTAACCATGAATTAGCAACTTCCAACCCTGAATCACCAGCCAATCCAGACGCTCCGCGTGGGTAGGTGCAACGCCTCCTCCATCACCATGTACATCATGGAGCCCATCGCTGTGGAACGCGTCGGGGAAGCCCAGCTGGTTGGTGGAACCTGGAACCCTGTGGTGCAGCTTTTGGCAGAATTGTCAGCTGTTTTTTGTGGTTCTTGTGGTTGTTGTGGTTGTTTCTTGTTTCTTGTTTCTTGTTGTTGTTGTGGTCCTGTTGTGGTTGTTGTTGTTACTGTTGTTGTTGGTGGTGGTGGTGATGGTGGTGGTGGTGTTTCGGTATTGTGAGGTTTGTGCGACGGCCATGCAGTTTTCTTTGTTTTGTTCTTGTCTATCCAAGTGGTGGTGGCATGTGTATTGGTTTTATCAATATTTAGATATGGTCATTCATTTGTTCTTGTATTTATGTGTTTATTTACTTTTTAATATACTTATTCATTGACTTCTTAAGTTACTTATTCATTTATATACAGTACGTGTAATTACTTGTGTTTTATTTGTTCATTGGTTTACTTTGTTTATGTGAGTGTTTTTTTTATGTACTTACTTATTTACTTATTTAGTTGTTTATTTATATGTTATCTATTTATATCTGGACCTGCTTTATTTCTTTATCGTAATTATTTATTTATGTGTTTATTGATGTATTTCTGTATATGTGTATTTATGTGCGCATATTTTCTGTATTAAAACGGAGCCAACCATGAGAATGGCAATCGACTAGCTACATTCAATCATTTACAATGGTGCGATAGCTATTCAGATTGTGTTTAAAGCACGGTATCAAACCGAGAAATGTTCAGCGTCCTCAAATCTCAGAAGACTTTGTGTTTGATACATGGCTGCTGGTTTTTAACATTGTGCTTTCCATAATATTTGGGATGGCTATATAGCTGGTTGGTTGGTTGACTGATACGTTTGATAGGGGTGGTTCAATCACCAACCGTATATTTTCCGATTTTGCTTTTGACTCCAGGTGAGACCGACCGGCTTTGCACGCTAATGTGTACAGTGGACCCCCCCCCGATAAAGCCTATCCCTGCTCACAATCAAGAGGGAAACTCACCAGCAAGCTGGGAAATCATGGATAATCCTACCCTGCCCTTCCAGTTGCCATTGTAGGGACCGGTCTCCAGCTGCTTTCTACCATTTTTTGCGGGGCTTGCTTACTACAGTGGCAACTGAAAGGGTAGGGCCATGTTAGACGATCAACGGCGAGCTGGCCATTTGGGTAGCGAGCTAAGGGGCCCAGGGGTACAGCCCTTTAAAGGCGGAGCGAGCTAAGGAGCTATCGGTAGGGTTCTAAACCAAATGCTAGGAATTGGGGTTTAATGGTGGTGAAGTGGTTCATATTTGCATGAACGACCAGTGTTTCATTGATTATTGAACCAACACTGGTTTGATGATTTTCTGCATCATGGCAGATTCATGCAACGCAGTGGTCTTCGAATGAAGGGTAGATGTCCCAACGGACGAGTGATGCCAAAGGGCAAGGGATGGATTTGTGAAAATGACAACAGTTTCTCAAAATAGGGGTCCCCAAAAATGATAAACCAACCATTTTAGGGTTCCATGTTTTGAGAAACCCCCCATATCCGGCCATTCAACACTCTGTTGCTTATTTCTGCTGGGTGCATGTTGGTGTTTGCTTTTGCTGGTTGGTGGTTTAAAAACATTTTTGGTTTTCCCTAGTAGTTGGTAACAAATGGTTGGTGGACTAACATTTTTCAGACGGGGTTGAAATCACCAACCACTTGTGTCTATGAGTGAGATGCAGGACTACTACATTGAGTTTGGCTTGGACATCTACAATCCACTGAGGACCCTGTCTCGAATGCTGTGCGTTTTTGTGTCTCTCGAACTGCATGCAAAACAACGCGAATAATGCCCATGGTTGGCCATGTGTTCTTACCCCAGATCAAGTCAACCCTAATGATAGGGAATTTATTAGCGTAAAACCTTGACAAATCTTTGCGATAAAATGAAATTCACAACTTAACCTCCATTGTTCGATATCAAAACGTTTGTGATTATGTTTGTTGTTCTTATTGTTGTTCTTGGCATATTTGCTGTTGATTGTTCATCTTGATCAGGGTTGATTCCAGGACAAAACATCCCACAGCCACCAATCATGTGTGATCATTTTTATCAGTCCGCCATGAAATGCCATGAACTCCGAATTGATTTCCCATTTATTCATCACCAGATCTATTCACAAACGATGGAAAGCACGACAAGCAGCCATTGACACCACTAAATTAGATCTGTTATTAATTTTCTGTTGTGGTTTCATTAAACTCACCATTGCCTCCTTGGTTTCATGCCTCATGAAATGCCATGAAATGCTACGAAATGCCACCATGATTGTTTCACCATGCCTGGACATTATTTGCAATAGTTTCATGATAGCTTCACAGCCTATATCTCGATACTCACCATAATGTGTCTTCAGCAACCTTGTGAATCATGGCTAATGATCACTATCTACCTTATCATGGTGAATCAATGGTTCCCATTACCATTGGTAAAGCATCATCATGTAACGATGCATGTCAATGAATGTCTATTGATGATCTTCGTCACTGGGTTTTTAGATTTTCCAGAGGTGGTCCTGAATTGATGCTGACAATTGTTGACATGATACCGCTACTGGTTGACAACACTCGCTTCACTGATGATGGCTAATTCACCAATAAGACTGGGGTGAAAATTATAGAAATGGACATATACTTTCACCATAAGAATGGGGTGAATTGACTCTTATGACTCTTGTGATCCATGAATATAAGAGATATATGGGATACAACCATGGCTTCACTAAGCCCAGGTGCACATCCTTCACAGCAGTCGCGATGGCAGTCCAGCGCCAGGACCCCTCCGTTGACGGACAACTTTTGGCAGTGCACCGTGGTCAGTCCGGAGCCCAGGAGGAAAGCGCGCCACGACGTGTGTGGAGCGATGGCGGTGAAGTGGCGAACTGCCGAGTGGTTTCAACCATGGTTAATAACGGTTGATAACAGGGGTTGATAATAGGGAATGAGAACCAAGAATAATGGTTAAACAAGTACTGGCTGGTAGTTCAAATATTTCTGATTTTCCCAAATGTACAACCATATGGTTGGTTGGTTGAGAAGCGTATTTTTAACACGGTTCGAAACCACCAGTCAGAGAAGGGTGACGTTGGGTTCAGCTGGACGGCTAGTGTTATTGTTCTAAGATGTTTCATGGTTGGTTCGTGTAAATTCATAGCTTGTTAACTTCATCGGAGGAATGATGCATATTTTCTCGTGCTTGTTGCCTAATTCGATACTGCACTGGGGGTGCATTCCAGGATCATCTACAGCAGAGTCAAGGGGCATTCCCTGCCAATTTCCACATGCTGTTTTTTTACATCTCAAAAAAATGCAAGTATTCATTTTTCACATGTTTTACATACATACATACATACATACATACATACATACATACATACATACATAC
>VSDK01027227.1:14905-69668 GCA_009767595.1 Symbiodinium kawagutii | reverse complement strand
CATACATACATACATACATACATACATACATACATACATACATACATACATACATACATACATACATACATACATACATACATACATAGATGCGATTGATCCGCGATTGGTTCGCGATTGTGGGGCGATTGACGAACCCCTCAATGCAATCACTAGCCAATGCCATGTCTCTTGCCCACTTCTTCCAAAGGGAAAACCCTTCCGCGATTGACACCTTTGGGATCGCGGTTGGTTGGCGGTTGATCGGCGATTGTACCTATCCCAGGAACCGTTATTTAGATCAACACCCATATAGAGATGTTTCTTTCTTAACATTTTATTTACATATCAGTCCTGGTATGTCCTAGTCATTCTTGGGAGCCATGACATCATGTTCACTAAAGCCACAAGATGGCCATCGCCGCCTCTGGGTCTTTCCCCTGAGCTGGGCCTTGGTTGGAAGCAATTCGAGCGAAGCTTCTGGCTCAACCTGCCCTGGGTCCCATCGCAGCATTCGAAACGCATTGGTTGAAACCTGGAAGCGTCCAGTTGTTTCATGGCCAACATAGATTTTTACCGGTGCTAATGATGGTTGCAATGATGCCTAATGATGATCATTGTTTGGTCGGTACCAGGGAATGACAAATAAGAACCAATCATGTTCAATGGGTTGTACGATCGCAGCTGAAAGCCATGTAAATCGAACTCATGGTGACCATCATCCCTTCAGTTCGATTACCATCATTTCTTTTGCCAAAATGTTTTGCTTGAGATGTTCGTCACCCATTGGAAAAGATTGGTCATTTTTCCTGGTTTTGGCAACATCAGGATGGTGTTGGTTCACAAAAACAATATGTTGTGGCTCACAAAAAAATATGTTGTGATTTGTTTTTAAGAATGAACGGAAGAAAATGTTTGACCAAAAACTTTGAAATTCAGATCAATTTGGAATTTGTTGGAAACTTCGGGAGTTTTTGAAACTTGGGTCTTTCATTTGTGGGACATGATTGGAATGTTTGGAATTTGTTGGATTTTTTGTTTTGTTTTCAGGAATAATTGTACCAACAGGGCCAGCAATTGTATCCGAAAAACAATAACAATGTTTGGAGACGTTGCGAAGTTCGCATCTTCCAAACCACAAACGTGCCGAAAAAACAACGGCAGCCCATGAAACCCACCGGTGACCACCGGGGACCTCAAGGCAGCTCAGCGACTGCCAAGGTGCCAATGTGGATCAAAACGGGCAGCGCATCATCAAAGCTTCCAAGGTCCGAAACCCTGGGACAAGGGTCAAATGTAGCTGGTTGGGTGCGACGGGTAGTTGTTGATCCCTAATCTGGTTGGTGGTTTCAGTCACATGTTTTATTTTCACTAGTAAGCACTAGTAATTAATTATTAACAAATGGTTGGTTGACCAATTTTTTTCATAGGGGTTGAAACTACCAATCAGCAATTCATGACGGCTAACTAATGGTGAATGATATGTTTAATGATGCCTATAGTCTGTGATCATGGATAGGTAGTGATCCATGATGTCTATGATGACGTGAACATTTGGGTTAATGATGGTTTTAATGATGTTTCAATAATGGTTGATGGTTATTTTATTGATATATGATCTTTGTTGGTTCATAACGGCCTTGGTGGTGGTAGTGTTTCTTGTGGTTGCTGGTCCGGGTATTCACAAGATTTTTTTTAGTGCATGTTAGCAGCAAATTTGCAAAATGTGCAGGGATTTTTTTGCACAAGTGAACACCTGATTCGAATCATTGACGTTATTCTTTGATATTGTTTGATGTTGTTTATTATTTTACTAGCCTCTACCGACCACTATGGTTGATAAGGGCAGTAACCCTTATCAACCATTGGTAATCATTACATTCCCTTGTCGACTAGTAATTAATTAATTAATTAATTAAGCATATTCAACCATTATCAACCATCAGTGAAAACAAACATAAATCACCCTCCCCCTATGCTTCCAGTTCACATTATAGTAGGTATCAGTTCGGGTTTTTACCATTGTTTTCAACTGGGATTGGTTCCCTGCTATTTCATGGTAATTGGAAGCATAGGGACCGTTTTACCCAACCATCAATTTCTCAACCAATCAAGGATCCATTAACCAAAGTTTCCCGAAACATTCTTAGCCATCTACCTACCTCTCTACCTAGCTACCTAGCTACTAACCATCAACCCTCCAATAGTGACCAACCTTCGCCATGAAACTGCTGGGGGAGCGGTGAGGCCTTCCAGAGTTGGGACATCGTGCCGCAGCTGGAGAATTTGCAGGCAGTGGATCTGACTGAACACAAGGGTGGGATGCTCGAAGAAATTATTCATAATAAGTGATCTAATAGGATTATAATGGGATTAAAAGGGATAATGGTTCAACAAAGCTGACACTAATTATAACATATTATTTGGTTGGTGGTTTCAACCATGGTTTAGAATGGTTAATAATAGGGGATGATAAGCAACGATAATGGTTAAACAACTACTGGTTACTGGTTTCAGTCACATTCGTTCATGTTCTTTGGTAATTATCAACAACTGGTTGCTTGACTAATATTTTTCGTAGGGGTTAAAACCACCAACCAGTTTGGATAATACTGGGCCTTTGTTACAAAACTGACACTGATTATAAGACTAGGATCATAAGGGATTATAAAAGGGTCAAGATGTGCAAAGTTGGATCCAATCAATGGATTATACGGGATTATAATGGATCATAATACGGGATAATAACTGACACTAATGGTTGAACAACTACTGCATGGGTGTTCTCAAGCCATGACGGGAACCCCAAAAGCTGTGGTTGGTTTACAGTTTACCATGTATAGATATAAATGGTTTGTAAACTAGATGACAACTGGGGGGTCCCCTAATTTGAGAAACCCCCAGATGATCTCAGATGTGTACATTATACACATCTAGGGGGGTTTTGGAAGGGTTACCCCGAGAATGGTTTGTTTATTCGAATAGTTGGTTAATATTTCATGATTTTGGGCACACGCATTCTGAGAAACCACCATTTCAGGAATTGGTGGAGTTGGGGATTGTTTCAAGAACACCACTTTATGTGTAATGTTTGTTGTTTCAAGTATCTATGCGGACATTGCTCTCATATACTTATCATATGTGTCTATGTGTGTTTGTGTATGTATGCATTGTTTGGCGTTTTTAGTTGCATTCTGCGTAGATACATGTGTACATATTTGCAAGTCCTGATAGTGTGTAAGATGATCCTATTTGGTTTGGGTGAAACCCATTGTTTGAAATTGCCACAGGTTACCTACCTACCTACCTATCTACCTACCTACCTATCTACCTACCTACCTATCTATCTACCTACCTACCTATATACCTATCTACCTACCTACCTATCTACCTACCTACCTATCTATCTATCTACCTACCTACCTATCTATCTGTCTATCTATTGGTCGATCGATCGATCTTCCATCATCTTATCTAGTACATCTCCATGTATTTACACAGTTTATATCAGTCTACATACTCATTCTCATCCAACAGACACATATATAAGTTTCATCCTGAAATGAATAGAATCGGAAATTGGACCATCCCCAACATGGCGGATAATCTGTAGATAAAAAGGCATGACTCTAAGCCCAAACAAACAGCGCTCACATCCACAGCTTTGCCTCGTTGCCAGGTTCGTTTGTTGGGACCCAACACTGCGGCAGAGACTGTGCCGGGCTCCTGGCAGCCCGCTGTGAGGCTGCAGCCTTCAAGGATCAACCAGGATTCTGCGAGCTGAGCTGGGATTTCTGGCGGTTTGATACATTTTTGGTGATTTTCCCTAGTAGTTATCAACAAGTGGTTGGTTGACTTGCGTCTTTTTTTTCAACAGGCTGGTTTTACCCGCTTAGTTAGTGTTTTGAGTGACGTTTTTCAATTTTCTTTGGTAATTCTTAACTTACTATTAACAAGTGGTTGGTTGACTTGCGCATATTTATCATAGATGTGGTTCAACCACCAACCAGCCGCTGCCTTGCCTTCTGAAAATGATGGTTCTGAACTTTCTAGGCGATGGTTTATCAGAGGTTATATAGTTGGTTTTCCGTCAACGATGTTTTCAAGATCATCATTTAGATCGGTTGATAATCCTGATAGTCCTGATATTTCAGACCATCATTTTAAACATGGTTTGTTGATGATAAAGATCACGCTTTGATGATCAGCAAACCATCACCAAGATTCTTTGCCATGCCATCAGAGCTGGTGAGATGAGTCTTGCGGATAGCTGGTGAGAGAAGTATATGCGCAGGCGTTTCCATCTAGAAGGCGTTTCCATCTAGAATTATGGCTCCAGATTTTTCCTAGAGGCTTGAAAACCTAAAAAATAAATAAGAAAAAAAACAAAACAACATTCAACAACAAAAACAACAACAAACAGGGACACATACACAAAGTCAAAAAATCAAAGAAACAACACGATAAAAAACAAAAAGCAAACAAAGTGCAATCTCACACATGCACAGACATAGCAATTGTGTTTTTGCTGGAACCTTTGATTGTTTTTCATTGGTTTCTTAGATTTTGTTGTATGTTCTCTTGTTTTTCTCGTGGGTTCTTCATTTTTGCTTTGAGATCTTGTTGATTTTTTGGTTGTTTTTCATTTGTACTTTCTTCTGAATCATACTCCTGAAGTGGTGGATGATTTGTTTTCTTTGTTGAATTGTGTTTTGATTTGTTTTTGTGTTTTTCATTTTTTAACTTACCTGGCTCTGTGTGGGGCCACGTACTCATAAATCTAGACTTTCTTCCCGGAAGCGGTCTAAGCATGGCACTCCCAGAATGCCTTCTAGATAGACATAGCCCAGCTGGTGCTTCATGCTTCACTTTGGAGACGAATCGATCTTATTACAAGCGTACAAGTATATTTCAGGTTCGGAGCAGCGCCATGTACGGCAGTATGCTGCATCATATCCCGAACGGGCAGATATGAAGCACCAAAGCTTTCATCCGGGAAAAATGTTCGAGCACCGTTGCCTCTACACATGTTTTTTTTTTGTTTCGATGTTTCTTGGCGAGTTCTGAGCGGAAGCGTCGGTTTCTTATAAGGTCTTGTATTATGTCGCCATGCGTCGCCATGTATCATTATCCTGGGCTGGAACTATGGGTTTCCCATTGATCTTTGAAGGTTCCAGCCTTTTAGGGCTCTCACTATACAGGAATGGTAAGTGTTGCTTCTCCATGAGTTATGGTAGGTTTGGAACTCCCGGCAAAGAATCCTGTTGTAATCAGGCAGATCTTTGTTTAGTGAGATATAAACTATACCCTTGGCTGTCCGGGGATAATGTACGGTTGCTTGACTGTTGTGAAAAAAGAGGTCTTTTCAAAGAGTGAGCGAGGGCAAACTGCTGTTTTTTTCAGGCATTTTCAGACCTATTTCAGACGGCTCTTGGACCCAGTAAATGCTAGTCGCACAAACCTATCATCAATCATGATCATGGGATCCATTTTCAATCAAAGTATATCAAAGTATACCAAAGTTCTGACGTTCCCCGGTCGGAAGAATTTGTTTTCCTGAGATGTTCAAAGGTTCTGACCTCACCTAGGCCCTTGCCCTGACGCTGCAGCGAGAAAACGCCCGGGCGGTTCTCCGCCGCCGGGCCGGGGCCCTGGAGCTCTGTGCTCCGCTGGATGGCGCATAGCTTTCTCGAGCCCTTCACGATGGGCAGCTGAGTCGTCCTGTGCAGGAGATCCAGTAGTGGAAGAGGCTATTGTCGATGACCACTTGCGCATTCCGATTCTTGGGATGTTGTTGGCCGACCGAGCTATCTGGGGGCTACGAGCATTGCGGGTGCTCTCCTGGATTTCGCCTCATTATTTTTCTCCTGCGACTATAGGAGACAAGCCTGTGGGCTTCTTTGATATTGATCAGCGATACATCATTATGTCGACCGACGAGCGTCTGGTCGCGCAGCATCTGAACGGGCAGAAAGACGCGCCTACGAGCCTTGCGGCTGCCGCTCAGTCCGAGGGTCCTTATATGCCAGCCTGGGTTGGCATAATGGCGCTTCTGCAGACTGCTCTGTTTTATGAGCTGCACATGTCGATATCGACACATGTCCGTTCATTTCCTGACGATTGCCTCTCACGTTTGTTATATTTGTATTGATTTGTTATTGGGTATTTAATAGCATTTAAACGCGCCCTACCAATTCCGGGCCTGCAAGGTTAGTTCTATTTGCATATTGTAAGTATCCTTTTAAATCATCTTTGTTTTTTTCCTTTTAAATTATCCTTTCAAATTGTCCTTTCAAATTCCCCTTCTAATCTTTCCTTTTAAACTATCCTTTGAAATTATCCTTTTATTGAATTCTCCTTTCAATTTTTCTTTTGAAATTCTCCTTTCAAAATCTCCTTTTGAATTCTCCTTTTACATTGTCCTTTTAGATTATCCTTTGAAATTGTTTTTTAAATTATTTGTTTTAATGTTCCTTTTAAATTCTCCTTTCAAAACCTCCTTTCAAATTCTCCTCCTAAATTCTTCTTTGATATTATTTTTTGAAATTATTCTTTCCAAATCTCCTTTTATTTTTTATTCAATTCTTAAATTGTGTTTTCCTTTAACCAACCCAGATTGCTCTTGTGGTATACCAAGATGTTTCCTGCCAGGAAGCCTTTTTGACACTGGGCAAGAAAACAAATCATTTCTACAGAAATTTGACGTTTATTTGGGTATTTCTCAAAATAAGGGTGCCCCCAAATCATCCTTTATAAACCATTTGTAGTTCTGAACCAGCCATCATACTGTAGTTGCTATATCCTTTATTATCGCTTATAACCCCCCTGTTATTAACAATTCGCCACAACTTTGGGTTCCCTTACATCCCTATACTGTATTGTTACAACCCCATATTTGCTGAAAACAATGCAGCTTGGACCAATCCCCTGCTGGAAACCCAGCATCGACCCAGCGGCTGTGCATTCAGGTCATCCATCAGCGTTGAGTTCACTCCCGTGACCACTGCGGAGGACATTGCTATCCTGGTGGGGGACCCGAGCACCATGGGGCGCCAACCATGAGTTGTGTCAGTGCGTGTGGATCTTGGTGGTTCACGCCAGCTTGAGAAACAGGGGTAAGCAACGTACTAGGGAGATGGACCAACAACAGTCGCTGAAGATAGCTAGTGGGTTGTGTTTTCGATCATTTTTCTGATACCCGACCGGACCAAATGATTGTTGGCAGCTTGTGAGCGTCATTCTTGAAGGTGTTTTGAACCACCAACGACATAAATGGTCTACACCAAGTCTCTAATATTCTTCCTGCAGAACACGACCCACTTATATATTGACCACGGTTGATCACCATGATCCTTATTTTTCCAGCGTAAACAAGTGATCGGTTTGTCGTTGGTAAATGGCAAATGGCATTAATCAAGTAGTGATCGTAAGCACACCTGCAAGCCGTTGCATCTTGGGGCACTTGTTATGGTTTAGCGTGGGCTGACCCTGCTAGTTTCTCTAAGATGATCTTGGTGCACTTAGGGGCGGACAATGTGTTGTACCCTTTGGTCGTCATGTGAATATGTGTTTGTCCTGTTGGTTGGTTATATAAACCACGCCATTGTTGTGTGTTTGCATGTCATATATGTTTCTGTTGTACCTTCAAGATGCTGGCGAGTTGTTTGGAAACTTCATTTTTGTTTTCCTACCATTCAACCAAGGTAAGCAAAACTGTTTGTTAGTTCATCAGATTGGCAAATATTTATCAAAAAATTCCATCCTTGCTGGTTTATATATTGTTTGGTACTGGTTTTCAAGCCATTCTAAACTTACTCTAGCTTATCGCACATTCAAGACGCTGGTTATTCATTAATCCATGTTCAAATAAACATAGTCATAGCAGTAGTACTAGTAATAGCAGTGCTGATGACTATCGTAATAAAGGCGAATATCTAGAAACAACATCCTTTGATATTTGGGTATGGGTCAAAACCCCGTACCCCTGGTTCCCCACTATTAACCATTGATTTCCTTATAGTTTGTTGGTTATTATCCACCATTATTGGTTGGTTAGGTTCCCCTATCATTAACCATCATTTTCCTTATCATTGGTTGGTCACTATCCCCATTACTGGTTGGTTAATGGCTTGACCCACAGCCATATTTGCAAACCAACATGATATGCTGGCTAACCATCCCTCCACCGTTGCCCAGTTCAATTCGCCAGCGGAGTTTGACTTCTCCGGGGCACGGACTGAAGATGATGAGGACCAGGCAGCAGAACGAACCCCCAGCAGCGACCCCCTGGGGACATCGATGGTTACTCTCTGGTAAACTAACATAGCAATGGAAAATCCACCATAAATGGATGATTTCCCAGGGTTTTCCTAACAAAATGGTCGATTTTCCATTGCCATGTTAGTTTACCAGAGGGTACTCTCTGGTAAACGATCCCCGGTTTGCGCAAAGAAGAACCAATTTTATGAGGTAAACCAGCCATTGCTGCGGAGGATTTTCTACGCAGTCAGGTCAGTTCGCCAGAGTGCAAGGGTGCTGAAGAGGTTGTAGTGTTTGAGGGTTTGGGAATGACAACCAGCAACCATCGGTCTTAGCCAGCAATATTGATGGCTCATTCAGAAATAGAAGCACAACTCCCCGTGGTTAATTTCAAAACTACAAATGATCTATGAGCGCAGTTCATGATGTCGATGAAACTAAATTAATGCCCAGCGGGTGCCAACGGGGGCCAGCGAGCGCCAATGGGTGAGATGCCCCACTGCTTTGGTTTGTATATTCTGTGGTGTATACATTGATGAATGTGCGTGTCCACAAAATCAAAACATGGATGTGCATCCCCAATGCTTGTAGCTGGTAAAGTTCGCCATGGCTATAGGGCTTCATCCAACTAGCAGCTATGGGCGTGGTGATTCCCCAGGAAATTATCCTTGGATGCAGCACATCCAAGTATCTCCGCCGTGAACAGTTGGTTATGCCGGTGACTGTTGGTGACAGCTACCCGTCATCGTAACCATTGGTAGCCCTGATGGCCATGGCTTCACGTTACTTTGTTGTGCTGAATGGATCTCCAGAGAAGATGATGAATCGATTGACAACGGCTATGGGTTGGCGGTTGGCATTGGTTGGTGTTCCGATGAAACCGTGGCCTGGCCTTATCACCATAGGGGTAACTGGCTAGCCAGATGACACAGAATGTACTTTCATGGACTTTTAATCATATGATCGATTCTATTGGTTTCATGTATCAATCCAGATCGATCCATACATGTCCCTTCCTTTCCGTTTCCATGACATCACATCACCTTGCGGTAGATTCTAGACATGCAACTACACCATACCCTCACCTAGAGTCAGTTCATTCATGGTACCACCCAGGTAGTTGAAGCTATCATCAATCCTGGGCCGGTACCACCGTGGCGCCGGTCCCGTTGCAGGTGATCTTCCTGGTAGATGGTCCTTTGATCCGCATCAGGATGGCCATCACGCGAGGCGGGACGGTTGGAGAAAGGCGGAGAGATTGGATTTGGCTGTGGGTCAAAATCCTGTACCCGTGGTTCCCTACCATCAAGCATTGTTTTCTCTATCATTGTTGGTTATTATCTCCCATTATTGGTTGGTTAATATTGACCCATAGCCATTTGATGAACAGTTGTGGATACAGATGGCGAGCTGGGTCACGCAGTTCACCAACCAATTTCATGGGGGAGAATGACCAACAATTACACTGGGGTGGTTAATGATAGGGGAACCAGGGGTACAGGGTGAACTGACCCACGGCCAGATGTATGTGATATGGTGACATACATGGAAAACATACTTTACTAGTAATTTGATTACAATGTTATACGGTCATACGATCTACTAGTAATTTCATGGATATGTGACATATGCGTAATGAGGGTTGATCAAAATGGATTATTACTAGGAATTTTGGATAAAATGTTGGATTAATGGCAGAATATATCGAGCTGAACATGTCATCTATGTGCATATGTTTGATGGTTTCTTCAAATGGGGGTACCCATTATTTTTTCTATTACAGTACCGGCTATTTGAGAATGTTTTTGGGAGTGCTCTATTTTCAGAAAACCCCAAACGGACAACATGGGATAACTAAGTGAGGTGTTTCTTGAAGTAGGGGACCCCCAAATCATCCTTTCTATTAATCAATACTAGTGATTTAAATTATTTGTTGAGGAGGTTCTCTATTTTGAGAGACCGCCAATTAAGTAAGTGGGTTTGAATCAAAAAACGGGTTAATTATGTTTTTCTATTGGCCTGACCTAAACTTTGTATTTCCGTCATGAAGATTGCTGCCCCTACATCTTTAGGGGAGTTCAACAGCAGCAGTTCTTAGGTAAGCCGATACCCATATGTAGTCTCAAGTAGTATATGGTGTGTACACGGTACACTGATTTACATGTTGGAATGGAAAGTGTGTCAGGAATGACCTTGTATTCAGAGAAGCCTCTAGCGGTGCTTCTCGATGCCTCCAGCGGTGGGTCAGGTACCCACCCGTTGGACCCACCCGTTGGCATGCCGAGCCACTTTGGTGGTCAGCTTTCCACAATGCGTTAAATCTCTTTATTCAATGTACCGGCAGCAGCTCTAGGTTGTGGTCTTGTATCCCCATCTATGATTGCTGTTTCCCTATAGGACCTCATGCGTTGAAATGCAATTCGATCTACTCCGATCTGAAAAGTGCAGGGCCATTTCGATTTGTTGATTCTTCTTGAAGATTGTATCACTTGCTTTTCAGGAGAGTAGAAATTGTGGTAAGAGCTGTGAACTAGTCAGATATTCTTGCAATCGCATTTGGTTGCTTGTTGCCTACCAATATCAGTACAGACCTTTCAGGTGGCAAAATTCCTATACTAGCCATATTAATTAGGTCATTTGTTGCCTTCCAATATGGTCGTGATAAGATAATTCCTGTTGGCTTTCCGACGCTGGTTGCTGCCTCCATCGCTTCAGGTGTGCGCACGCAGATCATTTTGAGGCCGGGAACTGCTTCAAGAGCTCGGGAGGAACCGCCCTTGCCTTGGAGCTCCGAATGCCTTGGGTTTGCGGTTCCCACTGCATGCTGTGGAGCAGTGAAGTGAAAACTTGGGCTTCTATGGCGAGCTGGGTCAAGCCATTAACCAACCAACTAATGGAGGATCTACCAACAATAATAAGGGAAAAGAGAGGTTAATGATGGGGCAACCAGGCGGACTAAGGGTTTTGACCCACAGCCCTATTCGTGCTTGCATGCGAGACATGGGAATGCAGCCAGAATCAAGCATTGTTCAAAAACCCGGTGGCTTGTTGGAAAAGGAGAATCTCGATGGCGTGCAAAGGATTTTCAAGGGGATTTGCTGGGACGTCCTTTGTCTCATTCCTGGAGTGGATACCTAACTGTGATTTTTTTTGTAACTGTTCAATGAATCCCGTGTCCGACATGTATCCTGTGGTAGAGTAAGGTACAAACTAAAACGAACCATTCAGAAATAGGTGAACCAACTATACATGGTAGAGTTTCCACTTCCAGCTTAGGTTACATGCAACATTCAACATCCTTCCTTCAGCTGCATAGCTGGATACGCAAAGTGTTTGTACATGCTTTTAAGGTAGATCCAGCTTTCAGTGGTTGCGCTTAGTTATAATTTTGGTGTTTGGTGGTTTCTTAGTGGTTTATAGTGGCTGTTGGTGTTCAATGAGCTGTTTACCAGAAGGGAATGAGCTGGCCGACTAGAAGCTAGTTTCTTACTGGTTAGATCCTACTCCACTTTTTTTGCTCAATGACTGGTGATTTGCCATAAGATCCAGAGGGTGTCTTGATATTGGCTGTGGGTCAAAACCCTTAGTCCCCCTGGTTCCCCCATCATTAACCATTGTTTTCCCAGTGTAATTGTTGGTCATCATCCCCCATTAGTTGGTCGGTTAACTGCTTGACCCAGCTCGCCATATTGGCTGTGGAATGCTATTGGTCAAGGGCACCCATGGCTGTTCATATTCAAGCACTGACCCCGCTCGCCCCCATACTCGCCACACGCGGGGCCAGGAACGTGCGCTTGGGTAAATCCGGTGGACAGTCCGGCGGCCCAGCGCGGTAAGGACAGACATGGCCCGGTGATGACTCGCCCGTGACTACACGAGGCTGTGGCGACCATTCCAGCGAGGTTCCTGAGTGCTTCACTTCCTCCAATGGTTTCCGTGGACGAATGCTGTCTAACCACTGATCTCAAGTGCTATGCACATGACAAACTACCTTTGGACTAACCTCCAGCTATGAAACTGTCACTATCATTGACCACCAAAATCCCGCTTCGAGAACACTCAACATGAAGAGAGGCGCAACACCGAAGATGGTCATCACGGGATTCAACACAACAGCTGAGATGCAAGTTGAGTTCGCAACAAATCCAGCGGAAGCAATCCAACTTCTTGCAGGTCAACAATTGGATCCAGTGAGCACCACAAGCAAGTGGCAACTTCTATGCTGGATACCAGAGTTGGATGAAGTCCAACAGAGGACAAGCGAGAACAGGATTACACAGACCTCATCTACAACATGGCGATTGACCAAGCCGATCCAACTTGATGAACCAACATCAATGTCAATGTGGACATTGAAACCGTTGCTCATTTGTTGGTTCAATCACCACGCCGAAAGCCTTAAGAAGCAAACCAACTGAACACATGAGACGTTGCCAAATTGTTGAGCATGGTTGCATGATGGTACAAAATAGCAAAACATACAGTAGTAGGAAACAAGGTTGGTTTCCCCTTCTTTCAGATGGGATGATCGACCTGAACAACATGCACATGGCCACTACGATTTCAATCACTTCTGGCGGTAGTTTGGCCTTGCGAATAAACATGCCACTTCAGCGCCGAATTCAATGTCTCTTTTTTCACCCCGCTAGCATCAACCACGTTCCCTGTATCTATGAATCTTCCTGTGCATGGAACAGCCGGGTACTGACTGCAATTGATGAATGGATGTGGATTCTTACGAAAATGTCTTTGATGCAGAAAGGACAACAGCCAATTTAACTGCACAATATTCTAAGAACGGCTTCGTTTATGACTATGGACGTGATCACAATGTGTTCTTATCCATGCATGTTTGTTGGAACTTGTATCCATTGGGTGGCCTTAGGAAACGATTGCACAGCTAAAGTGGTCTCGCGGAGAAGCATAGCGATTCGGGTCTGGTTTCATGAGTAGCACGAATTTCTCATCCTACCTGGTTAGCCGTGTCGGGGGATTGATAAATATGGTGGTTTCTTAAAACAGGGAACCAAGATATGGATGGTTTATTTCTATGAATGACTAACACTGGAAGATGTATATAGGGGGTCCTCTGTTTTAAGAAACACCCTAATATAGGCTACGAAAATGCACCAGGAGTCCACCAAGAAATAGCAAGAAAAATATGTGGGCTCCCTTGGCACCATATGTTTGTACCATAGGTACTGTAGTTATCCAACACCCTACTTCCTTGGATTGAATCTATGCCAACCAACCAGTATTAATGATAGATCATTATTAACCGTCATTAGCCACTATCCGCCTTGTTAACTATCAACCTTGCAAACTAACCATTGAGTCTCCAAAATCCCTTCTTCAAGTCCAACTCAAACACTGCGATTGCTTAGGACCGACATCTCAATCACCACTTGGACTGGCGGCTTGTTACAGAGTGGAAACTGGTTACCTGGAACCAAGCAGGACCGCAGGGATTGAGGCTGTGAGCTGCTGGTGGGCCCCAAGAGATGGGACTGAGCAGCTTGGATTTTTGGAAGGGATGTTAGTGAGAGGATGATGATCGATGATAATTGATGATGATTGAGTATGATTCATTATGATTGATGATGATTGATAATAATTGTTGACAATTGATGATACTTGAGGATGAACCAAATGATTATGAAGGGTCAATTATCAATGAATCATCAATATCAATCATCATGATCATCAATTGTTGTATCATCAATTATCAAGGGTCAATTAAGATGATACTTGAGGTACAATCCAACCCAATTGTCAATTGTCAACCAATTGTTAGATATAATCAACTGTCAACTAATACAGGGATTGATGATAATTGTTAACCCAGTGAAACAGGGTGCTGTCTTGACCCCTGTGATATGACCGAGCGTCACCTTCCCCGAGGACGAACGCTTGTCCTTCCGCGGAGGTTTCCGATTGCTCGGGGGCCAAACTGCTTTGCGCTTCTGCGTGTGGTGCCTCCAAGATTACTAAGTGCCAGTTGTAGAAGATAATACGTACTTTCTATTGATGATAATAGATGGTAATATAAGTATTTACTTGCCAGCTGTGATAGATATAAGATGATAACACATGATATAAGTATGATATAAGCATATACTATATTCAAATGGCTTATTAGTCAACTGATAATTGGTAGGCACCACTCTGTGAACCCTTATTTCAGGGCCTTCTGGCTCCCCTGAAGCTATGGATTTTCCAAGACTTATGGCTCCAACCTTAGGGTTTTCCGGGGACAGTGGCCCCCCGAAAGGATGGGAAGCGAGCGATAGGGATCAATATAGGGATCAATTATCATTAGGGCTGTTCACATCTCCCTCTTTTATTTTTGGGGAACTCTATCTTTCCAGTTACCATGAAATAGTAGGTGACCAACCCCAGTGCCGTGTTGGTACTTTGATTCAACACTTTGTGAGCACCCGTGAATTTCAGGACTTGATTCACTGCCAGGAAGTCACTGACCACCTTGCAGGGACCTGCATTGTTTGTGGATTCACCGCCCCTGCTGCCCACCTTCACTGGCACTTGATGGAGGCCCATGGATACTTGCTGCCAACCGTGAAACACTTGATACCACAGATCATTCGTTGCATGGTGCCTACACACTTGCGTACTGCCATTTGTGAGAAATGTGACCTGAAGCTCATTTTCGGTTTCAGTGCCCTGTTGCCCTTCAATGGGGCTTGATCCTTTCTCTTCCCCAACATGGACGTGCGAGACTTCACCTTCGAAGCCATGCCAACGCTGGAGCAGCAATAATGATAGCTGGAAGGGTAGGGGAATATAAGCAACAGATAGCAGAAAGCCTGATGGGAGGTCTTCATAAAACCATTTCTTTTTGGATGGAAATCCCTAGCTGAATGTTTCAGGAGGCCTGGTACTAATATTTCTAGTAGGGAAACTGAAGCATGTGGAGGGAATAGCACTTCTGGATGCAATCATTCCTGGTGCAGAGACACAGCGAGGAGCCTTTTTTTTGTTTTTACTTTTCTTATACAACTTCATGTCCTTTTGTGTAAGAACCAATTCGGTGTATTGACATATCACATGTACATATCCATAACAATTTCATACATATGTTCATGTGGGTGTTTCTCAAAATAGGGGGCCCCAAAAATGATTGGTTTATTACTAGACTATATATAAATGGGAAATATAAGGATGATATAGGGAATCCCCTATTTTGAGAAACACCCATATAGGCTACCAACAGGTACCCTTATATCTTATGTGCCTTCACGTCCTTTGTGCAAGCTTTGGTGTATTTACATATTATGTTCACATAACATTTATACATGTTACAAACATTATGTGTACATATACCAATTATACGTACCTATTCATGCGTGCACATATCTATCTATTTGTGGTCCAGTCCGACCGTTGCTGGGACTTTCTGTGTAGTCTGGTCATAGTACTGGTTATATTACTGGCCATACCACCAGTTATACTACTGGTACTACCACTACTGGTAGTACCACTGGTTATACCACTACTGGTCTCCACTACTGGCTATACTGGTCTCCACTACTGGTACTACCACTGGTTATACTGGTGGGGTTGGCTGCCCGGTGGCTGAGGCCCGGCAAAGTGGAGATCCTCTACGACAAATTGGAGCAACTTGGCTCGGATCAGCTGGGATGGATCAGCTGGGTCGCTGGGACCTTTGGTGGAAATGGCGCTTGGTGAAGCAACAGGAACCAAGCCCTGTGATGTATGCATAGATTGATATATATATATATATATGTTTAATTACTGTATATATATATATATATTTAAGATTATATATATATATATATTTGATTATTTAAATATATATATATATAATATTTTATATATATATATGCATTTTTGTACCTATATTTTTTGTGTAAATATATATATATACTCATATTTGGGAGTTCCTAAAAATAGGGAACACCCCCAAATGGTTGGTTTATTACTAAAAACGATTTTGGGGTACCCTTATTTTAAGAAGCTAGCATTTACTGTGTTTGTGTATGTTTTACGCTTTGCTATAGATGTGCTTCCCTTGGATGCATGACATTTCTGGATGGCTGAATATGAATATGGCTGGGTTCCATTGCAAAACAACATCTTTAGCCACAACACCAAGATGACATGGTTGTTCCACTTGAAGCTGACGAAGGGTCTCAGGGTTACTGTCCTTACTGTCCGCAGGGTTACTGCCCCTCATTAACCCTTAAGATGCATGGTTCAAACATCATTTATTTGCTTAAGGCTTACTGACCATCAGTAATTTTTGATAAGGGCCCTAGGAACTGACACAAGGTGAACCTTGATGTCTTGGTCAGCCCAACGAAGGGTGCGTGGATGCCGGAATACCAGAAGGTCAAGATTTGTTTCACAAGGTATGATCATTTTGACAGGGAGAGGCAAGTCAGAAATGAGATAGATGATTGAGTCATTGAAGACCGGAGGGTATATGGGTCATTGATGATTTTTTTCCAAAAGGTTTGTTCACGACAGCGATGATCATCGTTAATCCTTGACCATCAGGAATCCATGATCTTGAGTTCATCACATCATTAATTGACATGTTAGAGGACAATCCATTTGTGCGGGCACCCATAAGTAATAAACACGATTCCGATGGCTTGATACCAGTTACCAGAGCTCTTTCTTCACCCAAATTGGGTGGAAAACAAATAATGGTTCATCAACCACACTTCCGTTTAGCTACTGCCCCCTTATCCTGCGGTTGAAGTCATGAGCAGACCATCAGCAATGATACCAAGCGTCGCAGCAGGGTTGAAGTTGAAGTTCCTGTTGCTTGCAGCTTGTTAGATACTTCATTCAATATAGTAGTACCCAAGCCTCAATCTACGTATGGTATTTGTAATACCTACATATCCTAATTATCGTACATTTGCCAGGTCTTTTACAATCCAAACGGCCCAAATCACCTGTATGGGACTATTCACCGGTCTTTCAACCTGAACACGCACTAAAATCAGCTCCCTGGATATACAAACAAATTGTAGTTGATCCTGTGTTTTCCTATGAGTACCAGCCAATGGTTCCTACTGCAAAAGAACCAACAGCTATGCTGACATAGTCAATTGTCAGTAGTCATCATTGCTCATGTTTATTGATGGTTTGAAATAACACCAAGTAATGGTCAATGGTTGTGAGAAAGTGTGAATACATGTTTTTGATGATTTATGGTGGTTGACATATATATATTATACAATTCTTATATTGATTGGGGAGGTCGCCCAAGTGCAGTCGCATGGAGATGTGCGGCGCCCAGGATTAGTTTCCTGGGATAGAGAAGCCATGCCAAAATCATGGTTGATCATGAAGAAAATTATGGTTAGTAAATATGGTTGAAAATGATGCTTAATGATGGTTAAGTGGGATATCTCACCGTGGTCATAAAGCCTAATAAGGTAGGTTCTAATTATATAAGCCCTACAACCATGCTTCGCAACCAGTTCGTACCTGGGGGCTAACCCCGAGTTCACCTTGGTGAATGTTACCACAGTATCCCCGGGGATGCACCCGTGGTCCCTGCCGGTCATCGCTGAGGAATACCTTCCAAAGGGATCCGCCGGGCAGCCAAACGCTGGGGGAGTTGAGCGTAAGCTGCGGCTCAGATTTCAAGGTTTGGAAAAGGTATTAAGGTATGGCTAATGGTGGTTAATGGTGGTTAATAATGGTGGTTAATAATGGTGGTTAATAATGGTGGTTAATAATGGTGGTTGATGGTGGTTAAATAGGAATACCTATGAAGTTAATACAATATGGTGGTTTCTCTAGCCGTGGTGATAAAAAGTGATTAGTCGTAACTTAACAATAGCTAATAATGGTTAATAACGGGGATAAGAAGCTGTACAAAGAGGAGGAGCAAAAAGATTGAGTATCAAAAGTCAATCTGCTCTCATCCTGGTGAAGGATGTGGAGAGTGGCGACGTGACAGCGCATGAGCGATCTGATGACAGACCAGAGCCTTTCAGTGCATTTCATGGACAGCGCATGAGCGACCTTATGGCAGACCAGAGCCTTTCAGTGCATTTCATGCGCAGCGCATGAGCGACCTGATATTGATTGGAGTGACCTCACGTGGATTGGGCTCCCACGTAAATTCCTGCTTGGCCCATTTTTTATGTATTCCTTGGATTCTTTCCCATCGTGGATTGGGCTCCCACGTAAAGCATTGCCTGGCCCTCTTTCACTATTTACGTATTCTATTTGACCCTCGTGGATTGGGCTCCCACGTAAAGCACTGCCTGGCCCTTTTGTACAATTTTTACAATATTTTATTTGACCCTCGGGGATTGGGCTCCCACGTAAATGGCGGACCGGAGCCTTTCAGTGCATATCATGCACAGCGCATGAACGACCTGATGGCAGACCAGAGCCTTTCAGGGCATTTCATGCACAGCGCATGAGCGACCTGATGGCAGACCAGTGGTCAGGGCACGCTGCCCGAGAGCAGCCTGCACTTCGCAGGTTTCATCTCCAAGGCAGATGCGCATTTGGCGTGGCTTGCCGTTATTCGCACGTGTCTTGGTTTGCAGCAGCAAGATAAGTTGAGCGGTATCCCACCTAGAGCAGGGAGTCTGGAATTGTCTTACTGAAGCCTCTCTGATGCATCTCATGCACCGTGCATGAGCCTCTCAACGGAAGAGCGCGCGCGTGTCTAGAAGTTTTACCTTCTCGACACAAGGGCGCGCGCGAAAGGGTTGGTGATGTTTCGGGTCCCCGTTTGTCTGTTGATGAGGGTGGTCATGTCTTTTTTGGGGAGGAGAACCGCGATATTTTTTTGGCCTGATGGCAGACCCAGAGCCTTTCTGATGCACACAGGGAGAGACAGTTCTTCTGAGTCCTCAGGGGAGCTGGATCTTCATTCTTGCTCCAGCTGCGAGAAAAAGGGTGCCTGAGGCAAGGTCTGAGCGTGCACATACATTGCAAGCTCTACGACATGACAGACCGTCATGCAGGAGAAAGACTTCTGGCCCATGGTCGCCTGGGTGAGAATTGAACTTGGCGCATCCAGGAGCATCACTGACTCGGAGAATTCCAAGCTCAAAAGCACTACTTAGAGCAGAATTCTGCGAGGAAAAACAGAGACCATGGCACATAAACAGCAATAAAGCCAATATTTTGGTTTCTTGGAATGAAGGACCCCAATGAATGGTTGGTTTACTATTCGAAATTAAATGATTATATAGTAGTGGATGATTTGGCGGTTCCCCCGTTTTGAGAAGCACCATATCAATGAAAATAAAGCTTGCATGTATACGTGTGGGAATTTACTTATCCCTCAGAAGAATTCGTTGGATTCAGCGTAAAGACTCTGTAAGCCAAAGATTTTCCAATCATTTTTCTAAAGGAAATATCGGTATTTGGGTGTGCATCCCCACTTCGTAAGTGGTGGCCCAATCCTATGCTGATCACAATGATGTTGGACATGAAATTGGTGGCACAATATGAGAAAAACCAATGCACTGCCCTCAAGTTTTGTAAAACCATGGCCACTGCAACTGGGCGTGTTTCATATGGCAGTGGGTCCGCACCCTGGTGCCCTGGTGAGCAGCCCGTGAATGACCAGAAGAGTCTTTGTTGGGACGTTCAACTGCCCCACTTTTGAATGATTCATGTTGATCTATAGCCGCCTCTCAGCATGGTTGGGTCGCCTGTGATGGCAAATTTTGTCTTACCAATGAAGTCGTTGGGCAAATGGGTCAAACTGCCCTACTTTCACTGCTGCAACATCACAATGTAAGTGATGGAAAACTAGAGTTCTCCACGTTGTGAATGTATGACATACCCATCTATTGATTTGAACTGTTGAGAATTAAGTTATCACCACTACTGGCATAAATTGTCATTGCAGTAGAAAACTTGAATTCCCCATCTGCTGTCATCATCATTGCACCCCTGCTTTGCTGACTGTGTTGATCATTGGTCACCATTCAGCCCAACTAGAACGTCGCGGCCCTCCTTCATGAAAACCAATCCTATCTACTGACAAGCATCAACAACCATGAGCCACCGCCAGCCAAGATTACCAGCTCTTAACCACCATTCACCGTGTTGAAGGTCATTGACCATGATGAACCACTATCAAACGAAACATGCATCATATATGGTGCCAATCTGCACGTGTGGATGGTTGTCTCAGGTTCACTTATCCTGAGCAATCCATGTGGAGCACACAGATGGGCAGCGGGGGACCTGGCTGCGCGATGCTGCGGGGCAGCGCTGGGCGGGCAGAAAGGTGGCATGACATGATGTCCAGCGGCCTGGTGGTATCCTCGGTGGCATTTGAAACGGCTCAACATCATTGGCCACCATGAGCCACCAATGAACCACTAGTATTGGTGGTTATTAGTATTGATTCACTATGGTATTGACATTACTGTAAAGTTACATATACCATGAGTGCAATAACTCGCAATGCAATTACCAATGTTGGTACTGGAATACTATGGCAACAATTATTTGATATTGTTGGTTTTTACATCCCATCAACCAGCTACTTACCATCGTTATCACCATCACGCGCAGAGCGGTAGCGGCTAAGGTGCCATGGTGATGGCGAAAACCACTGCGATTTGGCTGGCTAATGACTTGTCAAACCTCCGAAGGGTTTTATCCTGTTTCCCGTTAACCATTCTTAACCAGCTGGATCTACCATTCATAGAGATCATAAACCATGCTCTCGTTGTTGATTGTTCACAAACATCATCAACCATCTACTGGTGATTTTCCTTCTCATCAACTGTTGTTGGATCCTTATCCACCAACCAGTTGTTGTTAGTCATTTTCCAGTTGATTTCCTCATCATGAATATTATTCGTATTATTGATCAGTTATTGTTGGCTACTTTCGTCATGAAAGCCATGAAGAACCCTTTAGACATCCTTAGAACCCATGAACCCCTCATTGGTACGCCTCTACAGAGGGGCCCTGGGGCTCCTGCCCCGGTTCCACACCCCGCTCCCAAGGACCTGCCTATGCTGAGTTCCACTTTCACATCTCGGTGGCTGCGGAGGTGTGAGCAGAAGGAAGGGAGCTGCCCAGCAAGCACTGGAGAAATGGGTCAATCGATGGGTAGTTAGTTGGCAAGCTGGGTCAAGCAGTGAACCAACCAACTAATAGGGGGATAATAGCTAGCAATTACAGGGAAAACAATGGATAATGGGGAACCAGGGGTACGGGGTTTTGACCCACAGCCAGTTATAATGGTTGATGATTAGCACCAATGAAAGATCAATGGTTTAACATGGTTTAACCAATTAATGGTTAATTAGTGGTTTCATTTCCCATATTAATGAAAGATCAACTGGTTGATGAATGGTTGATGGGTAATGAAAGATAAATGGTTGATATGCTGGTGAATAACGGTTAAATCTGGTTGATGAAGGGTTGATGAAGGTTTCACGAAGGGTTAGTGAAGGGTTATAAGATTGTGAATGAATGGTTAATGAAGGACAAATGAAGTAATAACGAAGGGTCGTGATCATGAGAGTTGGTTGGTAGGGGATGATGGCGGACCAGAACATGGTTGATGATAGAAACTCAAGCAGTTAATCTGGCTATTGTTGGTAATTATAATGGTGAATAATGGTTACATTTGGTTGATGATCCAATTTTGCTCTAAAATCTGGGTTGGTTTGTTGACTGCCGGATCTCCCATTACGACATTTTATGCATGGCGAGCGAAATTTCAATCCCTATTTGCGTTGGCTAAGTAGGGCAGCAAAGCGTTATTCTACAGCTGATAGTATGCTAGTATACACATTGATGCATCTGCCACAAAGATTGAACACGCCCGCATTTCTTGCATCATTATTCTTCAACCAGGTAGACACATTGTTTTCAACATGTTAAAACATCTCCCCGTTTTTGTTGGCTTAGGAATAAAGATCCTAAACCCCAAACCCTTAACACGTCCTAAATTTTCAATCCCCAACAAAGACCAGTCTCAGCTGGAAGTGTGGCGTGGCGTCAGGTGGGTGACTTCCTGATGATCTCAGCCGCACCCTATGAACCCACGCGTAGCATCTTCACACTCGTGGTGAGGGGACCCAGCGGGAGCAGATCGGGTGGCGGCTGGTGGTTTGGAGGGAGCTAAGGAGGCAGGGGTATCCTTATAGACCTTTAAAGGGCCTTTAACTAGGAGGGTTCTAACCAAGCGGTACTTAGTACTGAGTGATGATGTTCATGACAACTGACGATGGTCAAGAATATCAGCCTTGACAGTGCTCGTACAATTGAGAATCGTTGGGGGTAAATGCTTCGGCTAATAAGCTGATTGCCTAGGTGGTAGCAGGTGCACTTGCAGCTGGTAAGTAGCTAGTGAACCACAAAACAAACAAGAGATAAAGGCGGCGGCACTGGGTCAATGCTTTACTGTCTTGTGGTTTGGTTGACATGTTTTATTTTGCGTAGGAATTATTAACAAATGATTGGTTGACTATGGTTGACAAATATTTCATAGGGGTTGAAACCATCAACCAATTTAGGCTTGAACTTTGTGATTTCTGCTTTGCACTTTCAGGCACCGGAATGTTGAGATGACCTTTCGTTCAGAAACTCCTTTTCATGAACAACCTGCCAAGCTGTTGGGATTGCGATTCATCCAATGTCGGTGCTTTTCGGGGCAGTGAACCATCCCCAGCAATATCGTCCATGAGCCCCCCCACAACCTTAAAAAAGGTAGGTCTTTATCCTCCAAAAAATGGGTTATAACTTATAACTTATAACCTTAAACAAATGATGGTTTTGGGGGCAGTATCATTGTGATCTGAATTCTGCAGTATATAGGAATTACCCATGTTCGCTTTTGATTGATATTGACCAGCGGATGGTCACCTGCCGAGATCCCAACATGAACCATATATGAACCGCATTACTTGGCCATTGACAAATCATTAATTGGCCATTAGTTATCCAAACATTGACAATTACTCACACGTTAGTTCGTCATTGACCAGTAGTTAACAACCAAGTCAACATTTATGTAGCTACCATTCAGTCATATTTAGTTTCTAAGCAACGCTTCACCATCAACGAAGAAACCAATTCGTATGAACCACCCCTTCGCAGCTCCACTTCTGGCAGTCACCGAGGAGAGTCCCATCGGCCAAAGTATTTCGAGCCAGAGCACTGTGAAGCGTCCGGTGGCCAACGAGGCCATGGCCGAGAGTTCCTCTGCATCGTGACATGGTGAAGTTGAGTGAGTAAGGCATGGTGAACAGCTGGGGGTTCATGAGCGAAGCCACATCACGTTTGTTGGTGTTTGATTGTGAATGGGGACTTGTGGCGAGTCTCCTGAAAGTGGTTTCATAATGGTTTACAGTTCAACATCATGCATATTTTGGTGGTTATTGGCGGTGAATTTCCTGATAATGGTTGAATGAATTACTATAAGGCCTATTAATGAATGGATAATGTTAACTTTGTGAATCATGATAGGCTAGTTGCCAATGGTGGATGATTCATAGGAGATCGTTGCTACAAAAAACCACCTGCGCGTACAATCTCTACACGAATAGTATAACCTCCATGAGTTCGGGGGAGCCAGAGATGGTTGCCATTGATGACCATCCCTTCTAAGGGGGGAGACTTAAAACAAGCCACGATCACAAATGATTTGGCAAGGTCCAAATCAATTGGCAATGGGTCAATATTAATCAACCAATAATTGGGGATAAGATCAACCATTTCATATGGACGAGGGGTACGGGGTTTTGACTCACAGCCAATTGTCTCCGTAGATAAGTACACCCCAGCCAGCATCAACCAACATCAACCGAAACCGTCCGAATTCACGAGCTCCTGCTTGTGGTTTTAAACAGATTTCCTCCCTATCATTTGAGTGGTGTTTTTTTTTTGAATTCGCCTTCGCGAAGGCTACGCGAGGCCTTTTTTGCTGAAGGGTAGGCTACGCGCTGGCTACGCGGTAAGCGGAACTCCGCGAGAGGCTACGCGAGGTCACTTTTACTGCAGAGGTAGGCTACGCGGTGCCTACGCGGAGTAGTTCCCCTACGCGAAGGCTACGCAAAGCTAAAAAACTGCAAACGTAGGCTTCGCGGTGGCTACGCGGGACATTGACACCAAAAAAAACGGTACTCATTTGGGTTGGCTGACGAACCACCCAATCAGCCAGCATATCTTCCATAGGTTGATGAACCACCTATCATTTGGCTGATTGACTGATGAACTTGTGCACATGGGTGTTTCTCAAAATAGGGGTACCCCGAAATCATCCACTATTAATCATTTACAGATAGTAATAAACCAGCCTTTTTTGGGGCTCCCTATTTTGAAAAACCACCATGTATTTTCGGGGATGGCAAACCTCATCTACCAGCTTCATCCAGCGACGCATGGTGCCCCACCAACCTTCGCCGCCAGATCACTACTGTCTTTGGTGGCGCCATTCACGTGCGCTTGCTCGAGCAGTGCGAATGCTCAGATGTGTGGCCCGTGGTTTGGGCATGCGCTGGATAGGTTGGTCAGCTGGCTTGGCCAATGAATGGCTCACCAACCATGGCTTAGGGGGCCACCATGAGCAAATTGTGGGCGATCCAACCAGAAAACGCTCTGTTTTTTTTTCCTACCCTGAAATTGCTACAAATCCACCATTTATGGCTGGTTAACATATAAAAGCTGATGATTTGTAGCTTCCAGGTTGGTTTGCCAGAGGGTAATAGGTTGGCTGATGATGCTTACCAGTGATCATTAGGTGAGCTACTGTTCTTCATTAATCAGCTTTGAGGTTGGCTACTGTAGTGATGCTCAATTCTGATTGAATGTTGACAGGGGATCAGCATATAAGCACATATGTTATGAGCCATTTTTTGGGACATATTCTTATGGTTTACGATTGTCAATCGTTGATCATGGTCTCGCCCGCGCAATGTCAGTACATTTTGTGTTCTTATTCATTGTTGGTGGAGCTGATCAGGGCTATGAAAATTGGATGACGATGATGACGACGACGATGATGACGATGACGATGACGATGACGATGACAATGACGATGATGATGATGATGATGATGATGAGGATGATGATGAGGATGAGGATGAGGATGATGATGATGATGATGATGAGGATGATGATGAGGATGAGGATGAGGATGATGATGATGATGATGATGAGGATGATGATGAGGATGAGGATGAGGATGATGATGATGATGATGATGAGGATGATGATGAGGATGAGGATGAGGATGATGATGATGATGATGATGAGGATGATGATGAGGATGAGGATGAGGATGATGATGATGATGATGATGAGGATGATGATGAGGATGAGGATGAGGATGATGATGATGATGATGATGAGGATGATGATGAGGATGAGGATGAGGATGATGATGATGATGATGATGAGGATGATGATGAGGATGAGGATGAGGATGATGATGATGATGATGATGAGGATGATGATGATGATGGTGGTGATGACACCAGATAATTACTTTCGGTATAGGAACGTACGTTGCCAAACCTGCAGGCCTTATGTGATTAAATGCCTAGGGAGGACTTGGAATTGAGATGTTCCAGGGGCAATTTCGACATGACACTGCCAGCAAACTACCAATCGCTTGTTGACAGAGATATTGCGCAGTTTCAGGTTACCCCCTGTAGTTGACAACGGAATTGCCATGATAAGAATGACCCCCCAAGCAGTACAAGCATGCATTTTTGCAATGAATCAACCCACATTGTTACATAGGTGTCCAGCAACAAAAAGCAACAGACTACAAACTTATAATCAACCATGATCCAACAACGATCGTGGTTGATCACACTAATCTATGAATAATTCATCATGATCTAAAGTAGCACGCTTCAAACTCAACTAAACCAACACCACTAGCAACCCAGAATCAACCATAAAGTCAACCCATGAATCAACCCATTCAAGAACCATTGATAAACCCATCAATCAGCCCATCAACCACTAGAAACCACCATGGTGCTACTATCCACCATTGGAAATCAACCAATCAACCAATTGAAAACCAATCATCAATTACCAATCATCAACTTATCTCATCGCTGTTGATTAATCAACCCATTGAAAAACCCACCAACCCATCAACCAATCATCAACTCAACCCATCAATTAATCAACCCAGCACTCAACCCATTGCTGCAATCAACCCATTGATAAAGCCATCAACCAATCAACCAATTGATAACCAATCATCAACTCAACCCGTTCATTAAAAAAAAACATCAACCCATTGATAAGCCCATCAACCAACCAACCAACCAATTCTCTCCGCCCATCAGACCCCAACAGCCGCCGCTGCATCGAGGCTGGTGCCCTTCCGGCGCTACGAAGTCATCACCTCGGTGGTAGCGCCCAGCGCGCAGGCGGCACAGGTGCGGCAGCGCCTGGTGCTTGGTGGGTGGTTGGCTATGTTGGTTATGCGGAGGATGGTGGATGGTGAACCAACCAACCAACCAACCAACCTGGCTGGTTAATGGTTGATAGTAGGGGATAGGCTCACCAACAATAGCTGGTTGGTGGTTAGTGATTGGTTGGTGGTTTTCTAGTGGATTGAATAGTTGACTAGTCTTGGTGGTTGGTGGTTGGCTGTTGGATGTTGGTTGGTGACTAGTTGGTGATTGGTTGGTTGATTGGTGATTGGTTGGTGATACTTATTGATGTTGGTTGGTGGTTGGTTATGTTGGAATCCAAGTTGGACTACGTTGGTTGCTTGATGTTGGTTGATGGTTAGTGACCATTGAGAGCTATGCATGGCTAACAGTGGCGAGAAAACTTGCGTCACTTTCCCCCACCATTAGTATCCACTAGTTCCACTGCTATCAGGGTTGGTTTTTTCCACAACATCTCAACTCGCAGCCGCATTCTCCGCCCTGTCGATGTTCCGCGACTGCGCAAGCACAGGACCATGGAGGAGCTATCCAGTGGTCAGGGGGCTCAGCCATGACAGTCGTTGCGGCTGCGCAACGACAGCGCTGAGGGTTTGGTCGTGGTTGCTTCCACAGGAAAAGGGGGTATGATCGACCTGGATTATGGAGGTTAATCGGGGACGATAAGCAACAATACATGGGGATACCCTTGATCAATCAACCAGGAAGAAAACCGATAATGTTTGGTTGTTCATAGAATCTCAGGTTCATCTCAGGTTGGTTATCAATAATGTTTAAACCTGTGGTGGTGATTGATATTCAAGCCCTGGTTTCATGCAACCTCCGGTAGCTTTTCTTGGATGTGCAATGGCAGGGGCTCCTGGGTCATCATGAGTCCCAGTGGAGGCATGGTTATAAAGCCTATACGGCAGTTTGTCACCCATGATTAGTTCATTGATGGTTGAATGACAACTATGGTTATAAAGCTTATAAGGTATTGTTGATGAACCCCTATAACCATGATTAGTCACCACTTACTAGCTTGATATCCAAGTGGATACCAAGAGCACCAGGATGAAACAGGATGGTCAGTGGGTTCTGTAGCGGTTTCCAATTAAGGTGCTATGATCATGTTCGTTGACAAATATTCTGTAGATTCACATGTTCTACATTTGTGCACAGAACAGATTGGCAGTATGTAAGACAGTGTATGCGTATAGATATGTCAACGCCTGCCACCACTAGTAACTTGCTTGGCTAGTTTGGCTGCAACGCTTCAAAGTGAGTGAAAACAATGACCTACAAGAAAGCCATAGTTGGAACGTTTGCCCCATCAAAGGGTAAGATACAAGGAGCTTATGCTCGTGATCAATGTGTTGATAGTCCTTGATCATGTTGATTGCGAAACATAGTTAGGCAAAGAAACTTCAATACCTGTTACTTCACTGCACTTCTGTCACCTCAGTATGAAAACGTGTTTTGTGATCTACCAACGATCTTCCTGAACCATATAATTCAATGATTACCAGCTACACATCGATCCTGCCGAACCATATAAGTCAATAATTTGCTAGGTATAATCCAATTCGCTATCCCACCACAGGCAATACAAACATCCTGGGATGACCTATGCTTGGACCCACGGCATCCCCAGGTTGCCCCGGTTGGGCTCCAACTGAGTGCCATGGCCGGTGACCAGTGCCGCGGCTCAGGTTTTTGGAGACGCGCGACTTCGGGGAGTTACCTACGAACACCAACGACGGCAATTCCCGTGAGTGTCGTGGCACGATGTGAGTTGCCATGCGCGTGACGCTGAATGGGTCAGTTGGGGGTGAGTAGTTGTTGAGTACTGGTTGCTTGTGGTTGATTGGACTGCATAAATTATAGCGACGTCACGCGACGTCACCGGAAATTCGACCTAAATTTTCGAAATAAGGATTTTGATAACGGTCATTGGTTTTCTCCACAAGTCAAGGCAATAGAAGAGAGAAAAGTAGTTCAAGTGTTTGAGGAGCCTCTTTTGCACCTCCGAAGCAGAACCTCCTTAGCTCAGTGGTTAGAGCGATGGTCCAAAGACCCACAGGATCATAAGATCAAGTCCCACAGGGGGAAGGTACTATTACCGCCACAATTTCTCGGTTGGTTCGGTTCGAGCGGTTCGAGTCGATCCACGGGCATCCTGGATATTTATCAAGTTCAAGACGTTCATTTTGAGGTTTTTGGGGTCTGAAAACTCCGTTTTGGACGTCTTGAAGAACCGTGGTGGGCTCGAACCCTCCCAGGGCCTAATTTTCTTAAGACGCTCATCTTGAGCTTTTCGGGGCCCAAAAAACTGAAAATGAACGCCTTGAGGAAAAAAACAGGGCCCCTTCCTCACAGCAGGCTGATGTCAGCTAGGTCCCTTATTCTCGCAAGGCCAAACATAGCCTGTTCCCAATGATGCTGGCCACGGCGGTCATTGTGATTGTCCTACCGCAGCACAAGTAGGGAATTGTTCTCAAGACGTTCAATTTGCGTTCTTAAGACCCAACTTCAGAAAACAGAGATCCAGCCTTCAATAGGTACATCCATGCAGCAACTTGGCATGGGCCGGTGTCGGGAGACTAACAGGGCGACGTCAAAATAATTTCGTTAATTCTGCGACCTAGCCCTTATTTCAGTTTCGAATTAGTGAATTCGACCCAACGACCTACGAATTATTAGAATTTACCCAGATTGGAGGATGATTGGTTGATTTTTTTGTAGCACTGGTTAATGATGGTTTTAGTAGTCCGGGTCAATAGTTTGTCGTTGATGATCGTTACATGATGCTTAATGGTGGCTGGTTAGTGTTAAAACTGGTGATGAACTGATGATTATAGTAGCCACTGGTACCTGTGGTTATGGTGGCCAGAGGTGGTTGGTGAAGGTTGAGTCGGTCAATTCATGGTTGACCGTGGACCTATATGTAATTTATGATGGTTCTTGGTGGTTTATTATGGTTACAATGATAGTGGTTTGCGATGTTTAGTAGGGGTCAATGGTGGTTATAATAAAATAATAGAGAGCAGATAGAGATCGACAACAAATACTCGTGTTTTCAACAATCATTCGAAACATGTGGTTTCAAAAATGCGCATTGGTTCTCAAGTCACAATTTGACGGTGGCTTGATGGTGTTTTAGCCAGGCTCCAGTCAACTAGTAAGTTGTATTGATTATCCTGTGCTTGGAACACGCCATGACCTGCCTGGGACATCCAAAAACTGCACAACCATCAGCCGGCAAGAATTTGCTGGTGATTTCCATAGATGATCAAATTAAATAGTTGGCTATTTCCAGAGTATATCCGTGCGATAGATGCTTTATCAATACCAGAATTACATTCATGGTATTTCATGTTGTGTCCCATTTGGATGATGTTTCATCATATTAGCATACCCACCACATTCATGATTGATGGTAGTACGCCAATCATCAGCAGATCATCAAGCATTTGATAATCGTGGGAGAGATCTTAGGCATCTCTCAGTCTTATCAGCCATGCTGAGGGTGGGTCCAAACATGACCCATGTGTACCCCCAAGTTAAAACTGGTGCTTTCCCTAGTAGTATGATATAGCTATGAACCGTCCGATGACACCGTTCTTGAACAGAGCCATGAACACCTGTCATGACATGTATATATGTATATATATATATACATTTATGAAAGTATTCATGACAGAACACCCATTCATGAACATAGGCGTTTTATATCAAGATTCCCACTAGTATGAATAGCCATGAACACCTGTCATGATGCACTGTTTTCAGGTTCCCGATTGTGGAAGAGTATCTCTTTGTGGTCACGGCTCGGCATTGGGATGGGGTGTGGCGAATTGGGGGATGAATGGTGGCGCTCTCCATGTGATTGCAGCCACGAATGGGTTGAGTTCCTGATTAAAGCTCATGATATGAAACTGTTTTTTTGAGGTGCGCCAATGTTTGATTCGTTACCAGATTTTGGATATTTGTGGTATGTATCAGTCACTGATTTGCTCTTAATACAGTTGCAGTTTGATGTTGCTCTTAATACAGTATGCTCTTTGGTAATCAAACTTACCCGGAGGCTAGAAAATACCACCGTTTCCAATAATATGGAAGCCATCCTTTTTCCAGATGAGCAGCCCCAAAAACTTGGGTTCAATCAGATTCGTTTTGTCTATCCTTCATTTGTCGCTGCTTTGCGAAAGCAACAAACCCATGGTCACGAAAGCCAGCGATTTGTGATTTTGCAAACCTGGCGAAGAGTTCCATGTTCAAAACCTGGTTGTACATGAAGAATGAATTCTTAAGAATCATTTTCTCATTCTTAGTCACTGGTCGTTCCCCGGCCGTTAATGGTTCCATAGTTGTACATTTCTTTTGTGGTCTCAAGAATCTACTTGTAGCGAGCCATACTTTTCTTGTCGCACCATGTGCCAGGCAGACCTTTAACTGTGGAGATTGGGAGAGACGCAGTCACAGCATGGGGCTGGGTTGTCAATGATGCTGACCTTAGACAAATGGCATGTTGGTCAATTGATTGTATGGGGAACCCCAAAAAATAATCTTTGGTGACTCTTCTGACCAAGATTTGCCATTAGTTGAGCAAAAACCATCTACCATTCATGGTTCATTAATCGTTAAGAATGTAAAGCTAATGGTCGTTAACTTTTGGTATAAGTAACCTCTTCCACCGTGATGAACCATAGGGTTCCTGGCATATGACCACGGTAAGCCCGAGAAGTTAGGACCAGTAACCCATTCCATGGTGAATGTTTCTAGTTGCTAAGTGGCTGTGGGTGAAAACCCTGTACCCGTGGTTCCCCTCTCATTCACCATTGGTTTCCCTGGAGTCTTGTTGGTTATTTTCCCCCATGGTTGTTGGTTGGTTAACTGCTTGACCCATAGCCATATAGTTGCTATGTATTCCCCATAATTAGTTTGTCTTCATCCCCTATGATTAACGCGCGCGGACAATGACTCCAAGCAGGTCATTACCACAGTACCCCGGACACAGCTGGTCAAGCATACTGGGCTGATGAAACTTCAACTGCGAACTCCGGCCACACATTGTTGCAAGTCTGCATGCCAGTTGTGTTGACAAAGAGTCTTTCATCTCAACATCAAATGTAAACAGTGCAATTTGCCTGCTCGCTTCAGGATAGGATAACTTGGTGTAACTGTGTCACTTCCCCCTATGATTAATGTTGGTTTCTGATTAGTATCGTTGGTTTCATCTATTTTCATTACTTTAGGGGGGGCTACACTAATCAGAAACCAACATTAACCATTAACCAGCTATTACTGATTGGCGAACTGCTTGACCCGGTCGCTCACCGGGGATGCCCCACCAGGCGTTGCGCCCGGCCAGGCCTTCCGCTCACCGCCCTTGGCAGAGATCATCGTGAGCCTGGACGTGACACCGCCTTTGGCATCGCTGGGGAGCCCGGTTGGGTCGCGTCGCAACCCGGTGGCGGAGCCGTGCCCCAGGTGGGTCGCTTGCAGGACGAAACCACAGATTGGTTGGTTGGTTGGGACTCTAAATATCAACAGATTAGCACCTTGATGTTGTTGTTGTTGTTGTTGATGATGATGATGATGATGATGATGATGATGATGATGATGATGATGATGATATTGTTGTTGTTGTCGTTGGTGGTGGTGGGATGGTGTAGTTCTTTGTTTTTGTTGCCAATGTTGGCCAGGTTCTAATGCTGGCCACTGGCCACTTCTAATCGTGGTAATTGGTATTTGTCGTTATGTGACTAGCCCTTGTTGTTCATTGTGGCTCATTGTAAGCTCAGCTGGTTCATGACGGACTGTGCCAAATGCCTTGAGCAAATCCAAAGCTCTTGATATACGATTCATTATTTGATGGTAGACAACGGCTCAGATGGTGCAATGGAATATGATGGTACCTGTATAATCAGTACAACTTGTAGAAAACGTTTCGGGCTGAGGGATATATTTGGAGAATCGCCAGTTGTGGGCCCCCAGTTGTAGGAAACAAACTATATCAGAGCTGGAGTCCCTAAGTTCAATGGAAATCACTCACGAGAAATGAACATGGAGGGATATTGCTAGATTAACAAATATGGTACGGTAAGTGTGTTTTTGTTCTTGAGTTTGGTTGGTGAACTTGTCCCCCATGGTTGTTGGTTAACTGGTTGACCCGGGGCCATATATAGTTGCTATGTATCCCCTATAATTTAGTCAGATATCATCCCCTATGCTTGACCATTAGCCAGCTATTACTAGTTGGTGATGTTAGTTATCATCCCCTGTGATTAACCAACAAGTTTGGTTGGTTAAAGCCTTGACCCGGATGGATCAACAACTGATCCGTCATGGCTGGATAGACTCCTCTGAAAAGAAAGCCACGGCCGATTCCTAGCGATGGATGTCACCCGGCCTGTACCAAGGGTGGTACTTTCCCAGTTGGTTGCGAGTCACCCATGCACCGCCGTGGTACATGGTCCCTGCTGTAGTTGTGACCTGCCAGTTGTTTATCAACTGACCGTTATCGATCATGTTTATTGATTACATTTTTTGATATCGAGTGCTGGTCATTTTTGATCATTGTTGTGTGTTATCATTGGTATGTTATCATTATCATCACGATCAACCATCATCAACCATCAGTTAAACATCATTTACCCAGTTTTTGGCCATTATTATCATATGTAGTACCATTATTATCATATGTAGTACCATTATCATCCATCAGGAACCATCATTAGCCATCAATTCAGCATCATTTGTATATGCATCAAGTACCCATCAACCTACCATCATACATCATGAAATAACTGTTATTACCAACCATAAATAACCACCAATAATGAATCATTAACCATCATTCGCCATCACTTCCCCCTCACAAAAGGACCTATGCCACGGTAGAATGCCTGGGCATTGGTGTGAGACTTGTCGCGCGAGCCATCACTTGCCCCTCATTCACCATGCTCCCGCGTGGTACCAACGGCCATGGTCACCTCCACGACAGCAAGCCGCGTCGCCCAGGCCCACCGCGCTGCGCGTCATCGCACCCTTGGGCTTCAACTTCACGGAGACCTGCTATGGCCCGTGCGGGCGCCCAGCGGCACATGGGGTGGTGGACAGCCACTAGCGATAAAAATGGGTTCGTAATGGTGGTTTTTCAGGGAAACCATGGGATTTTCCATGGTTAGTAGTGGAATAACCAACAATAATAGTGGGAAAATTATGGTTGATGATGGTTGATGATATGGTTAATGATGTGGTTAATGATATGGTTAATCTATGGATAATTGATGGTTAGTTAATGGTTGATCAATGGTTAATCAATGGTTGATTGATGGTTGATTAATGGTTAATGACTGGTGAATGATGGTTACCAAGGATGGTTATATAAGATGGCGGTTTCTCAAGTCATAGGGGTACCCCTACATCATCCACTAGAAACCTTCTAGAGTAATAAACCAACCATCTTTTGGGGTACCACCAACAAACTACATAGGGTTAACAGCTACTATATGGGTGTTTCCAGAAAGGAAAGCCCCAAAATAGATGCTTGGTCACTACATGGTAACCAGTAATTAATGGTTACTGAAATATTAATGGTCATTCTGAGTACTTGAGTATTTCTTAATATTGGGACCCCTAAAAATGGATGGCTTATTATTGAAAAATAATATGTACAGTATTCAATGATTTGGGGGTTCCCCTATTTTAGGAAGCCATCATATGTGTTATCAGCGAATCGATGATTTACAAGCAAATACTGAGCAACATTGACTGCCTCATTACCTCATTATTTCAAACATTCTGTTCAATTTACAACTTCTGACTGCTTTACAACGATCTTTAAGCTATCCCTAGGTGACATTGAACATGCATAACTCTGGTTCAAACTTTGTTTACCCAACTACATCCAACTACTAACCATGAAAGCTGCCATGAATATAGTCTACGTAGGTTTCTACTGTTTCTGCGGATGAAACCAACTATGAGAAACATTCATGGAACCATCTAGAAACTACCACTAGACCACTAGAACCCGTAGATATTTTATAACCATTTTCAGCTGGTTCTCGTGGTAGTGAATGTAGTCTAACATCTAACTACTATATTTGGGTACGTGACAAAATTGGGTAACCAATGGCCCCACCAACAAATGATGATTTTAAAAGTGGAAACCATTGAAATTTTGGGGTACCACGACCATGGCTTGGCACATACCCACATGGAAGATTTCCACCACCAGAAACCTCCTGAAGTCCCATGAAATTCACCGACATCTCTCCGAGGGGCGAGTCCGAATACATCTCGGAGTGTGTCCCTGGGCAACCCACTCCCAGCGGACGTAGCACCGCTGAGCTGACGCTTGGAGATCAGTGATCGATGGAGGATGGTGGAGGATGGTTGAGAAGGTCGGTCAATGATGGCTATGGGATGCTATGGGTCGATATGAAACAACACAGTGGTGGAGAATAACCTACAATGATAGTGGGATAACTATGGTTAATGATGGCTAGTGATGTGGTTCATTAATGGTTAATTGATGGTTAATGACCGGTGAATGATGGTTACCAAGGATGGTCAATATGATGGTTTCTCAAAATAGGGGTACCCCCAAAATGTTTGATTTATAACGAACAATGAGTAAAAAGGATTAATTTGGGGTACCCCCTATTTGGAGAAGACACCATATGGATAGGGTTGTTGGTCGTAACCAACAATCAATTATGATTAATACCAATCATGTTGGTGATGATATGCTGGTTATATATCAAAAATTAAAAATGGCTGATATGAGTAGGGTTGTCGGTTGACCCTCAGGGTTAATTGTATGATCAATCATGTGTAGTAATCAGCATTCGGGGATATACTTCCCACCTGAGTATGATGGTTGTGGTCAACTATACTTCCCACGTTTTGGCATCTAAGAAAGCCTCATCAGACCTTCGGAGCATCTCCCTATTTTTGGAGCATCCCCCTCTCTTTGGAGCATCTTATTCGATACGTTTGCTGCTCGTGTTGATCTGTTTGATTCCATCAACCTGCAGCAAATCATGCCCCGCAGTCAAACTGTTGAACCACGGAGTTGGCTGAAGTGGTGTCCGCCTAGTTGTAGCCATCATTTTGTTTATTTCCTGAAATTAAATGTAGATTTACAAGCTACCAGAAGGTATGTTCCGGTCAAACATACGTGTTGCATTTTTTGCTTGACCCCTTTCCACACCCTCTTCTCACCCAGGGAGGGTATGGGGATGTCATCATGATCATAGGCTAACACATCCCATATGTTGCCCATATTCCTACCACATGTTGTCGCTATGTCATTCCTGGGCCATTCCTGCTGGGATTGCTGGGATAACTTCAAGTAGCCATTGGATAGCCTGAGGCCTCGATTCTTCAGCTTGTAGCATTGGGAACTCGTTTCGATTGGTATAACTGGTCGGTTGTTTGATTGAAAAAAAAAGCCTAGTGATTATGAACAAAGGGTTGGTTGACTAATACGTTTCATAGGTTTGCATAGAGGTGGTTCAAGCACCAACCAGTATAACTCTGAGGGTGACCCAGCTGTGAACCAGCAGGTGCATGTGAACAGCCACTGCGAACCAGAGAGAGCTTTTGGTGTTGTAGTCATTCAACTCATCACTGGCTGGTGGGTTCAAACATTTTTTGTTTTCCCTAGTAATTATTAACAATTGGTTGGTTGACTAATATTTTTCATGGGGTTGAAACCACCAACCAGGTAAGCTGTGACTCTTGGGTTGTTGGGTAATTGCTCCTTTGGGGATGATGGTCGGCCTATATCCAACTAATGTTGCTGATTTGGCCAGGAACCAAGGATGGACTACTTGTTTGTCAGTTGTTGGTGACACCGCCATTGGGAGCCTTTTTTCCTGAGGCCTGAATGGCTTGGTTTCCCCAAGGCATGCCCGTTCCCATTTTGGGGCCAATCAGATTGGTGCTTTGAACCAATTTTGCGTTGCTTCGCTGTTTTCCGCATTGAGACTGTCCATGTTGCAGACACTCAGCCATTCAGTCCGCTTCCTTTGATACACTTCAGGGTGTTGTCAACATGAAATGCGATCGAGAAATCACCGTTCGCGTGACACTGGCATCGGGTACCGGCGTCGAGATGGCGATGAGTGTGGGGACTTCGATCCGCGAGCTGGTGGCCATGGTGCGTCGGCGCATGGGCCTTCAGGGCATGGTCCGACTCTGGGATGCGGAGATCCCGCTGGGGTCCGACGAACAAGACATTTTGCTGTTGACAGTGGCCTGGATTCTCCAACGAAATCTCGGCGGAGATGGCGCGGTCAATGTTTCTGGACGGGGCCCGGGCCTCCCGGTACCTGGAAGTGATACTTTTTTCGGTAGCAAGAGCGCGTCATGCCACAGGTCGGTGTGAAATTCGGCCTGGAACCGCCGCATCTCGCTTTGTGCTTTCCTGCTAGGCATCTGCTATTCCATTGGGAACTGGCATATGAGCCTGCGATGCCCCGGCACTCATGTACATGCTCCCTGCGAAGGAAACAAGACATGCCGTCAGTCCGCCTTTCACCCGCATGCTGAAGAATCCGCCGTGAAGAGATTCTTTCAGCAGGTTGGCTGATCTAACATGATAATTTTTGATGTCTTCGGTTAGGTATACCCCAATGCTTGATCATCTTACGCATAACATTATTCATTAATTTACAAGATTATACACTAAATTTTTCGTGGCGTCGCAATGTGGCTGCAGTATCGGTTATTACCACCTTTCTTCATAGCGAACACCGGAGCAGTGGCAACCACGATGCTAGTTAATTAAACAATGACCAACCATCATGTGAGTTTCCTATCACTCTTGGTAGATGCCTGTTAAGCCTTTTGAAATAGCCATCATGAGCCATCACTCGCCATTATTGTCAGAATATGTTGCAATTCATCAATTTTATTTGCCCATCATTGATCATCGTTCATGCACCAAGTAACCATCAAAACTGGTTGGTTGACTAATATTTGTCATGGGGGTTGAAACCACCAACCAGTAATCATCCCTAACCATCCTTTATTAGCCACGGCTATGGCTCTGCAGTTTGGCGCCTCAGGACGGTTCGTGGAGCTCCTGCTGTCCGGGGGTCCAGCCTTGGCGTCGTTGCTGGTGGTTGACCTTGGTGGTTTTACTCATAGTTAGTACGGGTATAACAACGGGTTTCTTTGGGCGATTTGATAAGGTATTACAGAGGTTTTGGCTAGTGACAACCATTAGCAACGGTTAATAGGGGATAGTCAGCAACAACCATGGCTAAACAACAACTGGGTGGTGGCTCGACTGGCACGTTTCTTATTTTCCCAAATTACAGTCCAGCCATGCAATCACGTGCGCGATCTCATTCGCGACAAGCTCACTTTCAAGGAAGCGGCGGCCGCACACATGAAATCCGACTTGTCTCTATCTGACGCCAATCGTTTTGCCGGTTCGCTTGGCGGAGACAGACGCGGTGGACGGTGAGCACCCGCAAAAGTGTTCTACCGGGGCTCATGGTTCCACCAACCATGGGCATCCATGACTGCATTTTGAAATGCATGTCACCAGGATGTGTCAATCTCACCATTGAAAGCGCAGCGACATTCCTGGCTAGCCTCTTTTCCCAAGTCCCCGAGAACCATAGGTTGATGCAGGCGCACGATCGACAATGGCTCCCCCTTCGATCGGTGGAGTACTGGCAACAATGCCTGCTCAGTGAAACCCTTCGTGGCTTTCAGGATCTCACACAGAGATTGCAAGGAACTACTTTCGTTGCAGACAAGGACACTGATTGTTTCCTGTCCATTGTTACCCCAGGAGCTTCAGTCGATAAACTCCGTGTCAGCACTCTGCCATGGAATAAGCTGCATGTATACTTCCCGGTAGGCTTTGTTCAACTTATCGCCAAAACTTCCAGGGAAAGGACCAGGTGTGTGTGCTCTGTGAGAGACCCCCACTTGCCCACTGCAGGAGGAATTTTTGGTTCGATGTGAACTTGTTTGGAAGTTTGTGTCTTTGTGGTTTTGTGTGAAATGGAGGTTGTTGCCTCAAATGATTCACTTGACAGGGCATTGTTCCATGATGGCTTTGCTCCATACCACGGGGGTTTAATACCATCGTTGTTTTTCGGTCCAGGAATGCCGTTCTGGTAAGTGGTATGAATCCACGCCAAGATAAAGTACATCAAATCAAAAAAACTGGAGAAATTGGACCATTAGAGTCGAAGAGACCGAATGGTGAAGAACGGTTGTTCTTAAAATGCAAATTTGTTGATGGTGGCTGGTAGTGACTGGTGATAGGGTTTACTGAGCAGCCACTATTGCATTCGTCTTGCGAAGGGAACCCGCCAGTGAAAAGGGTTGTCAAACAAGAAATGGTCCGCCTCAATCCTCCAAACCCGTTCATGTGAACCGGCATCCTCGGGGCTGATTGAGGGATTGAGCACCTGGAGATTTAATGCCCGGCCGTGCTACACAACCGTGGTTGACAAGAAATGGTACTGCACGGTGCATTGACTATTGCCGCCATATGTTTTTTCAAAATAGGGCTACCATGAAATCATCTAATAGTAATCATTTCAAACAGTCAACCAACTATTTTGGGAGGTTCTTTACTTTGAAAAACCACCATATTAACCCACACCACCTTGCAGCCCTTGGTTGCCGTTGTGGCCCACCCATCTTCACCCACTCCCAACGGCCCCGGGCTTCCACCCAGCCTGGCGAGGTTGGTTTGCAGGGTGCCGCGCGCGGAATTCTGTTGGGACCCAAGCAGATCAAGGGCGCCGTAGCCAACAGCAGGGCATGGAGGGCTGGTTGCTGGTTTGGTTGACGTTTTGTTTTTTTCCATAGTAAATATCAACAACTGGTTGTTGACTAGTATTTTTGATAGGGGTTGAAATCACCAACCGACATGGTTTTTATTGAAAAACAGGGCTGATAACTGAATGGCTGCATGATAATCAGTGGTGGCTGACTACCAAATTGTTGTTAACTGAAGGATGGTTGATGTTCACCTGCTGGTTTGTATCATGAATGGTTGAACATGGCTGTTGACAAACAATAAGGTCTCGAAAAAGAACATTTCGGTTCAATAGGTTCACAAACATCAGTAGGACTACTGTAATTGAACGCAAATCAAAATCAAAATCGTACCGTGGTGGTGGCCTGCCTGGATAGGTTCGTTTGAGATGTAAGATTTGTTCGTCCAGAGAGATGGTGTACTCCTTCCGGTGTGGGTGGGGACTGGTTACCTTCAGTTTCCCGTAGCATGGACATGAATGGACCATGATTAGTTTACTAACTCGCCATGAACGTTGGCAAACATAAAATAACCATGAAGTAAACATAATGCGCTACGTCAACTTACCAATTAGGATGAACCACGTGTCATGCAGTGTGTGCAGTCTGTTCGTGCAGACACACCTTAAACCTAGAACCTTGGGTCAAAATGGATCAAAATCACCACGCAGAATTTTTATTAGTAGGTAATTTTATCTATCTGTATCATTGGGTATCATTGATGAGATGTCCATAATGGATGATATTTGTGAATCATGTTTGGATGAAATCTCGACAGCCATACATGTCTTTGGCCAGCAACAATATGTTTGTAGAGTTAGGGTTGCTTTTTGTCCCACCACTATGGTCGACAAGTTTGTTGGCCATTAGTGGGCATGAATTTCAATCATTGTTGGGTTTTATGCCATGATTTGCCATATGAGTGGACCGTCATCAGGTATTTTCAAACGTCATTTGTCAATCTGCATTTACTTCTTGGTTTTCATGGTTTTTTGTCCACTACGATGGACCCCTATGAACCAACTAGTTTTACCATTAGCAAGTATTGCCTGTTATTAACCAGTGCCAGCATTATCAACCACTTTTCCCATTTTCAACCATTTATGATTAACGAGTAGCAGTAGCATTATATAGAATATTCAATAAACAATCTATGCTTTCCGAAATCAATCATAGGTTGTCCCATTTTCTGGAAATATTTTGTTTAAAATCAACCATCAATTTTCGAATCAAACAATCTATTCAAATCAACCATCATCCCCCCCCACCTCTAAGGTAGGGTAGATCAACCATCTCTAGTCACTGACGTTCACCAGACCTCCGCCGTATCACATCTGCATCGCGTCTCAGGGTGCGCGTGATGTCGCCATCGCAAACGCCCGTGGCACGGGAGTGGTTTATCGAAGGCGAGAAGGGAGTAGTGGGTGCTGGCAAGTAATAGCCAGTAGTGGTTGATGATAGGATCCAATATGTGTTGATAGTATATATCATCAAAAAATGATAGATTATATATAAATATAGTTAAATATATACGTAAATATAATTATATATTGTTGGTGCCTATACTATCCAAAACATATATCCAACGAGAACATGTAGGATTGATTGTTGGTCAATCACCAGGTAATCCAGGAGCTGCTTCGCAGCTTCCCTGGGCCACGAGGCCGCGTCGTGCCAGCTGGCCAAGCTGCAGCAATCCCTGGAGGCGTCGTGCAAGCTGGCCCAGCTGGTGCAATCCCTCAAGGCGTCATCCAAGCTCAAGCTGGAGCAATCCCTGGAGGCGTCGTGCAAGCTGGCCCAGGCGGTACCGTCCCTGGAGGCGTCGTGCCAGGTTAAGCTGGAGCAATCCCTGGAGGCGTCGTGCAAGCTGGCCCAGGTGGTACAATCCCTGGACGCGTCGTGCCAGCTGGCCCAGGTGGTGCAATCCCTGGAGGCTGGAGCAATCCCTGGAGGCGTCGTGCAAGCTGGCCCAGGCGGTACCGTCCCTGGAGGCGTCGTGCCAGGTTAAGCTGGAGCAATCCCTGGAGGCGTCGTGCAAGCTGGCCCAGGTGGTACAATCCCTGGAGGCGTCGTGCAAGCTCAAGCTGGAGCAATGCCTGGAGGCGTCGTGCAAGCTGGCCCAGGCGGTTTTGCAGCCAGGGGGTTGGCCTAGCTGATAATGTCCAGCATTCCCTAGCGCTCCACACACCTTCCAACAGGGTGTTGGGACCCAAAACTCAGCCCCAAGTACGGTCTGACAAGGTGTTTGGAGCCTAGGGATTGATAGTCACTGTTTGCTAGTCTGCAAGAACAGCCCACAATGAAAAATGAGGAACAAGCAAAATCGGTAAAGTTCCTAGTGCAAATCCCTAACCACTGGTTGGTAAATGTTTGTAGTGGGCAATCAAATGGTTCATTTATGGGGCTTAATAAGGAATAGCCGCTGGAATAACACTCCACTGGATGCTGAGCAATCTTTTTTGGCTCAACGCAGAGTTGATGTTGAGTTGAGCTTCAGTGTTGGGGAAGACTGTGACACAAATTGGAGGTCGACTGGTAGAAGTATTTGTTTAGTCACAATTCATGATAAGTAGCCAAAATGGACCATTATCAACCAATATTTGCCATGATTCACCTTTGATAGGAATCAAACAGTACAACGTGTCATCAAGTATTGATGGTATCAGAGTTCTCAGTCAAACACTACAGACCTTTGAGTCTTGGAATCAAAAAGGTGGCAACGAATCAACTAACTTACTTGAGAATCTGGAACCGAGGTCTTTGCGGAAAGAAAATCATGTGACACCAATCGTGATGAACGATGACTAATCAAGGCAATGGTTAGTGATTTTCATACCGGCCATTTTAATCATCATACTTTTGATTTTGTTTCTAGCAAACACTGCTAAATAGCCAACTAGCGGATGGTGAAATTTGGATTAGTTTGATGCTTGGTTCATAGCTGGTGATGGTTGATGATGGTGAGATTCGATGGCCAGCAATCTTTGTTCGCCATGGTTCGTGATGGTTCAACAGTTGCATTGTGATGCTTATCATACCCAGGTATAGGACCTGAGCATGATGAGTTGAAAAGGCTGGATGAGTTGATCATGAAATCGGAAGATGAGTTTGATTCTTAAAGATATGATGAGTTTGATTCAAGGTTGACATTAAAGAGGGATTATCATGCCAACGGTAAGAGGAATGTCAGTGCAGCAATGGAAGGACTGGTATCAGCACCTTGATTCTTGACTATTTTCATTCTTAATTGACCAGACAATGCTTTTACCTAGGAAACTGTGGCTTTCACCCCGCAAAATCATATCCATGTCGAATTGCAAAGCGGGTTTTCCACTGTCATCACTCTTATTGATCCTGTTGGGACTTGGTGCGCAAACAATAAAGATGCCAGTTCACTATCCATGGAAGATCACCAAAGGTCATAGCAGTCACCATCAACGGAATCATGAATGACTGGGCTATTGGCTCATTTTGAAAATGAAATATGGCTGAAGATGGCCAAAGGTACACCAGTCATGAATGGCTGATGTTGAAAATTGTCAGGTCAATGTGTGCCGGTTGATTTCCAAGCACAGGCCCAAAGAAACCTACGGTCGACGTCTTTGAATCACCTGATCCACGTTGGTTGATCGACGGTGACAACCTTCCACCGTTGATCAGGTTTCAGCCATCCCTTTGGTGGTGCCATGACGTCCATCAGTCAACAAGAACGGGATGTCCATAGAACAAAATATCGGTGACCATGATCATTGTGGCTAATTTGTTGTATCATAATAGAATAATAGATGAGTTGCTTGCAATCTCGGAATTCATGATTATGGAGAGACGTTCCTTGAAAGGTTAAAGGCATGCAGATCATTGGATCCGTTGTTTGTTGTTTGTTGCTATCCGCTATGCCCTTTTGTTCAGGGGTTGCGCTCATCATTATCGATTATTCTTATGTACCAAAGACCAGAATTTGTTGGAAACCGTTGTGAAACATCATTGACGAAGAATCATACCCAAACCACCAATACCATATGCTGACCACTATCAACAAGCACCTGCACCAGTAACCATTGCTAAAAATCATCATCCGCTCATCATCGATCATCGATCATCCTCAGAGATGAATGGTGGATCCCCGAATTCATCCAAGCACTCCACAATCAAAAATAGCTGGTGATTCAACATCAAACACGGGTTCTTCAAAAGTGGATCACCTATTATTGTCGATCCACGGCATCAATTGCTTTTACCGTTTACCCTCTCAGAAACTGCCCTGGAAAGAGTTGCAGCCATAACAACTCAGGCGAGTTTGCCAGAATGTAGGGCATGATACCTCCCTTTGATCCTCTATCACAACTTTGTAAGAACCAACCATCATGAGCAACATAGTGGTTCATGAAGCTGGTGGTTCATGAACTTTAGTGTCATTTCACAAACTAGTGCAGCCACTATATTAACCATAAATTGCTTGCCAAGTGTCATGAAACACTTTTACACACCATTGCTATTCTTATTTCACCAACAATTTCAACTAACATCAACTGGTGAAGCAACCGCCTGGTGTCATTCACATTACATTGCTGCTATTTTTTTGATGTTTAGTTAACCACTGCATTGCCATTGTTTTTATTGCTGGTACACACCATTGCTATTGTTATTTATCAACATAGTTATTGAACTATTAAAAGCTATAACACACCACGCTAGAACCAATATAGCCAACCATGAACCACTTTAAGTATCCATGGTTGGTTCGCCGGGTGTCATGAACACCGCTGCAGGCATCGATGTGCTGTCCGACCGACAGCTAGGCACCTGGGAGGGCGTGGCCGTGTTCGCCCCCCCTCACCCAACCAGCCGAAGGATAATTCTTTTATACGAGCTGGGGCTCCCTCCTTGTGGTTAGTAAGGGGTTTAATAGGGGTTATAACCACTTAACAATGCTTAATGATGGGGCATAAGAAGGAAACATATATATATATATATATAGAAAAAATACCACGCGTTGCAATTCTTCAGATGTGACAGCAAGGAACTACGTTTTCTTGCTTCCAAATGTACAGATACATGGGGATATCCAGAACTTGTGCAGGATGGTTTGTCAATGAATCGCGTCCGCATGTACGCCTACTGTACACCGGACCCAGAACCTATGATCAGGTAGTGGCTGAAGTGAGTGGCTGAAGTGATAGCAGTCAAGTCATGCTAAGGATCATGCTTAATATCAGCCTAACTTGGTTTACAACTAGGGTAAGTACAAGTTGTGGTATTTATATATATATATATATGTATATGTAGATATAACTAGCTGGTTCAATGGCGAATCTGAACCAGTCTGCAAATAGGGGGTCCAAAATCGTAGGGAAACCACCCGCAACTTGTGGCTTTACCCTGGCGAAATGGATACAATCAAGTGAGACATATGGCAGTGGGTCAAAACCCTGTACCCCTGGTTCCCCACCATTAACCATTGTTTTCCCTTGTTTTGTTGGTGGAAATCCCCCATTAGTTGGTTGATAAATATTGACCCATAGCCATATGGTGTTTCTCAACCACCATGATTTTTATGCCCCACTATTTGGTGCATAAAGTGATACCCCACCTCCATCAATTTCTGAAGTCTGGTAATCGCTAGGGTAGCTACCATTTATGCTGGATATAGTTTAGTTGGTTAGGCCATTCACCAACTAATGCCTGGTGGGTGTTCCATCGTAGTCTACTTGTGGATACACGGTACACACCAACTGGGAGAAAGAATGTAATAAGAGACAGGGCAACCAATGGAACATTCCAACCGAGCGTATGTCCGTGCGGCAAAAGATCCATCAATGACAGTCTCCCTCAACTTCACCACAAGCAGCTGGAGGCCGTTTTCCATGAGATATGGGCGGTCGGATAGGGCCGGGATCCTCCATTCATGCAAGATGTTTGTTGACCAATAAGTTGTTCAACATAAATCATTCGTCATTATTGTTGACCATCAATAACCATCAAATATTCACCATCATGAGCCGTTATGCTTACCAACATCATCATCATCAACCATCATTACCAATCATTAATCATTGGCTCACTCATCAAGCATCAAGTATTTGCTAGTATTAAACATAAAACAATCTTTAAGCATCATCAACTATTCAAGATTATCAACCGTCATTACCAATAATTAGCCATCATGGATATCAATTATATATTCACAATCCCATACATCATTCGCCATACTTTTGTTAACCATCATTTACCATCAACTATTCGCCATCAGGGGGTACTGTAACATCTACTATCCACCAATATTTACCATTATCATGAACCATCATCAGTGACCATCAACTACCATCATCAACTGACCATCATGAACTAACCCTCAGTGACTTACCATCATCATCTACCATCTCCTACTACCCATCAGATCATCACGAAACACCCCCAGCTCCACCCGTCAGGTTGGGGCCAAGCCTCTGGAATTGACGTCTTGCCGATGCAGGAGAGGGGTCGCGGGATATTTTGCGGGCCCCACTTTGGACACCACCAGTGCCACCAGTGGGATCCACCACTTTGATGGTTGCTACTGAGGGTACCACTGATGGAAACAAATTCAAAGTTGCAAATCCCAGGCCGAGGTTGGTGTAGTTAGCCAGGGAAGCAAAAATCATTTTCATACCGGACAAACCATTTGGAGTTGATGATTTTGATCCATAGTGATATCTATCCCTCATACTTGCAATCCCTTTGTATCCAAAGAATTCATGTTTACACATATTGACCCACCATACCGACGTAGCTCCTGTCATCCTAGCTCTTTCATTCTATGACTCAGATACCAACTTACCCACGTAATTCAAAGTCCTCCTAGTTCAGTGTGGTTTCGGTTCGGTTCGGTTCGGTTTCGGTTTTTGGAAACTGATAGGGGACGGTTCGGTTCATAACCGGTTTCAGTTCCTGTCGGTTCGTGCAACAGATCGGTTCGGTTCGGTTCGCGCACGGGTTTGAGAGAGTTTTGATGGTTTGGTCATATGTAAATGCATTTTGCCGGATCACAGAAAAGCAAATACGCTCATTGGGAGCCATTTGTTGTGCGTCTCAGGCGCCCACTTTGAAGGAGTCTTGTGCAGGAAAGCCATGTCCAAGATGTTATAAATGCATTTTGCCGGATCACAGAAAAGCAAATATGCTCATTGGGAGCCATTTGTTGTACGTCTCAGGCGCCCACTTTGAAGGAGTCTTGTGTAGGAAAGCCATGTCCAAGATGTTATAAATGCTTTTTGCCGGATCACAGAAAAGCAAATATGCTCATTGGGAGCCATTTGTTGTACGTCTCAGGCGCCCACTTTGAAGGAGTCTTGTGTAGGAAAGCCATGTCCAAGATGTTATAAATGCTTTTTGCCGGATCACAGAAAAGCAAATATGCTCATTGGGAGCCATTTGTTGCACGTCTCAGGTGCCCACTTTGAAGCAGTCTTCTGTATACGAAAGCCATGTCCAAAATGTTATAAATGCTTTTTGCCAGATCACAGAAAATTGGGAGCCATGTGTTGCACGTCTCAGGCGCCCACTTTAAAGGATTCTCTTGTAGGAAAGCCATGTCCAAAATGTTATAAATGCTTTTCGCCGGATCACAGAAAAACAAATTTGCTCATTGGGAGCCATGCGTTGTACGTCTCAGGCGCCCACTTTAAAGGAGTCTCGTGTAGGAAAGCCATGTCCAAGATGTTTTAAATGCTTTTTGCCGGATCACAGAAAAGCAGATATGCTCATTGGGAGCCATTTGTTGCACGTCTCAGGCGCCCACTTTGAAGCAGTCTTCTGTAGGAAAGCCATGTCCAAGATGTTATAAATGCTTTTTGCCGGATCACAGAAAAGCAAATATGCTCATTGGGAGCCATTTGTTGTACGTCTCAGGCGCCCACTTTGAAGGAGCCTTGTGTAGGAAAGCCATGTCCAAGATGTTATAAATGCTTTTTGCCGGATCACAGAAAAGCAAATATGCTCATTGGGAGGCATTTGTTAAGACATGTTCGGCTCAGCCGGTTCTGCCATTTTTTTTTTCGGTTTGGAGGCGGTTCGGTTCATTAACGGTTCGGTTCCCCACGTTTCCCCGATTAGACCGGTTCAGCCCGGTTTCGGTTCAGCCGGTTCGGTTCCACCGGTTCGGTTCGGTTCCCGAACCTCTCTGCTAGTTTCCGTACTGTACTCCTAATCCAGGGTTTTTGGGAGTAGTTTGTAGTAAGCTATGGGTGATGGGTAGTTGATGATTGACATGTTGTAGTTGCACATGTTGTATGCACTGTGGTAGGCAGTTGTAGGTTGTAGGTAATGGTAGACAGTTAGTTGGTAGCGGCAGATATATTGGTTAGTTGTAGGTGGTATCTAGGTAAGCGGCAGTAGTAGGTACGAGGTCGTACATGCTAGGTGCTACTGGTACCCCTGGCTAGTTGCAGGTAGCTGTACATTGTCGGTAATAGTTGCTGAGCAGCAGCCAATGAAAGAAACAAATAATTGGCACTGCAAAAAGCCATCCATCGTCGAGACGAGATTATTTTGGGTTTTTTACCTCTGTGGAAAACCGAGGAGGGTTTTGATTCTTTCGGTGGTCCAGCATTCTTTAGAAAGACTAGCAACAGCAAGCTGATTGCAGTAGCTATGTGTGGTTTGGGATGCACCTGAACATGCAAATGCAAAGTGTGTTATTCTGCAATGAATTTCAATCGGGTGGTACAGAAACCGCCAAGTTGCATTTGAAACAAAAGACACATCCCAAGAAGAGACCAGAACTCTTCACCGTACACTTTTTTCAGAATTCAGCTCATTTGTTGGTTGCAGCGGATTCACTTGTCACACACGCTGAATAAAGCATAATAAAGCTCATAACCATCATCAACCATTGACTTCCATCCCAGTATTTGCGATAGGAGCACAGTAGGATGCTCGCCTTTGGGGGTGTTGCTGCTTGTCGCTTTGATGCAGTTCGGATGAGCTCAAGTCAAGGGCGACCGAAGGGACCAGTTTCCCCATGACCTCCAGCAGCGATGGCTATGCGGAGCTGAGATCGGTTGATGGTGCCCAGTCGATTGAGCTTCACGTTTTCTGCTTGAATGGTGAGGGATGCATTGTGAGCCTGTGCCCTTCCACATTGGGAAGGGAAGTGGCTCGGACAGTTTCAAAGAAACTTCTGCCAAAAAAGGGTGCAAGGCTCACTCTCCACTACCTTGCTTCACCTCTGAGGCTGCACCAAACGTTGAGAGAGCAAGGCATCACAGGACAGGTTGCGACGTTGTCCTGCACTTATGTCCCCACTGATTTGCTTGCTGCTTGGAGGTTTGTCACAGCAAAATCTGTCGACGAGACAGCATTGGAAGGGGTAGCCCAGATGGCATTGAGGGCGTCCGTTGCCTCTGGCTGCCTTTGTCATTTACCCGAGAGCCTTGAAAACTTGACTCTTGGCGATGACTTCAATGAGAGCCTGGATCGTGTTACTTTGCCAAGCAACCTGCAAACTTTGACTTTCGGTGATGATTTCAACCAAAGCCTGGATCGGGTCACCTTGCCAACCAACCTGCAAGCGTTGACTTTTGGCGATGCTTTCAGCCAACGCATGGATCGAGTCGCCTTGCCCAGCAACCTGCAAGCGTTGACTTTTGGCGATAGGTTTAACCAGAGCATGGATCGTGTTACTTTGCCAAGCAACCTGCAAACTTTGACTTTCGGTGATGATTTCAACCAAAGCCTGGATCGGGTCACCTTGCCGAGCAACCTGCAAATTTTGACTTTCGGTGATTATTTCAACCAAAGCCTGGATCGGGTCACCTGGCCGAGCAACTTGCAAGCTTTGAAATTTGGCAACGGCTTCAACCGAAGCCTGGATGAGGTCATCTTGCCAATCCACCTGCAAACTTTGACTTTTGGCGATAGGTTCAACCAGAGCCTCGATCGGGTCACCTGGCCAAGCAATTTGCAAACTTTGATGTTTGACTTTGATTTCAACCAGAGCCTGGATAGGGTCACCTGGCCAAGCAACCTGCAAACTTTGACCTTTGGCTGGCATTTCAACCAAAACCTAGATCAGGTTACCTTGCCGAGCAACCTGCAAAGTTTGGCTTTTGGAGATGGGTTCAACGAGAGCCTGGATCGGGTCACTTTGCCGTGCAACCTGCAAACTCTGACTTTTGGCAATGCTTTCAACCAAAGCATGGATCAGGTTGCCTTGTCAACCAACCTGCAAGCGTTGACTTTTGGTTGCTGCTTTGACCAGAACCTTGATCGGTTTACCTTCCCAAGCAACCTGCAAACTCTGACTTTTGGCACCCGCTTTGACCAGAGCCTGGCTGGGGTGACATTGCCGAACAGCCTGCGGACTTTGACATTTGGCAATTATTTCAACCAAAACCTGGATCGGGTCACCTGGCCGAGCAAATTGCAAGCTTTGAAATTTGGCTCTGATTTCAACAAAAATCTGGATCGTGTTACTTTGCCAAGCAACCTGCAAACTTTGACTTTTGGCAATGCTTTCAACCAAAGCATGGATCGAGTCACCTTTCCCAGCAACCTGCAAACCCTGAGTTTTGGCGATAGGTTCAACCAGAGCATGGATCAGGTCACCTTGCCGAGCAACCTGCAAACTTTGACTTTCGGTGATTATTTCAACCAAAGCCTGGATCGGGTCACCTTGCCGACCAACCTGCAAATTTTGACTTTCGGTGATTATTTCAACCAAAGCCTGGATCGGGTCAGCTTGCCGAGCAACCTGCAAACTTTGACTTTCGGTGATGATTTCAACCAAAGCCTGGATCGGGTCACCTTGCCGACCAACCTGCAAATTTTGACTTTCGGTTATTATTTCAACCAAAGCCTGGATCGGGTCACCTGGCCGAACAACCTTCAAACTTTGACATTTGGCAGTTCTTTCAACCAGAGGCTGGGTCGGATCACCTTGCCGAGCAACCTACAAACTTTGACACTTGGGGCTGGTTTCTGCCAAAGTCTTGGTCATGTTTCCTGTCCATCCATTGTTCGTATTTTATGTATGGGCGCAAATTCGAAATTTAGAGTGATGATAAGCACCTTGTGATTGTGCAAATCAGGCCTTGGACCACCGATCAGCGGTAGGTCCGCATCCGGTGTCTAGGGATTGCAATTGGCCTTCAACCGACACAGTTCAAAAGAATTTGCTGGTCACTGCGCACCACTGGCGAGTGCGCTTGCTGAGAGATCATGGACGGTGCTGCACGGAATTGTTTGTTCAAGACTACTGGAACTGGGTAGGTGAACCTCCGAATCCGAGAGTGAACATGTCTAGGACTCATATATGTACTGGTTATCTCCATGGTGTTCAAGGAATGAAGCATTTGTTTTCGGTTGGCCGAAGTATTGTGATTGAAAATGATAGAATTGCTTGTCTCGTTTTTTTGTCTGCGGGTATTTCTTCCTAAGCCTGACTTAGATTGACTGTTTTGATCCGTTTTGACTCTTGAGATCAGATCAAATAGTTTCTGATAAACGGGACACTCAAGAGCGCAGGTACCCCAAACAAGCGATAAATTAGCGCATTATGTGTTCGGGCATTTGCAGCATGCTATTGACCCAGAAGCAAGAGGTTGGTGAACGTGACATAGAAGTATCCGAATTATTGACTGGTTTCCTCTGAGATAGAGACCATTTGCCTAACCTCCCCCAAGTTCAAAGAGTACCCATATACTATAGATGTAAAACCTTTAAGTGGGAAATCAAATTTAGAAACTATTTCCAAGCAAACACGATGCCTATACCCAACCATAGACAGCATGGCCACTGCTTTAAAATCATTAGCCAACTAGTGTTTTATAACGGGGGTCCCATAAGCATACATACCCAAGGTATCCCAACAAATATGTTGTTGATGCTTACTTGTTGCTTCGCCGGCTTGCAATCATCACTTCAACAAGAAGGTTTTTCAAGACTCATCCGTTGCATCGTTCCGCATGTTGCCGGGTCAGCAGTGCTTCCTATGGTGAAGAAAGAATGCTGAGCTGTTGGCATCCTAAAGAAAAACATGAGCAACCAAACAACGATGGTTGCTGAGCGGTTGGTCGTATACCCATTCGATCCCATTAGTAGCTGCCGATGGTGTTGTAACCCCGGTCCTATGGCAAGTAATCCGACTTGTTACCAAACATCGATTACAACCAGTGCAGCCTACCAGGAATCCCACATTTTAGGTTGCCTTTGGTGCATTCTGTAGGACACCATGGCCATCTACCCCGGCTTCACGGGAGTCCGGAGTCGTATCGCACGAAGCTGAGCGTTGTCGTGAGTGGCGGCTTTACAGAGAATTTTTGGACAAGGAGCAGGTTATGGATTGCCAATCAAAGGCTTAATCGATGATTGATAGATGGGCTGATTATTTTTCTTCAGTGGTTTAATTCTCAATGATTGACTATCTGTTTGATTAATCAGTATTGAAGTGGTAAATTCACAGGCTGGTTGGTTGTTTGATCCTGTAGTTGGGTTCATATCCAGCAAATCGGGGAGGGCACAGTGTGGTCAGTTTATACAAGCTGGTCAATCATAGAGCTTACCTACCCATCATACGGCAGATTTCCCCCCCCGCCAGCCGCTGATAAGCAACGGTTACCATCTCCAATGGTTGACCCTTGGTGGCAGCTGGACTTGGTTGTTGATCATCGTTGACGGATCATGGTGATCTTTGTTATCATGGATATGGCTATGGGTCAAGCACTTAACCAACCAACTAATGGAGGATTTACCAACAGTAATAAGGGAAAACAATGGTTAATGATGGGGAACCAGGGGGACTAAGGGTTTTGACTCACAGCCATATGGGTGTTTCTCAAGCCATAGGGAGCCCCCAAGATGGTTGGTTTATTACTATATCATGGTTAAAAGTGGATGATTTAGGGGCCCCCTGATTTTGAGAAACCACCATATGGGTGTTTCTCAAAATAGGGAGCCCCACAAAATGGTTGATTTGTCACTACAAATTGTTAATATGAAGGGTGATTTCGGGACCCCTATTTACAGAAACCACCATATGAGAACCAATAATAGGGCATGAAAACGGTAAATGGGGGTAGATGAGGGTTACAGGGTTTTGACTCACAGCCAATCTTTTTTCGTGATTGTTGGTCAGAGTCACAATATTAACCATTGTTCAACCCGGTTTTCATGAAGAATACCAGGAAACAACGTTTGCCATAAATGATCTTAGTTCTACATTAACCCACCCACGCTTCGAGACATCCAAAGACACCCACAATAGCCTAAATGATGGCAAACAACGTGTTTTCCTGGATTTTCCCTGTCACCAACTCCTATGACACAATCAACCATTTGGCCATCAGTACGTGAACGGGCATGCATTTTTCTAATTTTCAGGCAACCCATTGACCATCAATTGATCGTGAGTCAACAATCAGTCAACAATCGGATCACCATTACAAATCATTTACCAGCAACACAGCGTTTGATATGGAGTTTGCCACGATGATGTCACGTTAAGGATGTGGAACATACTGCCAATTTTTACCATATGTGTACTGCAAAACTGTAATATCAGTCAACACATCACGATAACAATGTATACTCTGGATTAGCTACTAACACCTTGGTGTGTGTGTTGAACCACCGTCTTTGGGATTGCTTTCCTCGGAGAAAAAGGTGGTTCGATTCAACCCACATCAAACTGTTACTGGCTAAAACAGAGTGCCTTATGTCTGCAACGGGCCTTTTTGATCCTTGGCTGATGGCAACTATTCTCAATCGTTTGTCACTTATACAACCATAATATCCCAGCTGGGCCGGGTTATCAATATTGATAAATTTGGCAAACACGGCGACTGCTTGTGGAGCCAACGGCATCAGAGGCCCCTGTGTGGCGATGAGATGTTGGCAATTATGGGTATGCCTGTGACTGCGGAGCTTGCAAGTTGGGCTGCGATGCCTCGGCAATATGTACAGATGCTGACGGAATCAGCCAAGGTGAAGTTGGCTGGAAACGGAATGGATGTGCCTTCTTGCGGATTCGTCCTGTTGGCTGCATTGCTTTGCATCGAAGCCAAGACAGAGGCAGCGAGTGCACCAGTGTCTCCAGCGACGAAGAGAAACAAGACTAAGTGAGAGACTGGTTGATTCAAATGTTAATGTTGATCCACTTTCACTTATCAGCTTTCAATTGTCCATTATTTTTGATTAAACTTATGATAAACCGTTTGAATGTACTGTCCACCCGTATTAAAATATGCGTGTATTTACATTGATGATATCAAGATGAATCAATCGTCATTCTCAATTGTCAACCATTTTCAGCCATTATCCCCCTTAATTAATCACAATCAACCATTAATGAACCGTGAACAAACATGAATTAACCATTACTCAATCATGAATTCACCATCAATCATTAATCAATCACTAATTAGCCATGGGTTGGTCATCATTGTCCAGGTTCACCTATCACCCCTGTGGTTGGTTGACCCAGCTATCCATCCAGCAACTCCAGTAGCCATCCCGTCGTCCCAGGTCTTTAGGTTTCGAACGCGACAAATCGTGCAGGCGAACGGTGGATGCTGTGGGCAGGAGATGGTTGGTTGGTCAGGGTTGGAAATGGTGACTGATAGAGGCTAATCATAAACCACAACATGCGCTATGATGCTCAATATTGCCTTGATACCTTGAGAATGGGTTATTGACTCCTTCACTATGAACCATTCAAGATCAAAACCATACCAACCAACCGTAGGGGTACACCATGTTTGGACAAATCTGTGCGAATTTGAAGTAGTCGTGGTTATGTGATAGCTGACATTTTCTAGGTCATCCAGTTATTCGTGTTGTAGCTATGAAACATAGGCCGTTTGTGATTGATGTAGGACAACTAGCTACCAATTAAGTAGCTTTATCACGTTTACTATATCGTCAAGCACCAACTGGAAATACATTTATATATGATCGAATCTGGGCACAATTTTCTATTTTTCTCGGAGGTTTGTGTTTAATCCGGGGCTCAGATTATATACAACTGGTAGTTGTTAGTTGGTGATTATTGCCAACCAGTTGAATCAATCACCAACTAGTTGCCAACTAATTGATTCAACCACCAGTTAGTTAGTGAATCATATAATGTTACGTCGTGATTTATAACCCCCCCAAACCAAACTTGGGGGGATGATTAATAAACTCCCTCCTTAAAAGTCTTGCCTGAGAGATGGGGAACCTCACCAATAATAAAAGTAATTATATAATGATTAGTAGTAGTAGTAGTAGTAGTAGTAGTAGTAGTCGTAGTAGTAGTAGTAGTAGTAGTAGTAGTAGTAGTAGTAGTAGTAGTAGTAGTAGTAGTAGTT
>VSDK01027222.1:37671-66276 GCA_009767595.1 Symbiodinium kawagutii | reverse complement strand
GGGGATTGCAAACTGCTGCTGGTCCCCAGCTGGTGCGCGGCTCGAGTTGCCCAAGTTTTGCGATGGATGACCGTCTGCCATCATCTACCAGAATCATACCTAGGAAAGATAAATGGTAGATGATGGTACTAAATGGTACTTACCAGAATCATAGGATGATCAACTGGTAATCAATGGTAATAACAGTTCTTGTTCGGAAGAAGAATATACAAAAATGGATCTAAACTCGCTACAGACAACCAGTGACTAATGAACAACAACTCGTGGATTGTAAGAGGCAACAGTCCGCAATTTTGCCCACCGTTTCACATTGACACAGATTCCTCCGAAGAAATGGTGGATTTGCCTGTTCTGAACCTCAAATTATTCAGAACCATCAGCGATCAGGATGGTTCGCAAGAAATAGCACCGTTCAAGTTTCAACTGCAGTGGACCCTCGCCCCTCTCCACCCTTTGCTCAGGCAGCTTTGAACCAAGCCGCGGTCTATCATGTGGGGCCATGGGACAGCTCCATTTCCACACTGCCTCCCAGCTCTTCATGTTTTCCCAAAGGCCAACATCCCTTTATTCCACCAGCCATCCCTGTGCCTTCATCTTTTTGTAGCCTTTTTCGCCGGGTCGGTAATGGTTTCCAGTGAGCCACAGCACTTTCAGCTTGCTGAGTCCATGGAACAGATCTTCCTCGGCACGAGAGCCACTGGCAGATGCCAGGGTTGCTGAAGCCTTTGTACTTGACGAGCGCGCAGCTATCAACGGAAAGCCACAGGTAGGGTGGCTCGTTGACAGCGGGATGATCGATTTCCAATTGTTGGCCATGATCAATGGATTTTTACACCCGGTTACGCGATAGATATCCACAAATATCTCTTGTACTCTCTGGAGCCAACCTTCAAGTGAAATCTTTCATGCTTCGAGATGGTTAGAGTGTAGCATTGATGGTTGATTTATGTCTACTTAAGTGGTCAATTGGTCCTCAATTCAAAGTTGATCATGGTCAAAGGTGGCTCATGGCTGATCTGTAGCGATGGTTCGTGAACCATGGGCCCATTCCCCTTGCTGTTTGATGGCAAGGCTGATCCACTGTGCCTGGCATCCGGCCGGCCCTGACCTGGCTCAACCCCTGGCGCCAGCTGCGCCGAGAGTCTGGCAGTTCTTCCAATTCGTTGAACTCCAAATTCCTCAGCGAAAACACGCGGTTGACTATGATGAATTGACTATGGTTGACTATGGTTGATTTTCCATGGTTAACTATGGTTGATTTTCCATGGTTGACTATGGTTGATTTTCCATGGTTGACTACGGTTGCCTTCCAAACACACCCAATCCTTCAGGAAAGTGACCAGGTGTTACTTCAAACACCCAGGAAACTGCAGTTCGTTCAACAGAAAGCTTCTCCAATCCGCTCAAAACCCAGGCGTGGAGCATACTGCAAAACCTCGCCGACAGGATTGACCTGAAATCAGTCTACAATTCTTGGGGGACAGGGATGTTGTTTTGTGCAGCCAAATGGTCGAAGCAATGGGTGTCTCTAAACCGTTTCGAAGCCATCTATGTGGGCTGTTTGTTTTGAAACCTGTTCATCCGCATATACGCATTCAAGTAAAACCTAGTAAGCCATTGACAGGCATTCAAATAAAACCTACATCCGCGCGGTAGGCCAGCAGGAAAAAAAATGAAGATATGGCATGCCACTATCGTCACGAAATGGCGGGTTTTCCCATGTCCCCAGCCACACCAACCACGAGAATCGAGTTACACCTCTCATCAACCGACTGGCGTAGCTGGACATGGTGATAGCTATCCCCATCACAGCTTTCCATCGCTGACATGTCTGTAGTCCTTTCTGAATTCGAATCAACCACCAACCATCCACCATGAATGATGACCCAGAAAAATCTCCACTTCCCATTCATCGACAGAATTCGTCAACCAACATCAACACCAAGCATTCACCATCCATTCCCCATAGCACCCAGCCATGGAACCAGCCACGCTATGCCCAGTCGAAATCGAGACACAAGACTCGCAGCTGGCCCGGGAAAGCGCGGCTTGGCAGCTGACGCAGCCGGCTTTCCGACAGGTCCTGGGTCGCACCGGGGTGCTGATGGCCTAGTTATTGGTGGGTTATTGGTTGATCTTGGCTGCTAAGTACCTGGTTTCTTGTTGACGTTGGCCGGTTACTGGTTGCTTATTGGTTGATGTTGGTTGGTTACAGGCTGATGTTGCTGGTTGGCTATTGGGTGAAGATTGGTTGATGTTGATTGATTCTTGGTTGGGTATTGGCTGGCATTGGCTGGTCGCTGGCTAGGGGGAAACACCGACCATTAGCAACCTGCTCAATACTGATTGATTAAGATCTAATTACTTGCTTCTGATGGGCCATAATTGGTGATTACTAGTGATTACTGATGATTATATAAAATCAACCAATCAAATGGGGTAAAACACTCACCGGGAATCACAGCCAACCAGTCATTTTCACAGCAACCGTTCAAACCTGTGGCTACCACGACTTACAGCCATCAATGACTGCCATCATGGCGTCCCCCCCCGTCCAGGCGCCGCAAGCTCGGAGGCAGTGCACGAAGACCCACCTGCGGAGCTGGGGATGAAAAACGGGTGAATCAACGGGTGACAAGGATTGGTTGATAGTTAGCAACCAGGAATAGGTTAGTAGTATACCAATAATAGGTGATAACTAATAACTAAGAATGATAGTTAATAGTTAATAGTGACAATAACCAGTAGTGACACTAACCAGCAATAACAATAACCAGCAATGATTGGTTAATAGTATAACTCATAATGATAAGTAAGTAATAATGAGTAATGATTGGTAGTTGATTAATCATCATCAGCAACCAGTAATAGTTGATAGTTTGCACCAGTAATGGTATAATAGTATAACTAGTAATAACCAGCAATGGTGACAATTGATAGTTGATTGCAATGATTCTAATGATTAGTAATGGCTGTAACTGGTATTCATTCGTAACTAATGACTAGTACCTAATAATGAGTAATTATTAGTAGTTGATTCCAATGATTCGAATGATTAGTCAATAGTATAACCAGTAATAACCAGCCATGGTGACAATTGATAGTTAATGATGGTTAATGATGAAGTAAAATCATCAGTTGATTTTTCGTAATGCTGGTAAGCAGTAATCAACTGATGCCTATAATAGTACTAACCACCAATAAACTAATAAATATCACAGGAGTAACCAGGAATCAACTTATGACTACAACTATTTCCAATGATTGAAATGATTAGCAATGGCAGATCCAATGATTCTAATGATTAGTAAAGTTGATCCAACTGGAAGTAATGGCAGTAACTGATCCACTTATTGCTGCTTCGAAATGGTTGGCACTCAACCGCTGCCGGGGCGAATTGCGAGGGCGCGGGGCCCCTGCTTGCCTGGCTCATGTGGCGCGCCGTGCTCTTTCCGATCGTTACCAGTGACCGTTGTTACCATGAGCCATTTAAGAATAATGTACCAGTTGATAATAACCAGATAATATTGGCAGTTAATGGTTATCAATAATAAGCAGTTAATAACCAGTTAATAACCAAAAATAATGGTAGTTATGGCAGTTCATAACCAGTTAATTACTACATTTGGTTATTAACTGCCGTTTTTACTGGTTATTACCATGATAATAAGCAGTTCATAACCAGTTAATAACCAAATGTAGTAATGTACCAGTTAATAATGGTTATGTTATTCAATAATAAGCCATTGATAACCAGTCAATAATGATAGTTGTAATAGTTAATAACTGCCAAATGTAATGAATAGTTAATAACCAAATGTAATGGTGTAATGGTTGTAATGATAATGGTTGATAATCATTACGACCAGAAAATTGATAGCCAAATGGATTGTAACTGTTGATCAATATCTGCCACTCTGCCGTTGTCCTCTTGTCAATGATCATGTTAAGTGCGGGAGCTCAAGTGCATGGTCACCAATTGCTGCTTGGAAAAAATGGCTTCTGGTTGGTAGTTGCTCTTGCGTTGCCTCCAACACAGCTCCATTTCCCTCTATCGATTTTGCTGAACCCCAACTCAGTCATGTGGTCATACATGTAAAGAATCATATACCACAGCTGCCTTTTCAGCTCGAACTCGATCCATTTTCGTGAAGAAGTGGAAAAGTCAGGGAAGAGTGCAGTGGGAAGCGGAAGCGAGGGTCTGGGTGTGAGAGGATCTGTGGTTGCATACCATCAGGTTATGAGCCCAAAAGCTGACCCCTAGTGCATGATTAGACAACGAAGAAGGCGAAAAGCATCGAAAGAAGAGAAGATGTCAGGCCCAAAAGACAAGTACGCTAGCCGACTAGCACAGGATCCCACGATAGAAGAGGTAGATGAGAATGACGAAGGAAGAAGTATGAGCGAGGAGAAGAAAAGTAGAGAGGAAAGTGATGGAACACCCCGGGAACTAACTGGGCTGGAAATCGCTGTACCTACCACTCCTCCCCGCTCAATCACCCCGTCAGTTGGTCCGAATAGCCAGCTTTCCAAGATGAACACAGAGGGAAGAAGAAGTGCTAGGAGGACGGAAGAAGACTCGCAAGCCGCAGGACCTCGAAGATCTGCGGTATCCAGCTCTTCAAAGACCAAGATGAAGGCGCTGGAAGACAAGGACCGGAGTGAGGAGCAGAGTTATCAGTTGGAGGTAGCTCGACCGCTTTTCACAGATGACCAAGTGAGAGAAGCATTCAAAGGTGGTGGCATGATTCAAACCACCCCAATTCAGAGACATGATGAAGAAACTGTGAGGCCGCAGTTTTTAGAAGAAGAAGAAGAGAAAGTGAACAATCAATCCAGTGTAGAAGCCATGTATCCATTTTCACATGGAAGAAATCAAGAGCAAGAATGGCAGAGAGCCATAGCAGTGATAATGAACGAAAACAGAGAATTGAAGACCATGCTCCGAGAGATGGAGACCCGATTGAAAGAAGCAGAAGGAAGATTTGCTACCCCAGAGGAGGAAGGGCCCAGAGGCCGCAAGCCCGAGGAGGCTGAGACCCCCCAAAGGCGAGAGGAGGAAGGGCCCAGGGGCCGCAAGAATCAGGAGGCTGAGACCCCCAGAAGAAGGAGTCGAAGCAGAAGTGAAGGGCATACACGAAAGGGTGACGCCATGACAGAACGTTCACTCGAGTTTATGTCTTTGATGATGGAGAGTATGAAAGAGATGCAACGAAAGATGACAGAATCAGGAGGAGAGTCAGGAATGATCCGAGGAGTGGAAACGGTGAGATCAGGAGTTCCGGAGTTGCCGAGTTTGCCAGCTTGGTCACCAAGTCAAGGACCATTACAACTTGGGGATTGGATGCTCACGATATCACCTATCATTGCTGATCTCTCGGTGACCTCAGAGGTTTGGTGGGAAAAGACGATGAAGTTGGCTGAGAAGTGGTACAAGGACCATATGGCTATGTCCCCTATCAACAGGCTAGCTCATGACCACCAGACTCCATCAGAGCTTTCTGAAGCGAAGTGGCAGCGACTGGAGAGGAGGGTTTCCACCATGATGTTGCAGTCTTTGCCGGAAGCAGTGAGAGAAGAGTTGATTGCAAGCCGTCGCATGTCAGTCTATGGCATCGTCACCTACCTTCACCTAGCGTACTGTCCTGGAGGTGTCCAAGAGAAGCAGCAGTTGTTGAAGAACTTGGAGGAACCTTCGGAGATTCAAGCTTTAGGAGATCTTCCCACCGCCATTAGAAGATGGATGCGATGGCAAAGGAGGTCGAAGGAAATCGGTGCGGTCATGCCTGATCCCACCATTTTACTCAAAGGCTTGAATCGAATGTCGCGGCGGGTGTTGGAGGCGAACAAAGATCTACAATTTCGGATTAGCCTAGCCCGAAATATGCTAGGTGTGGACACGATGCCGACTGAAGGTGCAGTGACGAGCTTCGCGACACACTTGCTGGCGGAGTGCGAGCAAGCCTCTTTCCTCGAAAAGAAGACAGCAGCACCACGACTAGATGGTCCAAAGATCAAAGCAGCAGATGGTGCTGAAGGAGAGGAGAAGAAAGGAAAGGGAAAAGGAAAGAGCTATGAGGAAGAACGAGGAGAGGATGATGCAAAGAAGAAGAAATGTCGGTTCTACCTATCAGATGGTGGATGCCGAAAAGGAAAAGCATGTGGTTGGAGCCACGATCAGAAGGATGAGAGAAGGCGCTGCTGGAATTGCGGCAGCATTGAGCACATGCAGCCAACATGTACCCGCCCTCGAACGGCAGAAGGAGGAAGCCCTGGTAAGCAGAAGCAGATGAAAGAAGAAGAGAAGCCAGGTACTTCACATGGTACGAAGAATGAGGACGATTCAGCTGGGTCAGACTCTTCCCCAGTGGTTCGAGGATTGTTGGAGGAAGCCAATAAGATGTTGAGAAACCTGCAGGGAGCTTCAAGTTCAACTTCCACAACGACTCAAAGCCACCAGGAGAAGGAAGGGGAGAGGACGACAGATGAAAGACAAGAGCTCCTGAACCGACTTCAACACCAACTCAATAGTCTGCGAGTGTTCAAAATCAGCAAGGTCAGTCGAGGGGGAGTCCATGGCCTACTCGATAGTGGGGCTACTCATCCTTTGAGGTCAATCAAGTCAGAGGAGCGAGGAGAAGACTACCCGATGATTGAGGTATCCTTAGCTGATGGGAGAACGACAAGGCTAAAGATGAGTCCAGGGGGAGCTATGCTAACCGAAGATGAAGCGGCGGAGCCCATAGTACCCATGGGATTGCTCACACACAACTTGGGTTGCACTGTTCAATGGAAGAAAGAAGGACTAGAGGTGATCCACCCAGGAAGAGGAAGGCTGGATGTGTGGGAGATACATGGGTGTCCGCAAGTGTCAAAGAAGCTGGCTCTAGAATTGATTCATGAGTTGGAGGAGAAGAACGTAGGAGTGAGTCAATCACCAAAGCCATGTGAAGATGAGATGAAGTGGATGATGAAGCTAGTGGAGAAGCATGAGGTGTTGTCTACATTGCCTACGTGGATCAAAGAAAGACTCGTAGTGGAACCAGGACCATGGAATCTGCTTCCGTGTAATCGCAGATGGAGGAAGAGGTTGCAGAAAGAAGGAATGATAGCACACCTGTATGCTGGAGAGGACGAAGGATTCACGTTGACACAGGCGTGGAGACAGCTCGGAGGAAAAGAACAGAAGCTGTTAGAGATCGACATCAAGAGGGGAAGTGATCACGATATGCTGAAAGATAGAGGACCATATGCAGCCTTGCTAACAGCAGCCCTTCAAGGCAAACTGGATGCGGTGCTAGGCGGACCAAATTGTCGAACTCGTAGTGTCCTACGTCACTATCCCATTCCAGGCCAAGCATCGTGCCCGAGGCCGGTTCGCAAATGGGGAGGTCAGGAATACGGCATACATGATGCGACTCCCTTTGAATGTCAACAGCTTCAAGAAGATGACGTGCTGATGTGGCGAATGATTTTCTTGTTCATGATCAGTACGTATATGAAGAAGGCGATGGGAAAGAAGGAGAAAGCGGCTTTCATCGTAGAGCAACCATCTTCACCGAAAGAATACAAACCTGAAGTTGTGAGCTGGTGGGACACGAGGGAGTGGTCGAAGCTTAGAGAGGAGTTCCGGCTTACTGAAACTCATGTCAGACAAGGGACCATGGGAGGACTCTCACAGAAGCCAACGACGTTCGGTGGAAACGTGGATCTCCCGGCAGAAGAATATCAGAGGAAGAGAAGAGAAGCACGAGGTGAGGTGAAAAGTTCGAAGGATCTCTCTCGATGGGCTCCAGGAGTGATGTCCATGATTGCTTCAAGTTTGATGATTGAGGTGATGAAGGAGGTCCCCAAGATGAAGGCTATGTCGTGGCAAGAACACGTTGCCATGAATCATGTACCCTACAGAAGAGACTGTCTGATTTGCCAGCAGACACAACAGCAGTGCCACCCACACCGCAAAGTGGCACATCCTCAGGGAGGCATTTTGTCTCTCGATGTTGCAGGTCCACTGATTCCTGCAAAAGATCAAGGAGGTTTTCGGGCTAGGTACTTCCTGGTGCAAGCATTGACGTGGGCAGTGCCAAAGACTATAGAGGCACTGAAAGAAGAGGAGGTTGTGAAGGAAGAAGGAGATGAAGAGAACCCGAGGATAGATCAGAGAGAAGAAGAAGGAGAGGATGCAGATGGAGGAGAAGCTCCAGAGAAGGTTGAAGGACAGAATGAAGAGGAAGAAGTCATTAGAGATGCTGAACCAAAGGAAGAGGAGCCTAAGCCTGAAGACCAAGGAGACGAGAAGAAGCTGGACTTTGACATCCGTGTGTTCCGAACCGCCATTCCAATGGTGACCAAAACGTCAAAGGAGGTCGCTCGGACAGCCATGGATATGATCCTAAAGTTCAAGGCAGATGGATATGAGGTAGGACGAGTACACTCAGACCAAGGACATGAATTCTCAGGACAGTTCAAGACCTGGGCTCGAAATCGAGGCATTTTCACAACCAGAACACCGGGAGATGACCCAAGGGGAAACGGCAGGGCAGAGGTAGCAGTGAAGACCATTAAAACACAAGTTCGACGACTTCTACGACAAGCAGAAGTTGGGTCAGAATGGTGGCCCTGGCCGGTGCGCTATGTGAATGAGATGAACCGCTGCTACCGGATCCAGGAGTTTCCAAAATTTCCGGGCTTCTTACAGGAGGTTCTGGTGAGGAAGAGGAAGTGGCAGTCAAAAGATTTCGAAGTCACAGTTGAGGTCTGCAAGTATCTTGCTCCGGCCTCGGAGGAACATGGGCATTGGATCCAAAAAGAAAATGAAGCACCTCGTTTGACACGGTGTTTCATGAAGAAAGGTGAAGAGCCGATGAACTTGGACAAGTGGCTGGCGGTGGAGAAAGAGGCACTGGATGCGTTCACTCAACGAAGGAGGCTGAGAGAGAAGACGGCAGTGAGGAAGGTGGATGGAAGAGAAGAAGAGAATCAGGAGGATCAGAAGAGGAGGATGAGAATTGCGAAAGTCATAGAGGAAGAGATGAAGAGAATTATAGACGATGAAGAGGAAACAGCATCAGAAGAGATGAAATTGATTGCACAGCTCAAGAAGATGATAGAGCTCAAAGAAGGAGAAGAAGAGGAGATATTACAAACAAAAATCATTTCTCCAAAGGAGGTGAGTAAAGAGTGGGAGAAGTGGTTGCCAGCGGTTGAAAGTGAGGTGAGGTCTCTACTCGAAGAGAAAGAAGCCCTCAAACCGATATCCCAAGCTGATTTTGAGGAGATCCTTGCGAAGGCAGGAGCTCAAGGAGGAAGAGTGGAACTGGTGCCGTCATGTCGTTTTCACCCGCAAACCAGCCCCAGGAGGTGGGAGGTTGAAGGTAAGATGGGTGGTGTGTGGGAATTATGAGACAAAGACACCGGAAGAAGAAACATACAGCAGCGGAGGAGATGCAACCGCACTTCGAATTTTAGTCTGGGCAACTTCAAAAAACCAATGGACGGCAGCGATCTTGGACGTCCGCACGGCCTTTTTGAATGCTGAGTTGAACCAAGAGGAGGCAAAGGTCATCATCGTCATCAAACCACCATCAATCTTCGTAGAGAAAGGATACCTACCGAGGCTCAGGTATTACATGCCGCTGAAAGCTGTGTATGGGCTGAGGAGGTCTCCAAGGTTGTGGGGGTTGTGTCGTGACAAACGCATGATGGACATGGTGATTAGGCTGAATCGAGGAAAGAAAAGGCTGAAGTTGAAGATGAGGCCCTTAGAATCAGAACAGAACATGTGGAGGATTGTGGAAGAAGGAGAAGAAACCTACCTATATGGACTGGTGATGACATATGTTGACGACATGATCATCGCTGCGGAGGATGACGTTCGAGTTGCTGTACAAGAGAAGATCCAGGAAGCTTGGACTACATCCCCTCCTGAAAAGATCGAAGAAGAAGCAAAGAGGTTCTTGGGTATGGAGATATCAAGGCACTGGGACGAAGAGAAGGAAAGAGAGGTCTGGATGATGACACAGACATCCTAAATCTTGGACATGTTGGCCAAAGAAGAGGAGGTCAAGGAAAGAAGAATCCCGATCTCTCGAGATCAAAGTCAACCTTCGGAAGATGAAGTCCCTTTGAAGCCAGAGGAGGTTAAGTGGAACCAGAAGTTGACCGGAGAACTTCTATGGTTGCTGACCAGAACAAGACCGGACCTTATGTTTGGAGTCTCAAAGATTGGATCCAGGATTACCAAGTCAAGGAGGCTGAAGGAAATCGGAGCACAGATGAAAGGTTACTTGAAGTCCACCCCAAATCACGGTTTGAAGATGAATGGAGGACCGGATGATTGGGTGACCCTCAATGTGTTCACGGACGCATCCTTCGCCCCCGACTCTGAAGAGAGTCACGGATGTTTCGTGGTACTTCTGGATGAATCACCAATCTTTTGGCGCTCAGGGAAACAATCACTGGTGACATTGAGTACTGCAGAGTCAGAACTAGTTGAAATCATCGAAGGCATGATTGGAGGCGAAGCAGTAGTGACAATCATCAACGAGATATTCCCGAAGGTGCTGAAGACACTATGGAGCGATTCACAAAGTGCAGTGACGATTCTGGGTTCGGAAAGCGGAAGCTGGAGGACAAGGCACCTACGGTTGAGGTCAACGTTTGCAAGGCAAGCGATCCAGTCAGGAGATTGGAGGCTGAAGCACATGATGGGAGAGAAGATGATAGCAGATACAGGGACGAAGCCCTTGCCAGCAGCTCGACTTGAGATGCTGAAACAAGAGATGGGCATGGGTCAAAGAAAGGAGAAGAATGTCGTAGAACGCGAAGAAGAAAGAGAGGAGGTAGACGAGAAGGCTGAGGAGAAGGATAGTACAAGAGTTTTCCTGGATGAGGAAAGAGCCAAACTCGCTATGAAGCTGATCACCCTGGCTACGAGTCTGACACAGGTCAAGGCTGAAGAAACCGAAGGAAGAGAAGAGACATGGCTGCCAGCTGTCGTCCTTACAGCTCTGGTGATCCTGGTAAGTAGTATTACATCCCAAAGGGAAGAAGAACCCCGAAGACCACCCACCGAGGAAGAGGATGAAACCAGTTCAGAGGAAGGATCGGTTATAGCTGTGTCTGAGTTTCGGGAGGTAGATCTCGAAAGAAGGCTGGAGCAGTTGATCAGACAAGGTGAGGATGAAGAACAGGAAGACCTCATGCGAAGGATTGAACATGCGATGGAAGATATAGCGGAAGAAGAGAGGAGGTGGGAATGGATTTTCACTCAAAGAGAGATCACGCCAGAAGAAGAACAGGATTCGCTTGCTCTTCAACCATCCTTTCGCGTGTTCACAACCAAATTCGGAAAGGTGTACCACAATTCACATTGTAGAGTACTGACTTCGCCACAAACTGGCGTAGCTCGTGAATCTACATGGTGCACCACGTGTAGAAAGATAGCGAGAGAGTCAAGAGGGGCACCACCACCTGGAATTGAGCTGTGGGTGCTTGGATGGGGTGTAGAGTATCATACCAACCCAAGATGTCCACGAAACCAGAGAACCAGGACGGAACGGTTTCCGTTTTGCCAAATATGCCAAGAAGACACATGAAGAAAGGCAGTTTGAGCTACGAAGACGGAACGTTTTTTCTGCGAATCCAAATTCAGTTTTTGTGTCCGAATAGACACAAAAAAGGGGGAGTGCTGAACCCCAACTCAGTCATGTGGTCATACATGTAAAGAATCATATACCACAGCTGCCTTTTCAGCTCGAACTCGATCCATTTTCGTGAAGAAGTGGAAAAGTCAGGGAAGAGTGCAGTGGGAAGCGGAAGCGAGGGTCTGGGTGTGAGAGGATCTGTGGTTGCATACCATCAGATTTTACCCTTGAAATCCCTACAGTAACCATAGAACAGCGTGTGGTTGGGATGTGCACCCATGGTCCACATGTGGTTTCCTGTGGATCAGCTTGGTTTCATCACAGTTCAACCAACTGGTTCTCCTTAACCCAAGCATCAACATCTCTGTGCCCCACCTATAACCAATAGCCTACAACACTAACCATTGTTGTTACCATGTTTGACCCATTGGAAGTCAGTAAGAAATCCATCATTGACCATTTCTCCGAGTGAATTACCATCCTCAGATCAACCTTCGCCACTTTACGACCATTTCTTTGTAAGCCTCCTGGTAGCTCCTTAGCTGCCAGCCACTTCAAAGCTGGGCCTCCTTCTGCTCCAGGGGCAAGTTGCGCAACTTGGGACTGTGGATGAAGAGACAATCCAAGCCTCCCACAGATCTATTTAAACGCGAGGTGGTGGCTTCTCGAGGTGGCAAGAAAAGATTCCAATGGATGAGGCAACCGTGGTTGGATGCCATAAGAATTTTGTGGATGAGCTAAGAATTGGGTTGATGATTAGCCAATGCTGATTTTTTTGTGATTGATGATGATGGAGTCAAGAATACTTCACTGTTGTTGATGGCTGCTCAACAATGGATATGGCACAATAATGTTTTCTAATGATGGTGGCTAAGATCTTAATGGCAAATGGTGCTGGATGATGGTGGCAAAGCTAGGGGGAGACCCATAGCTGATAATCCATCCGTAAATATGTGTTTGCTCAGTGCGTTGATCTTTGTGATGAAAAGCCACTGTCACCTGTTCAATTTGGTAGATCACCAGCCATATATGCTAGAGTTGTTGGTGGCTTATGAACAGATGGATTTCCACTTGTGTGCGCAAGTGTTGACGGATAAATCGACCAGAAAACATGAATTTTCCCTCTGGTCAAATAGTAAAATGGGAAAAATCATTGGTGCTGCCGTGTTTTCCCATGATTTCTGGGAACAGGAGCCAAGCAGTTGAGGTAACATCCATAAGGCCGTACAAGTATAGCTGGCTAAAGCTGCAAAGTACTGGGTATGGCCAATGCCTTTCATGGGAAACATTACTCGTCGGTTCCCCAGTGTTTGATATTTGTGGCTTAATGGTCACCAACTTCCCTGCTTGTCTTCATATGTGTATTTTAGATTATTGGTTCACTACATCCAGAATTATGTGGTTTGGCATGTCATGGACCCATGACTATGGATACTCAGCAGCCACAAAGTTCAGTGTAAGCGTGAACCCTGCGTGGAACCTAGCTGTGACAGCAGCCAGAAGTAATGGTGTGGCTCAATTCTGAATCAACCATTGCTACATAAGGATCATCAACCATGGTTAACTATCATCCGCCATGTTTAAGCATTCTCCACCTCTACATATCCTTCATGAAGAATTGTTAACAATGATCAAGATTGATCAAGTATCGTGAGCCATCATGATTCTTGCCTGGCAAATGTAAAAGATTGTCTAGTGGTTGAGAAGGGTTGATATTGGTTGATGATTGCATATTCTAAGAGACAATAACTCATTGATCCCTTATACCTCGGCTTGGTTGCTCCAGTCATGTTGGAATTTACACATTCATCATCATCCCCCGACAGTTGCTGACGGCCAACGGGCAGTTTGATTCTCCACAAATATGATCAACCAAGAGTTGGTCGAGTCTTGGTTCTATTGGCCACCATGCATCGCTTCTTCCACTCCTGTTTCACATCCAACTGCTGTCATTGACATCACCATCTGACCAGCCAACAGCACCATGGTCTCGTCGACTGCTGTTGTCCACATCTTCTCGAAACTCTGTTCGCCGTCTCACATGGCTGCGCCGTTTTCTACCAGCAAGGTCAGCAAGTGTCCCAAGCTGTCCAACGGTGCAAGGAAATCTGGGGGCCCGTGCTGCGTATAAGATGTAGACACCATCAAAGAGGCAGAAACGGAAGCAGTTTCTGCCTCCAAATCACTGACATCTTCCCCAGCCCCTGCAGCTGTCTGGAGATCCCAAACGACAGATCAGGAACTTTTGGAGGTCACCAGTACTTCATGGTTGTTTCTGCGGCTGTTCTGCACACCACAGCAAGCAGTCTCGAGCGAATTCATTTGCCCTCCGAAAGTCCTTGGTGGGCTCTGATTGGTATTCCCACTTCTGTAAAATGGCTTGGAAGCTAGAATAGGGCGCCCAGATTCGGCAGCTTCTGCGAAGTTTCCCTTCATGCTGCAACTTGGAGGACACCATCAAATTCCCTTCGGAATAGAAACCGCACTCCAAGCATGTCTGCTGAGAATCGCGCATGAAGAGCCTCAGCAAGTATCGCAGCAGTCGCGTTTGAGGCCTTTTGACGGCTACTTGCGCAGCCCCCGGGATGCATTTCCGGATCACCGAACGAAATTCCAAGAAACCCTTGTGAGTCAAAGTCACGCGAATGGAAGACTTGTACAAATCCCGAGATGCAGGCAGCACTTGACTCTTTGCAATCTTCCTGGCGCTCCAGTTGTGAACCTTGTTGGCCAACCATGGCAGTGGAATCTGTCTCTGCAGCGGTTTGGTATGCCAATCCACACGGACCACATCCACGTCTGGGAAGTGTCCGAAGATGCGCTTGCCGCGCGTGGCGCCACCGATGGAGTGCTGGGCAGACAGCCAGGGAAAGGGCAGCGCCGTTGCAGTGGCGCTACAGAGACTGATCAAAGCAAAGTTCATGAGCTACTCAGGCTATGGCCTAGCTGCGGATGTCCATAATCTTCACTTTGTATATTGAGCTATATATATTTATATATACATATTATGTTTATATATTATTATTATTATTATTGTTATTATTATTATTATTATTATTATTATTATTATTATTATATATATATTTGAATATATATATATATTATTCTATAAATATTTAAATATATAAATATGTTTTCATCTTTTTTATTTACATATTTGTACTTATGTACAAAATATACTGATTTGTTTTTCTATTTATGTATTCATTTATAGACAGATTCGTGTATCCAAATAAAGACATATGGATTTATATATATATATATATAGGGATACATGTATATATCCATCTTTACAGATACACATGCATATGTGCACACATCTGTACACTGGGTATCTTGACTCATGAAGTATCGTTACTATGTGGAATCTTGTTTGATGGCTGATGATGGCTGATGTACTTTATTTGTGCAAAATATAACAAACGAAATTGTAATGTGATTGGGGCACGGAAAACGCACCGGGCCTATATGAATAAATATATATATATATACATGTGTATTTATTTTTTCTATACATACATATATATATTTACTTCATATATATATATATATACCTTTATACATATATATATATACTTACATACATATACGTATGTGTGTGTGTGTGCGTGTAGCTTTATATACATATTATATATATATATATACACTGGCAAAATCCGCATATATCTATGTATTGAAAATGGAACTGTGGCTTCCCTGCTTGATCTTACTTTGAGATCGCCTGGTATGGCCACTGAGGAGCATCTGAGCCGCAAAATTGCCGCAACTTCGAAAACTTCGCGCAATGTCAAGCCCTCCCCGTTTCCAAGAGCCATGGCTATGATAGTCACAATGGTCTCAATGATGACAATGGCTACAATGGTTGCAGTTACTGCATGAGATAAAGGTAAACAGCAATTCTTCTGGCTATCATGAAGGTTGTTTGGTTGCACAACGATAAATATACATCACTGAGTGTGGTATAAGATATCCATCATGATTGACATAAGTGGTATCAATCATATATCATCCTTTGGTGAACCAGAAATCTTGGTGAACACAATCATCCTACATAATCATCTACTATGCATCAAGAGAAATAGTACTATAGTAGTTGTTGCACATTTTTTGTCATGTAGACAGTATCCCTTATCAAAAATTGGTGCTTCGCAATTCCTGAAACATAAACGCATTACGCAAACCATGGATATACAGCCAATAATGCCAATGGCAATATAAGAGTTGCTCAATATTGAGTATTTGTGTAGCATGAATGGTTTTACAGTCTAGACCAATCAAACTGCACATGTGCGCAAACAGCATACTTAATAATTTTCGCAAACCGCCCAAATATCGAAGTAAAACCCACATAAACTAACTAGAAAGGGTTGGATAACAACAACACAAGATAGTCTTAACCGTGTTTTTTTGAATGGGTTGAACCCATTTGAATGCTTGTGGTTGCATGGCACCCTCACAATTATACAAACATAAGAAAGACACAGATGTGGACAACCAAGATTACATCCACTCCCGCCGGGTGGTAGAAGAAAAAACATTGATGCAATCAGCTGAAAACACCATGCCAAGCGCCGTGCAGTCATTGGATGACCTGTTTTTTCGCTGGCAGATAGATCCCTTAGTCATTAACCCCCTTCGTAACGATCAATCGTTCTGGTTTGTGGTTGAACCCAATGAAAAAGATGCGAGTTCGTCAACCAACCAACCATTTCTTCATGCTTAAAACCACCATCCATCATGGATTTTCGCTTCGTCCACTGGGTCGTCACCCCTTGACCCCACCATCCACCAACGCCCCCAGGGCCCGGCCGTGGCCTTCAGGATACTCCTCGCGCTTCGGGAAGCCAGCGATGAGGCTCCGGCAGGTGGCCGTCACGCCGCAGTCGCCACCACCGGGCCTGTCTGGTGGCGCGTCACCAACGAATCGGGTGGTTCGAATGGTTGACATGATGGTTAATGTTGGTTTCTGATTAGTATCTACCTGTTGGTTTCATCTATTTTCATTACTTTAGGGGGGGTTACACTAATCAGAATCCAACATTAATGATGATTCATAATGGTGCGCACAGATCGGACAGCGTCTGTCGTCAACACACCCCGGCAGATGCAGGGTATGCCAAAAGGTGGATTCACCTGAGTAAGAAGTCAGAAACATGGAAAAGCTAAAGCATAATATCTAAAGATGGCATCAATGTCTCTGACCTCAGTAAACTGTTGGACTCTCTTGGAGAGTTCAAGACACTCTAATGTGCCTGCGGTATGAAGCATATCTTTGATGCCTCTCAGAAGCAGTTGCAGTTTCAACGTCCACTGGAATGGTCAAACGCACATGTGCAGGTTGAGAAGGAAACGTTGGAAGATCTGGATATCCCATTCTATTTTCGATTCGAGGAACATATTGAGACAGCACTTCCATTGTGATACTCTGTAAGGGCATCCATGGTCGCAGCTTGAAACCACGTAAATAACCCCCAGCCCCAAAAAATCGCATCGACTTCACAGTGGTCAGCAAATGCATGGGCAGCACCGGGTGCCCTACAGATGCAAAGAATCGCGCTATAGATTGGATAGAAGTTGCAAGCTGTGCCAAACCCAGCCCTGCAGGGGAGGATGCGAACTCAAACGTTTGAACCTGAAAATCACCGTGTTGGCCTGTCCCCCGCGCAACCGGAGGATACTGCTGACACTGTAGAATGAAGTTCACGGTTAGCTCCATCCATGAGACACCCACAGGGACTTTAGCCCTTCGTTGCCACTTACACTGAGGATCTTCATCTAAATGCCATCTTAAGGTGTGAGCCCAGGTATGAAAAGCAGAAGCAAATTCACTCCCATACATAGAAAGCTGAAACAATTCCCCAGGACAATGTGATGGCATCCACTGTTGTCCTTGAGGATCATATTGCTGAGTCCATGCCAAAAAGGAATGAGAAGGTTGTTGTTGCAAGTCATCTTCTTGAGCAACTATGGAAACCAGTTTAGCTCGTTCACGCTTAAGAGCCAGCAAGTATCTCCAATGTTCAGTTTTATCAGTTAACATAGGATCCAGTCGCTCAACAGTGTCACCATGCAAAGCCGTAAAGACTCGCGAAACCGCACACTTGGCTGCTTCATCTGCAATCCGATTGCCATGGATCCTAAATGCATCTTCCCAGGATGTAGATGGCAAAATAGAACAATGTGCTTGGACTTTGCGAATTTCATAGATTCCCTGATGGAAGGCTAAAGGTAGCTGCAACAGTAGATCATAGTTACGGCGTTTATGCAAATGAGAGATGGAAGTGAAACCTCGCAATCGAGTGACCCATTTGATGACATACTGGCTGTCAGTGAAGATACTGGCTCGCACCACATTCTTCATGATTCCCAAAATGGCCTGCAGTTCTGCTCGATTTATGGCTTGTCGACCAACACAGGGTCCTGTATATGCAACCGAAAAATGGCAATTGGGGTCAAGTTGCGAAAAGGGCATGTTAGGGTCACCTGTATACAGAATGATGGCAAAGGCTGCTGTACGTAAGCGTCGACAAGTAGGTTCCTTGCAGCTCCCATCCGTAAAGAAAATTGGCACAAAGTCAGGGCAGTTCATGTGAGGCTCCAATTGGATTTGGACTTCCGGTGTGAATGTGACAGCATGATGAAAGTTATGCATGGCTTGTTGAAATTCCCAATCTGGAGACACAAATGGAAAAGGCAAATGCAAGTGAATAGGATCATGCTCATTCAAAAATGCAACAACCGAATCAAACTGTTCACGAAGAGAAGCCGTTCCCTCACAGTGTAACAGCTGATGTTCCGTGCCAGCTGGTTGGGAACAAATCTTACAATTTCCATCCTCTTGGGGATTGAAGTCAGCGACCTTATCCTCAGTGGTGAAGGCGCCTACAAGTTCTTTAGCCAAGAGATCCTGTTCGGGGAGTGGAAAGGTTGCTACAGTTTTATGCAGCAAGGATCGATCTGGAACCGGAGCATTATTCCACTCATGTCGATCATGACCACATTGAACAACATGTTGCATCCAATAATACTCCAAGCATTCATAGAGTTGAGCAAGATCGCAAGTGCAAAGGTTCAAGGTAATGCCTGGCGCAATCAGAACGTCACCTGTACGAGTGATTGACCATCCAACTTTGGCCAAATTGGTACTCAAGGCCCCTGCCGGACCATAAACACGGACCGGGTCAGTCGAATGCGTGGCTGCTATGTTGAGGAAACGCTCCGATTGTTGAGGCGAGGAATGCAGCAGGAAGGATCTAGAAGCAACTATCGACTTCTTGATTAACCAAAATTCAGGATCTTCCAGCCTCTTAGAGATACACATCACAGCAAGGTAGGCATTCGCTCTGTGATATGAACCTATCAGAGCAGTACACATGGCACTTCGAAGCTTGGAGAGCAGATTCTGACCCAAAACATAGGTGTGTGAACCAAACATAGCAGAGGCCAATGCAGATTCTGCAATGAGCACAGCTTTGACTTCCACATGGGCATCTAAGCGACTGATTTTTGTCAACTTGGTGTGTGCTTTGTCCAATCGCTTCTTCTGCGTTGCCCGAGAATGTCTCTTGTTGTACATGATTTGGTACCCTAATTCACGTGAAGAGATTTCGAAGTGCAAGTCAAATTGACCTACAAGCTGCGTCTGGAGTTCTTTCAAAGAACGTTTGTGAACCTTACTGGTAGACCATGCCCAAGTTTGTTGCGAATTGATCTGCATGCAAATAGAGTCCATGAACTTTTGGGTGACATGCCATGCTGGTGCATGAAGTGTGGGGTCATCACTTCTCCATGACATGTTGTCTGCAAATACCTGAGGCACAGTTCCAACTCGCAGTTGTAGCAAGGTCCAATGGTATCCTATGATGAGGATGGCTAGAATGGACATTCCATCTCCTTCCGGCACTCCGGTCGTAGAGGGCCCTGAGGAATGAAGGGTACCAGAAAGTTTCCAAAAACGTTCCAGTGAATCCAACAGAGTCATCCAAAATTCAACTTCGGTTTGAGGCAAATTTGCTTTCAGCAGGGCCAATTTGATTGGTGTGCGTGGCAACAGGTTAAATGCCTTACGCAGATCAAGGGTGATGCCACCCCAATGAAGTTGGGCACCTGTTTTATGCGCTGCCTCTATGCTAAATTGGAGTTCTGTGATTGCATTCAGTGGGTCACGTCCTGGCAGCAGTCCCAGAACGTTGGGAGGGAAAGCATCTCGCCAAACCTGCAAAACTTGGCCTGTAAAGACTTTCACCCAGACTCTATACAGCAAACTAAGTACTGTTATCGGTCTGGAATCAGAAGGTTCTGTGGATGCTTGAACCTTACTCAATGGTGTAGCCGTTGCCTGTGGCATCCATTTTGGAAACCGGTTATGTTCAACGTACGACGCAAAAAGTTTCATCAAGAAAGTGATTGCAGTGGGTGGCATCATCTGCAAATCTTCTGGTCTCCATCCACATACCCCTGGCGCGGTTCCTTTGGTCAGTGACCGAACTGCCTGCTGCCACTGGGTTTCATCCAACATGTTGATAGAAACTGGTGGAAGAGCATAATCCAGGTCATCCAACTGTTGTTGGAACTGGTTCCAAGTATTCGGGGATTCATCTGAGCGACTTGCATCACGTTGCCAAAACTGATTCCAGTAGGAAGAGAGTCTTTGACCAACTAAAACTGGGTCTTGCGTCAAGAAGGTTTGCTCAAGATGCATATGATCCTGGAGTGGCATGTTTACATCATGAAGCATCAAAGTGAATCGATTGTCTTGGATATCCATGATAGTAACCTCATAGCCATCAAGGAAAGTAGCAGCATCTCGGTCTATTGGGGCCAATTCAACATCATCTGGATGCACAAAACAGTCAAGTAATCCAAGACGGTTCGGTGAGGGAGCGTGCACTCGGTTCGGTGATGCAATTGTGTGATCAAGCCGTGGCCTCCATGGGCAACCTTTTGTCTGGCAACCTGTTGTGATCCATATTTGTGATCATACCATTTTTGGAAACGATTCATCTGCTGTTGTTTAGTACGTGCAGCATGCGCAACCGCCTGACAATGAAATGTCATGATCTGTTCAAGGTCAAACAAGAAGTCTGCATGTGGTAATGTCCATGGCCACCACGACAATTGCAAGAGCTTTTGAGTCCAATGCCGAAAAGACACCGGGAAACCTTTGGCACGTTGAATAGCTTTCCATTCCAAATCAAGTTCAGTCCATTTCACCGGATTCGAATCAAGTTTCTGCCTCCGAAACTTCAAAGATTGGATGCGTCTGAGTTGTTTTACCAAGAGTCGGAAATGGAATGATGTATGCTCAAGATCCGGATTGAATTGCCCTCCCCATGCTGATTTAATCGGCTTAGAAGGTTCAACCTTACGCAACGGTTTCCGGGAACATCGTCCACGGTAGGAAGGAGGCAATTGTGACATCGGCTGCTTGTCTGGATCCTTCTCATGAGTGGCATATAGAACTCGGTCAACTGTGTTTTCACATAGTTTGGACCACTGCTGAAACGATAAGGATGACGGGTCTTGCGATGCTGCCAATTCACAAAAGGTGTGTTCCAAAAGTTCTGGATCCAATTCCAATCCTGCCCAAGATTTAGGGCAGGAAAACTGCAAATGCTGTTTGCTGGAATCCAATGGCAACTCCAAAGAGGCAATGACAGGTGTGTGATCATGAAAGGTAGCATCAGAGACTAAATCAATGCGTTTCACAAATTGCGCTATCTTAGGGCAAAACATGAACACATCATGCTTAGTGGCACCTCGACATGTAGGTGGCTGCGGGATGCCATGAAATTTTTGGTACAAAATCTCGGATAAATTCCATCCATGATGTTCCAAAACCTGACAAGCAGGAATGTCTCTAGGATGCCAGTTGAAGTCTCCTACGATGATGGCAGGAAGGCATAAACGATGGATCACTGATGCAGCTTCATACAGCAATTGCTCTGTTTTCTTCTTGGAATTTGTGTGGCATTTCGGGTAGCCGTACACAGTCACGATTTGAAATGTGAATGTGCCAGCTGTGACGATCGTATGCAAGATGCGGTTCGTTAGCCATAGCTCATTGGAAATTTTATCTCTTGATGGCCGAACCAAATACCGAGCGTGAATGGACACACCCTCTGCTTGACCCCTCAAGGTATCATCCTGCCTGACTGAATCCCTCAATGGCGCAACTGGATTACAGAAAATCGATTTATATCCTTTCTCATTGAATTCGGTCCGTACCTGCTTCTGTACCTCTTTGGTTGCAGAGGTTTCAGAACATGCAAAAATGTCAGCCGACAGGGAAAGCATGTCATGAATCTTGTTATGCAAGGCAGTAGGGTTGACAAAAGCTATACGTACCGGTTCAACGGGATCAGGACCTGGATGGGAAGCCTCTCCTATTCGTTGACCCTTGAGAGAGTCATGATCTTCATCTCTTGGTATTCCTTCCAACCTGGCAAATCCTTGTGCTGACCGTTGCGCTCCCAAAACGGAGCCCTGTTGCAGCACTAAGTTGGTCAGATCTTCATCTCTTGGTATTCCTTCCAACCTGGCAAATCCTTGCGCTGACCGTTGCGCTCCCAAAACGGAGCCCTGTTGCAGCACTAAGTTGGTCAGATCTTCATCTCTTGGTATTCCTTCCAACCTGGCAAATCCTTGTGCTGACCGTTGCGCTCCCAAAACGGAGCCCTGTTGCAGCACTAAGTTGGTCAAATCAACATAAACATGAAAATTCGGGTGGACATAATGAAACTGCGAACTGCTTGAAAACACGAATACGACAACAGGGGAGCTCACTACGGCCCTTGCGGACAGCGGAGCACGCACCCTGCTGAAGGCATTGGAAAAGGAATCATGAATGCAAAATACCACAAGGATGCAAACTGAGCTCACAATGCGCCAAAGGTAAAAAGGAGCTCGCAAGTTGATTCGATGCAGTATTTGTGAAAAACCAACACCATTCAATGTGATAACATCAGGACAAACAGTTGAAAGCAAAGCCGACAGCATTAAACAGAGAAGCGAGAATCCATAACGATGACAAATGCAAATCATGGGAATGCGTATCACACATACAACAGGGATGGAGCTCAACACGGCCGCTATGGACAGCGGAGCACGCACATCCCTGAGGGCAGGAGCGGCAAAAATTGTGGACGCTACCAAGAAGGAAGACCAAAATGCTGAAATGCGATCAATGCAATGCAGCTGGAAATTGAATGCAGTGGTATCCCCTGGAACTACACCTGGCAGATGATGGACATCTGATTGCATCAAAAACAGGATTGATTGGTCCACACTAATCCCCTTCATCTTTGGTAGCATACGGAACGCAATATGTTCGTGCAACTCACTGCAAAAGACGGCACTCGGTTCCAAAGTGTTAATGCGTAGTTGAATGGATGCATCTGTGTAACAAGTTGGAACATCACAAAATGTATGATTCACATGGCAAAGTGACACTCTCGAAATCGCTGGACATGAGAATGCAATTTGCTGGACCCCGGAACTTGCGAAATGCAGCCAGAACATAAAAGCATACCTCACCTTGTTTTTGTGTCGATGGTATACAAAATTGCTCAAGTTGACAAACACAATAAGAGACCACTTCCGTTTACTATTAAGAAGCAGCTGCATATTGCCCTGAGCTTCGCAAAATTTCCAACGACACGTGTAACATGATGCCAAAATGATCTGAATTAAAACCAAAATGGTTCGGCTCGAAGCAAACAATATCCACATCAGCAAGAGCCAATCAGGAGGAACCTGGACCCTCCATCTCTTCGGAATCATCCACATCCCCTTGGATCCTCTTTGTGCCACGCAGAAAAAGCTGCTTGAGTTCCTGAATGGAATTATGCAGCTGGGAATCTTGATGCTGGACTGCAGATCTGATGGTACGCTGCAGTTCCGTTTGCATATTGGTAACTGTGACCCGGGTTTGCTCGGCATGATTGCGAAAGTCATGATCCATGCGATCAAAACGTTGATCCACTGACTGCATATGTTGGGTTTGTGCTTCAACCAGTTTGGTGAACTGCTGTTCCAATGACGAGATGCGGCTGGATTGCAAATCAAACTGTTGCGCAATGGGGCCTGCTACTTGTCTGTCAGGTTTCATAGTGGAGGAAACACTGGAAACATTGGAGCCACTAGGCGCACTTGAATGGGTATTCGTGGAAGTTGGCAAGCCATTGTTCACTCGAAAGTCCATCCAAGGGTCATCGGCCAGTGCTTGTTGATCCGATGGTTTCACAGCTGCAGTCTGAAAATTGCCGATCAAAATTGGGCCATCTCGTTTTCCATGTTTGGATTGAACCGGTTTGATGAGGATCGGTGTACTGTTGAATTGCAGGATCTGGGCAGGCGGTTCAGAGTTAGAACCGACAATCCACTGCTTGCCACCCACTGCCTTGATTGCACGGATACGCCAACCTTGTTTCTCGGCCCAGCTTTGAAGAGCTTCTCGATTGACCCCGTAGGGCAATGGCTCCAATCGAAATTGCTTGGCATTAAGAGATAAATCAGGCTGTGCAATGCCTGGCTTCAACTGATCCCATATCTCTCCAAAAGAGGCCAGTTCCACTCGGACCCCCATGCTTCGACGACCTCGAACTAGGCCGCAGCATCCTGAAAGGACAGCGACCTTGGCAGTCAGCTCCGGGAGTGGCAATGATGTCCAAACAATACGATATTCTGTAGGAAGTTGTCCATCTTGGGTCTTTGGAGTCATGAAAACCTTGTTCCAACCGCTTGTCTTCAAAGCTGCTTTGAAGGCAGCCTTTTGCATCAATGAATGGAATTGCACTGATTCACAGGATTCTGGCGTTGTCTCTCCACGAGCATCTCGGAAACGACGTCCCCATGGTTGCAAAAGGACAAAGTTGGAATCCTGCTGCATGAGCAACTGTTTTGCCATCCTGACAGGTTGTTTGATGATACTGGTCCACGTGGCCTGGTCAAAGTCTGATTTCCAAAGGGTGATAGCAACAATACACATATCAGCCGTGTCTTGGGTTTGATTCAATTTGCGCGTCACCTTCACTTCCTTGCTGCCGAATTGAAAGAGTTTCCCTCGAAGCAACAGTAAATTTCCTCGAGTATCATGCACTGGCACTGTCAACTCTTGGTGCTTGAAACCCACCGGACATTGGCAAGGTTCTGGGACGAAAGCTGCCAGTTCATCACCGGAAATTACCGCTTCACCTGTCAACCAAGTAGCCAATTGCTCTTTCGTCAAAAGAGAAACTCCAGTTGTGAATGGTGAGAATGTATTGGCAACAAGAGTGGCGGTACCATCTTCATTTTCAAAGTATCCTTCACAGATGGACAGCTGAGAAAGATCAACTGGTGGAGCCTTGTCAGTTTGCAACTGCAGTTTTCGAAATTTGCTGTCTGCAGCCTGCTTCGATCTGGATTTCTGGGGTAAGTCAATGTTGGCATGTGAGCAAAGTTCAGCAAACTTGTCCATCCGAGTGTCGGGATTTTCACATCTGGTGAGAAATTGCAAACGAGCAACACCAACCTGATCCATCAAGTCTTCAACCAGTTGTGTAATCTTCGGATACTTACAACCCGCTTCAAGGAACATTTGGGCAAGGAGTTCCTGTTGAGCTTTGTGATTCTTGCTTCGAGTGGTAGGTCCTCCGCCGTAGAGAATCTCGATGGCATGCAAGATGACTGGGGGTTGTGAACCATCTTCCCTTCTCTTTCTCGGAATCAATTCTTCAATGTCATGCAAGTCATACGCCATTTTCCCACTGGAAACCAGTCGCATCTGTTCACCATAGTTCACCGGAAAATATGCAATGCGCAGGATAGCATGAACATTGTGCAGCTTAGATTGCTTCGGAAGGTAACCTTGAAAAAGAATGTTACCCAATTTCTTCACTTTCACCGGATGATGTGACTCATTCAAAGGCTCAACTGGTTGCAGAGAAAGAAGGTGCACTTGGGCAAATCTGGCCATCACCAAATCAATGAAAAACGTCAGCGGTGTGGTAGGGTGTGAGAGCTTTGGCCTGAAGAGCAAACGAAAGCTATCATCATCACAAATCTGCCAGTTCAATTGACGTCCATGCTGTTGCAACCAATGATCTGGACATGCCTGAATCCATAGATCTTTCCACTGAGTCAACTCATCTTGGTTGCCTTTGCCGATCAACACATAGATGTCAGTCAATTTGGGGATGACCGCTTCAACATTGAGTGAAGAGAGTGTTGGGAAATCATCCGACAAGGGAGTTGCTGACACTGACGGTTCTGGGAATTGTTGAATCAACTGCGGGCGCTCAACAATCTTTGTGATATCAACTTCACCAAAATGATTCCACCATTGAAGAGGCAATCCCTTGGACTGAAGCCAATGATCCAACTGCACATCCTTCGGAATCGCCCTGATGATGAGCTCGGTATCAGTTCTTTCAACAATCGGGAACATTGTGATGTCATCCGAGAATTGCATCTTTTCTTCAACCGTGTAATTGGTTGGGAAGAGAATCCGGTTTCCGATCAAAGGCTGATGAAAAAGTTCAACATCCATAGGTTCACAGGCATAGTTCCACAGACTGATGAGAGTGTCAACAGGCACTGTTTTGTGAACCAGAAAGGTTCCATATTCCCCTGGCGAAAGAGCAAGCTGAATTTCAAGGAATTCTGGGATGCTTCTTGGGATCTGATTTGAATCCTGTTCTGGCCCTCCGTAACAGTGAAAGGACTGTGTTGAGGAGATAGACATTGTGTCAAGTTCCGTGTTGCCACACTTTGCAGAATCCAATTCCACATCGTACATGTGCAAACTCTGGATGTTTTCGACCGGAATCAATCCCTGTCCTGGAACATATATCTGCAATTCAGGCCATTGTGGGTACATTTCACCGGTCCATTTCATCTCCTCCCAAAAGGCTTGCAATCTGCCTTGCATCACAGTCTGTTGGATTGGTGATCCTAGATACCACGCAAAGCTGTCTTCAGTCCAACTGGATTGGGGAAATGTAACACGCTCATTCATCATGCTGTGGAAAATGTCCTCAAATGAGACATGGAGAGGATCCGTGGAACTCAATTGCATCAATTCATAGGCAACCTTGACAGCATGAGGGAGGGCTATCATGTTGCCCAGGGATTGCCAGGAGAGAACCGCAGGTCGTAGCAATGTGAGCTCACCCACATGGACATGTTGAGCAGCAATTTCCAAAGGCGACCAAAATCGAAAACTGTGCTTTGCATCATGCTGGTCAGTGGTGAAAAAACCAAACAGCCCCTTGGAAATGAGTGATTTTTCAGCTAGGCGATGCTGCTGTCCATACTGGAACATGTAAGTAGGCTGTTGATAGTTCTTTCCGGGAAGTCTCATGTCAATGATTTCCTTCTTACCGTAGGACTTGGCACCTTCAGGAAGGTATTTTGGGTTGAAATACATCTCTGCGGCTCGTTTGCTGGGCACAAATTCTCTCTTTTGATCTGGCTGAAGTTCCAACACTGCTTGCATTGATTTGGGCGAGTTTTGAAACTTCATGGGCCAAGCAGGCCAGGGAATCTCTGGACAATCAAATTCAACCGCTGCAAAGACTGCCAAGAAACGAAGTCTCCTGGTGGCACCTACATGTTTCAAATCCGACAGTTCATGATGTACCAATTTGTATCCTGCCCACTTCACTAAGTCGAGAAACAAATGGTATTGAGGGTGATTTCGAAAGGCACCAACCTGTTCCATACCTACCAAAGGAGGACGAACTACTCGAATGAGACACCATGCATCTGCAAGGACTAGGCCGTTCCAATCACCAAATCCACGCTGCACACCTCCTGAGCTCCAAGGTTGGCAAGGAGAGCTCAACACCCACAGTTTCGGATTGACTGCCACAACTGCTTGTTTCCAAGCAGTGGAAAGGAAGTCCATGTTGAGTACGATGTCACCACGATGTGAGAGCAACATGTCCCATGGCAAATGCTTGGACCCGCCTATGATACTGGTATGATGATTCAAACTGTATTGAACAGAGGCATGAATGCAGCTGTCCAATGCAATGACACGGAAGGATTGCAGGCCCTGTTGCGCCAAGAAGGAGAATGCAAAGGCCCATCCCCCATACCCCCCAGAAAATGGTACGAAGACGGTCGGCAACGAATGCAACACCTTGTCCATGGGATGAACAAAGCTTTCGCTGGTTGGTTTCATGACACATGAATCATCTTGGGCATGTGCGACAAAATGATGCAAATACACCTTGGTTTCACCTGTCAGCAATGTTGATGGGAGAAACTCACAATCGAATTGGATTTTGACCTCAAGCAATGCATCTGGCTTCCAATTCATGTTTCGCTCCAGAAAGTTCTGCATGCTAGGAAGTCCCGATTTCATCATCGTACCCTCCAATCGGTTGGAAAATCCTGAAACTTTCGTGAGATTGGTCAGCAACACATTGCAAAGTGCTCCATTGGTCGGTGGCCCCGAAATGATGTCATAGTCCCACATCAGGTTAGATAGCGCGCTTGTATGCTCCATGGCACAGTCAGTTCCCCACGCCCCAGGGATGCAAGGCTACCGCTGGCAGGTAGTGCCTCGAACCTTGATGATTCATAATGGTTGGTAATGGTTGGTGATTCTTAGTAATGGTTCGTAATTAACCATGTTGATATCAACAACCATTTGGTGACTAACAACCATTTGGTGACTAATGTTGAATAATGGTGAATAACGGTTGACATCATGGTTCATGATGGTGAAGAATGTTAGTGATCACCAACATATCGTGGTTCATGATGGTGAATAGTGATTGATAACGGTTTGATAATGGTTCATCATATGCTAGTGATCACCGAGAAATCAGCAACCAACAAATCAGCAACAGAGCGGCAACAAAACACAAGAACAAGACAGCAACAAGTCGGCAATCCAATCACATAGATAGCAGCATTGTTGAACCAATCACGGACCAGCAGCAGAAGCAGCAGCAGCAGCAGCAGGAAG
>VSDK01027222.1:11117-37529 GCA_009767595.1 Symbiodinium kawagutii | reverse complement strand
CAGCAGCAGCAGCAGCAGCAGCTCTGTACCCAGCCGCCACAGGACACCCAGCTCTGTGGCTCATCACTCCATCCATCGGTGAAGAAACACAACCATTGGCAGCAAATGCTTTCAACCACCTGCCAAATATTGTTGACTAAACCACGACAAAAATGCGTATATAGATGTAAAAATGTGCAATTGTATATAAATCTATATGTGTATGTACATAGGGGTGTATATATACAAACATATATAGATATATGAATATTTAAAAGAACTTCACTCAACCACCATAGCATCAGATCCAAAGGGGTCGTGGTTGGCAGCGACCATGGTCCACCCCGCGCACCCTTTGGAGCATTTGCAGCCGCTGGGACAGCGCAACTTAGCGCTGCCAAGCGTCAGAAGGGTCACCAGCGCCAGCCATGGCATGGTGAGATGCTTAGCCTTGAAGAGGAACATGACGAGCTGGGTCGGTATTAACCAACCAACTAGTAGTTAATGGTTAATAAGCGATAACAAGCAACAATAAGAGGGTTAGTTTTGGTGGTTGGTTTTGTTGATTAGAATTTGGTGGTGGTTATATGGGCTAAGGAGCAAAGAGGGCTTCCGAAGAGGGCTGTGAGGGTACAGAAAATGAGGCTGCATACCAGCTACGCACCAAAAATCATCAAAATCCACCAGTCAAGAACTGCATGGTGGCAAATACACCGATCTAACTACAACTTAGCTGTCCCTTTGAGTCACTGGTTCTGTCATCATTCCCGGCAGTTGGTGCCTGTACCCAATCTTGTTGACTACATCATAGGTCTAGGCTACGGTTCGTCGATCTGCTTAATCAACAGCAATAGGTGTGCGCATATCTGTCTCCGCACGTCCAGCTGGTGAAGGGCTGTGTGTTTCCCTCAATGCATAAGGATCGCTTCTTCATTGCTGGCAAGCACTGTTAGCTGGTTTGTTAATGCTTCATGGGTGGTGAATGGGTGGTGAAATAATTGCTGGTTACAGCAATTGGTGGGGTTGATTGATGGTGATTACGCAGTTGATGACCACCAGTTGGATCATCAATTGCTGCTTCATCATTCATCGGTTTGAGGGTTTGTTGCTGGCTAATTGCTGGTCAGGCCTATGCTCGAGCTGCAAGCCGAAGAACGTGCGGCACGGATGCCCCAAAACTCACCATCTGGTGGCTGTGAGGAGTCGTCCAAGGGGGTACATTTTGGGACATAACCGTAGCATAGGTGAACTGATCATCTTCGACCTGTGGATGCGGCCATTTTGAGATTCTTCAGAGTGGTATCCGAAAAAGCTAAGACGTACAACTAAGAGCAACCAATCCACTAGAGCCCAAGCGGAACCAACACAACGCAAAACAACCCTTTTCACTTGCGGAAAGGAACGTGGTATGACCCGTTCACAACCCTCCGCAGAAACTTTGGACAATTTCCCAAGCCAAAAGGCCGTCCTGGCTGTTGACGAAATCCAGGATCTCCGGTCAGTTTTTTGATGTACCCAGTTGGTCTGTACATATCTTGAGATCTCTGAGTTTTTCCGACCTACCGACTTAGCATCTCTGACTTCTTCAATGTAACTCCTTAGGATCTCTCAGTTTTTGCGGTGTACCAACCTGGAATATCACCAACTTCTCTCTCTGATGTAACAGCTCCCTACAAAATCCTCTACTTGGAACATCACCAACGGGATCATTGCATACCAACCACCGGATTCGGTGCTCTCCCACAAATCCACGGATCGCCGTCCTGGACGGCAACAGGTGCCTGCGCTCCCAGGTCGCCCAACCGCTAGTACGGTACCTATGACTAATGATGTAATACTGATATCTTCATTCGTAGTAATAACTAATATGAAGTAACAGGAATCAGAACTATAGTGTAATCATAATGTAAGTATGGATTTATAATTGGCTTGGCTAATAGTAATTGGCGAATTGATAATAATCGATATTAAGTAACGGGAATCATAATTATAGTTACATCATTGTTACATCGTAGTTAATCATGATCATTACCGCTTATACCTATGATTAGTAATAATGATGTAACTATATGACTGATATTGTTGATAATCTATAATGATAAATGATGTCATACAGTTGCTAATAAATGGATTCCTGGGTATACAGTTACTTCATCAAATTTGATGACTCTAATTAATTGTTCTTGATCGGTACTACTTTCCACCGATAAATTGGATAGCTATGACTCCTACTTGCTATTAAACTAGTAACCATGAGTATGCCAATTGAGAGCGAACAATAGCTACTAGGAGTGATCGACAAGTCTCAGCCACTAGCAATGACCACACATGTTTACTGGTAATGACGTCTTATTTTTAACCATTACAAATTAATCCTGATGAAGGCACGGCAGCAAAAACTTCTTTCCTGGTTTTTCTTGCAGGTGAAGGTTGGAATTTGCTAAGGAAATCCAACTCAAAAAGCTTTGCGACTTGCATGGGCTTCGACAACGTAGCGAACACGGAATCATAATTTGGACACTGGAGGCACACGATGGTGTGGTCTCTTCGACTGCTCAGTTCAAAAGGATTCCAATCATTCATGGAATCCATCCAACACCGTTTCAGAGTGCAAAACAGAAAACAAACCGCAATGAAAACAGCACCAAAGGCAACACAACAGCGACAACTAGAGCAGCAAAAACACCAACACGCCAACAGGGCAGCAAAAGCAACAACAACAAAAACCAAAAATAAACAACGACGACAAAGCCGACGACGACAACGACGACAACGACAACAAAAACAAAAAACACAACAACAAGAACAAGAACAATAACAGCAACCACATCTAACCCATCACAACTGTGCCAACCGGCCAACCACACCTCCATGGCAGGCCCTGGATTTGAAGTCAACTCCTTAGCAAATCAACCCACCGGATCCCTGTCACCAGGAAAGGCAGAAAGGTTAAGGATGGTCAGTTGATGGCGAACTCATGGTCTATTCATGGTTAATAGTGGTGAATCAGTGAATGGCTAAGTTACAAATGGTTGATATTGGTGAATTCATGGCTAGTGCATGGTCAATTCGTTATTGACGATGATGAACTAGTGGTCGCTCAATGTTCAATTCAAGCTCCAGGATGGCTGATCACGGGTCACAATGTTTCCCAATGATGGTAAGCATATTACTATGTTTGGAAAAAATCGAGGTTCGTTCATACCATCCTAAGCTATTCTCGGCCAAAAAAATCATCTTAAACCACCAACTAGTTCATTTTCTTTCATGAAACCTCGTTTTTTCGCCACGTATCCAAGCCCCTGACCTACAAATAGCTGTTTTTCGCCACGTAACCCCCGCAGCTGGGTGGCACCACTTCCCCCTTTCCAGGACCCCGGCCATCACTGAGGTACTCATCTGGAGGTCCTCACCTGAAGGCATGGATCATATCTGGTGGGGAGCTCCCTAGCTGGTAAGCCACCATCCTCAGGGTACACTCTGGTAAACTCACCTGGTTCCGTGGAAACTCACCTGTTTGAGCAAGATCATCTACTTCCATGCTGGATTCTTCACTTCCAGGTTTGCCGGAGAGTAGAACTATGAAGGGGCAAACAATGATAGACAGCGATCAATGGCTTCTAATGATATATACAGCAATCAATGCAAATAATTCTTATTTCGATTTTGGGGATTCCCTAGATTCCCTGTCTTCAGCAATTGGAAGAATGCAGTGGAGATGAGCAGTGGTGTTATACCAATTGTTCAAGGAGAATTGTCTAAGTTCTGATGTAGTGGAATGAGTCAAGAAGGAGTAGTCCTATGGGTTTTGATTTTGAGCGTGTTGTTTCAGCCAGCGCCAATTCTGGCCAATGGGCCATGGCAGCCACTCTTCCACAAGGGGAGCTGATAGTCCTGAGGGCTTTCAAAGAGTTACAGGTGATGGAGAATTCCACGTTCGGTGCTCTCAAGATTGTGTCCAAGGTAAAACCATATACTGTAGAAGCATATGTTCGATATCATATTCATAATCAAATGCACATGTAACTCTATCGTGGCTTCTCAAAAAGCGGGACCCCAATCATGGCTGGTTTATTGCTAGAAATCATTCAAATTGGATGACTTGGGGGTACCCCAAACTGACTTGAGAAACCACCATATGTACTATGTACGGTAGATGTGGGATGCAGCCCTGCATCGCCGATGCGCCCTGTGTTGCTCACCAGGGGGGCCCAAAAAACCTCCATCATCTCTGGGGAGCTCACAAAGGTCAGGGACGGATTCGCACCTACAATGGCGGGCGCTGTCCACAGTGCACACGGGGATAAGAAGCGATGAAGGGGTTATGACCGTTCAGGATGGATTATTGATGATGATGATGATGATGATGATGATGATGATGATGATGATGATGATGATGATGATGATGATGATGATGATGATGATGATGATGATTCATGATGATGATGATGCTGTTGGTGATGGTGGCGCCGATGCGGATGCTTATGAGGATGAGGATGAGGATTCTGATGATGATGTTGATCATGATTGTTGATGATCAGTAATGGTGGTTTGCTATGTGCAATTGAACATTGCAGCCTGACAACCCCCTTCCCAAACTGATGTACCTACTAGAGATAGAAGGAAGAAAAATCTGAGTTTGGATGAATCTTCTACATGACATTGGCCACGTGCCCGGTGCTCGTTGCATCCGTGGTCATGCGGCTGGACTCCACTTGTATCAAGTATCTAGGCGAATGTAATCTGATTCAAAGCAGATGACATATCCAATTGTAGCGGGATGATATTGTTGGTAGATGAGCACATGATACGATTATCCTCTTCATTTCTTCGCCAACACCAGCACTAACACCTGAAGCAACCTGGCCAAACCAGGATGGCTGAGCTATTAATGGGCTGGTGCATAGAAACATTGGAGCCAATGTTCATTGTCAGATGGAACGCTAGAAATGTTGCTATTGATCATTTATGCTACGTGACCTCAATCAATCAATCAATCGATCGATCGATCGATCGATCGATCGATCCGTTGATTGATCCACGGATTAGTGACAGGTGGCTCCGAAAATGTCAAGCATTCATCACAAACCTGGCCAGGATTTCCGACACTGCCCATCAGTCAATTCAAAATAATTTGGCAGTTTCTCCCTCAGTTCTCTTCGCAAACAAAGTTTACCCAGGATTCCATTCTCAAGTCAACAATCACCTTTCTATCTAGCTTCATCCAGGGTCATCATCCTCCAAGATTCCAAAGCACAAACGATTGAACCTCCAGTTGTGACATCATCAAACAAGGGTCTGCCAGCAGTTCATCGCCATGCATTGGGGTCAGGTGAACTGACTTTGCGAACCTAACGCGCCACAATGAACCAACCACAATCACCAATTCTTCACCCACATTAACCACTTCCTGTACCATCATGGACCACCCTTACTACCACTGAACCAGTTTACTAACCACTAACCAGCTTATTAAGCACCCAGTGACCATCATTCACCGCCCTTCCCATCCTTTCCCGGTCGCCAAAACCCGATTCTGAGCAACAGGCTGACGGGAGTCATCCCCGGAGTCGTGGATCTCCTCAGTTCCCCAATCGCTTCACCAGCTGCTGGGGCCCAAGCAGTCGAAGTTGAAACAACGGATTTGCCCATTGGCTCATGAAACTCTCAGGATAAGCAGCCTAGTTACCCATTGGTTTCATTGACCAATCATTCAAACCGTAAACTGAGTCAGTTTGCCCATTTGCTTTTTGAACTTCCCGCAGAAACATCTGATTTACAAATTGTTTCACAAATCAAATAGAACCCCGAATTGGGTCAGCACTGACCCGCTGGTTCAAACATGATGGGCTTCTTAAAGTTTACCCATTCTTGAAACCAGCTGTTTTGAATCCAACATCGCTGGAAAGCAACAAGCTTTTCCCGTTTTTGAAACCCTATAGGGAAACTTAGTTTTGAGACCTTGAAACTACTGCGCGCCCATGGATGAACTGCTGAACTCAAGCCAGGAACTGAAGCTTTGCTGGCTGGAACAAATAGCCGCCCATGCAAATGCTGAGCCAGCACCCTCTGGTTCAATTTTTGGGCAGCTTCTTGTCCATCCGAAGATCAACAACTGGTTTCAGCAGTTCTTGGCGATCCTATCCCAATGAGCAAGTTGCTTACAAGTTCATCAGCGGTTCAAAAACCAATAGGATTGTCAATAACACATTGCAAAAGTGGCCCAAGAACTAATCTGGTTGGTGGTTGAACCAGCCCTATCTATCAAAAACATTAGTCGACCTTAGTCAACCAACCAATCCTTTGATAGTGAAAAATGCTTAGAACCACCTTCAAAGCAGTACTGAATTGTCAGAAATTGCTTCAAATCGACCGTTGGAAGTTTCCATGCCTGACAGCTGCTTGGGAATCCCCACATGCTGCAGCTGTTGCACTGCCTGCCGCGCAAGCAAGGTGGACTTGGACGGTCTCGGTGTACTATCGAGTGAGTCAACTGACAACTTACTTGTGATAAGGACTCCCCTGATATAGGCAGCATGAGTCACCAACCATACGGGGGTGGCTCATGATCACCACCATAGACCCAACAACAAACCATCATCCAACAAAGCATCATAAGATTCTTCAGAAACTGGGGGATGACACAAGCAACTGTGACATCCAACAAAGCATCGCTAGAACCATCAATCTGCTGGGGGTATCCATGCCAGAAAACTCCAAGTAGCAGTAGCAAAGAGTACAAATGATTGCAAATATCTGGATGCATAATAATTCTGTATATATATATATAAGTGTGTATATGATATATGCATATATGACATGGATGCACATACTTGCATGCATATGTATGAATATGTATTTCTGCACCTATATCATGTACAAATATGTTTACGAACTAGTAAGGGCATTATATGGCATACTTGGCATACTTGCATATGCTTATCACTCATCAATTTAAAAATCCAATAATCGCTGATTGAAAATTGATATTGTCCTGATTTCTGCATTGTCAATTTGCCAGGAACTTTAAAAGCGGCATTTTCGTATGCTTTTGCCCAACGATCCCTGTCCAAACACCAGATGCTACATGAGGGATTGAAAGCCATTCGTGAATCGCCTGCCATGCGTCATCTATCATGGCAGGTCCACCACCCAGCTAACCCCCGGAGGCGGGAAATCGAGGATGTCTAACAGCTGCTCAAGGAATACACACCGAAAAAGCAATATCAAGCAACTAAGAATCACTCATGGCTGCAAATAAAAACATATGGTGGTTTCTGAAGTCAGTTTGGGGTACCCCTAAATCATCCAATAATATTAATAATTTGCAGAATAGAACATCCAATACTTGGGATTCCCTATAGCTGGAGAAACAAGCCATGGTTATTGACCATGGCTTAACAAATACTAACCTTTAGTATTCACTATTATTATCCATGATTTCTCAACCATTTTGAGAAACTCCAGTGATTCAAACATTTATTCCACTATCATTAGCCATTATTTCACTATTATATACTGTTATTAACCATGTATCAACCATGTCCTACAACTCCAGTGATTTTGCTCCCAGCAGGTCTCTGCCACCACGTGGTTCTCCATCCACCGGAACCAGCTCCTGGCTCCAGTCTCTCAGCTCTTTGGCGAGGAAACCGGCAGCCTCTTCCAGAAACCACCTGAGATCAAACAGCTGAGGAACCACCACCGGCGGCTCCGGCGGTATCCCGCAGGAAGGACATAGGTCGGGGTTCAACGGCTGGGGTTCAACCGGTGAATGGTTCAGCTTTATGAACTACCCTCTGGTGAGGGAACATGGCTGGCTGGAAAACCCACCTTTTTGTTTGCGAAAACCCTGGGAAATCATCCATTTGTGGTGGATTGTCCGTTGCCGTAGTAGTTCACCAGAGGGTACGCGTGCTTGTGTCCTCATCATTGATGGTTGTTGATGTTCACTTGTGGCTACTTGTGCCATGAATCATAATGGTTTTGAGCACAGTTCTTACACTTGAGTAATCCTTGATTGTCACTTGTAACAGTTGGGGACCAGTGGGAACATGAGAAGATCAATGGGAATGCAAAATGGTGAGGCCAACACCATACCAAGATAACAAATGCAAAAAAGAAGGTGGCACGACCATCGGCCTGGCCAATCACATAGCACCATCGACCATTATTTGCACTTGTTCACGAGTGCAACTCGGGGCTGAACTCAGAAGTACGTACTTCAAACAGGAAACCATCAACCACCGTCACTCACTTCCGAACCGGGGAATCCCGCATTGAAAGTCTCCCTCAACATGTTAAACTGACAAAGGCGGAATCATGCGAGTGAAAAAAAGTAGAACCATCCTGCAAGTAAACCCATTCACATGCGAATTGAACCAAAGATGAAACAACCGAATAGTAGGCTCCCACCCCAACAATTGGACCATTTCATAAAGCCATAGAAATGAATTCCGTTTTTAATCTTTCGGGCCTGCACCTTAAGCATTAAAACATGGACCTACATCATGGGGGGTTGCACATCCTCCCAAAAAAATGTGACCCCTCAAATGGCTTATATGAGGTTCATCGCCACCATTCATCATTCACTATGACTCATTAGCAATCTATTTCTGGGTCATTCATGAATCCCTCATACAACGAACCAATTCACCATAAGTTAAGCCCATCATTTATCATCATAAACCATCATTAATCCTCACAACATGGGTGTTTCTCGAAAGGGCGGTACCCCCAAATCATCCATTAGTAACCATGTATAGAAATAAACTTATAAAATCATCCAGTAGTAGCCATTTATAGTACTAAACCATGAATTTTGCCCATTCCAAGGAACCGCCATATGATGGGCGGCAAGCCATGGCTTCGCCTTCCGACACTGGCAACCACCCAGCAGTTGGGTCAACCCGACATGGGCCGCACGCCGTTGTGGCCCCCTTCAAAAACGCGAAAATGCCTCGGGCGCGCGGGTGAAAACAGCACTGCTGTCGGCTGGTCGGTTGAGGATGGATATGGATACCTTTCTTGCGACGGGTGGGCGCAACTCGTGGCTATGGTGATTACATGGTGTACAGCTGACGACATCGTCCCAAAAGCTGGTCAGTGATGCTCATATAGAGTATGATTATACATGCATAGGCTATCATTAGCCATGATGAATGGTGAATAATAATGCGTATATTCATGATGAATGGTAATGATGGTACTGATGAATGGCTCATGGCATACGATGGCTAAAAATCACGGTTCACAAGGGTTAACCAGGGTTGGCCCTTCCATGGTAAATGGTAGTGATCAAGCGGACAGCCTCAACAGCCTCTGGTTTCGACTGCCCAGGCACTTTTGTCCGCCCCAGGCATGGTGCAATGCCTAGCAGTGGTAGCCATGTCATGGCAGTGATGGGGGAAACTATCAGCAACTTGGGGGTACCCCGGGCACCTAACGCGTGGGGAAAGACGTCATCTGATCCTCTGTCGATGGGTTCTTCAGTGGTTTCTATGTTTGGTCGCCGTGTTGTCGTTCAATCAACCACGATGATCGTCATACAACAGAAGTAGTTGTTTAATGATAATGTCGACCTCGATGAATACACACCCGGGTTGTCTTTCTGGGGCACCAATGATTCAGATTTTGGAGGCACCCTTCATTTTATGATGGGTGCTCATTACTCCAAGGTCAAAACGAATGGTGACAATAGCTTTGAAGTGAGGATGATCTCAGCAAGCAAGAATAGCATATAAGTTCGGGAGGAACGGTTTGTTTGTTGAGAGAGAGAGAGAAGAAAACATAGGGAGTCGGATCACAACCCACGAACTGCATTGGTGCAACTAGAAACGCGGACACACCATGATACACCCTTTTTGCCGTCCCTGAAGCTACATGTAGAAAGCATATAAGATGTAGAAGTCACGAAAAATGGAAGCTGATCTTCTGGTGGTTTTCAGGTCATCTTTCGTTTCACTTCTGAGCATCAGTGGCGCTCAAAATCTTCCAACGGCCATGCAGCTGTGCCATGCTGTCAATTGCACGACTGTCAACCAGGTACCCCCAACGAGTCGATTTGTCGATACGGTAGTTCATGGATGTTCATGGGCCCTTTGATTGGAGTATCTCTGTCAATCTGTCAATGGCAACGGTAGGGTATGGCTTCATTTGCCCACCAAAATCACAGGTGAGAACTCCAAGCTCGACTCGCAGCGCCACGGTTCCTCTCCTGGGTGTGATGCGGCAGAACAAAAGTGTCGTCCGCGGCGACGCCGAAGAATCCCGGGCCTTGAGTGCAATGGGTTGGTTCGTAGTGGTTGAAAGTGACGATCCTTGTTGCCTCCTGCGACCTACGACCCGCACCACCAGCCACACAGCAAGGCAGCAGGCTTCGAACCTGACCTCCCAAAAAACAGCTTTTAGGGATGGTACCCCACATCAACTCCCTGAGAATCATGGAAGCAATTGCCAGTATCACTGTGAACAATATCAATTCTTACCATTCACTACGATCAATCACGCTTATCATCACTATCCCAATGATGGGGGATGGCGAGGCCATCATAATCATGAACAGTATCTGGTGGTTTTTCAAGTCGTAGGGGTACCATCAGTTGTCATCCTGTATTAATCAAACATCTATATATAGTAATAAACTCAATAAACCAACAATTTTATGGGATACCCTCTGGTAAACTAACATGGCAATGGATTTTAACCTTTTTTTGCAGTGAAACCCTAGGAAAACATCAGTAAATGGTGGATTTTCCGTTGCCATGTTAGATTACCAGAGGGTACCCCTGTTTGGAGAAACACCCATCTGGATATTCAACCGTTGCGCTGGTGCCTTCGGCCCCATCTCCCGGATCTGGGCCCTCAAACACCCCGCACGCGGAGCACGTGAGATGGGCGACAACTGAGCCGCGGGGCGAACTGGGAAGGGCCATGGCTATGGTTGTGGCTATGTTACCACTGGCAACTACAAACAACGTGGCTATGGCACAGTTAACCATTATCATGGTTTGAGATGTTCATTGATGATGGTCAATTTATTGATGACTGTTGTTCTTAATGGCTACGGCTACCCATCCAAAGTTCGCCTATAGGTAGAGTTATAACCAACCATCCAAGTTCGTCCGTAGGTGAACCCAACCCAGCTCGAAGAGTGCGGGGTCGTTTGTGGGAACAGCCGGGGTACCGGGGCCCTTGGCTCACACTTGGTAATGGTGTTACTGTTAACGAAGCAAAGTAATCGTGATGATTGATCATATCTGGCTGTATCTTCACTGCAAATAGCTATGGTAATTACTGCTGTTGACGGACAAATAGGGTTGGATATACTGGGCGAGTGATAACCAGTAGTAACAACCAAAAACCAACACATGTCATGGCTACTGTCAGTACGACATTATAGTGATAGGACGAACCAATCATGTGATAGGTAGTCTCAGTAAGAAAAATAACATGTTATTGTTTAGTAGTGAAGGCTACGGTGTTGAGAGCAACTCAGCATCACCGCAACAATCCTAACACCATTACTAAATCATGTAATAGCAACAATAAAAAATATTTCACAATATTGATAATAATAGTGATAATAATGATAGTAATAATAATGATAGCAATAATGATAATGACAGTAATAGTAATGATGATTAAGCGTATCAGCAATGATGAGATTGTTATGAGAAATCATCATCGCCAGTGATAGTGTCATCCTCAGCCGTCATTGCTGTTCTTAACCGTTGTTCTGCTAGTACCATCATTTTGATAATGATGGTTAATAAAGCATCACTAACCCAGGGCGATGGTCCGTATTCCTTACTAGCCATCCTCAAGACCGAATCTTGTCCGTCGTATCACCGGGGTTGTAGGTGACCCCCCATAGGTCTACCTGCCAACAATAAGAGTTAATGAAGGGGTTAACAGCCACCTTTACCATGATTGTAATTGACGTGGTTGCATTTACATCGCCAGTATTACTCACAATTACTCCTTGTTGATCATTGTTCAGATCAAACCGTACCCAAACCTTGATGGTGCACACCGCTATTTGCCACATTTTTATTGATGTGAGAACGCAAGTACAGCCATGTTGAGTCAAGTCAGCACTGCTGGTCGTTTCACTTGATACCCATTGATACTTGTTGGTACTGCAAGTGATGATCAATGACGATTGATGATTGCTGGCAATCGCGACAGAAAGGCTACCTTCCTCACTTCCTTTCACAGGATCTGTTGGTTGGAAGGAAAAATCAAATTGTGTGTTCCAAGGATGTCATTTGATTCACAGTTGATTTGTATCATTGAATTAACACTTGATGTCATTTTGGGAGGTTTTCAAAATAAGGGACCCCTCAAAATCATCGCATATCAATCTTTGTTTACCAATAAACCAAGCATTTTGGGGGTCAAGTTAACACTTAAGTATGTATCATTTGAAGGTCATTCGCAGTTGAATTTGCATGAGTTAAGAGGTATCATTTGATTTGATCAGCCACTTATTGTAATACACCAACCATAACTTTGGGTCCCCTATGACTCAAGAAACCACCACATATGTTGAAAAAAAATAATAGTCAATACCTAGTGGGTAATCATAATCATGAATTAATAACGGACAATAGTGATTGATAGCGTGTTATTTTTGTATCATTGACTATTAATCACTGTCAATTGACCACAATTTAATCACTATTAACCATTATCAACCACTGTTAACCACTATTGATCAACACTTATTAATCACTATGAACCATTAGCGGCCACTATCAACCAACACATTTTGTATCTTTGTGTTAACTATTGACTATTAACCACGATTAATGCACTATGAACCAACAGGTTCTGCATCTTTTCAACACTTTTTGTATCTTGTGACTTAACCACTATTAACCACTATTTAACCACTATTAACCACTATTTAACCACTATTAACCACTATTAATCACTATTAAGCGCTATTAACCACTGTTAAAGGATCTGACTTCGCCTCCAGGATGTCGAAGTTCGCCCGCTCTAAGACTTCGCTCCGAACCAAATCGAAGGCCTGAGCGCAAGCGCAGCGCAAGCGCAGGGAGCACCCGGCGCCCGGGGAAGCTGGGGACGCAGCGCCGTCATGGAAAGTTGGGGGTGAATCAGCTGTGAAATGGTGGTTCAATGGTGTCTAATGGTGCTTAATGGTGGTTATTGGGTGGTGAAATGGTGGTTAAATGCTGTTTTCATGGTGGTTGATTCACCACCATTAGGTGAAGAATGGTGGTTAATCATGGCGAAAGCGGTTGATACTGGTGCTTGGGGCCAGTCGATTGATCTTTATAAGGGGCGAATCATCAACAACTTCACGGGGTCAACGGGTCAATAGCCAACAACAACGATCGAAAATGGTTTATAATGGCAGCTATGTAAGGGTTACTGTAATATGGTGTTCGTGATATTTTCTTCGTTCCCCCATCCATGACTACTAAGAATATGGAGCGACATCGATGATCAACCCTCACTAAGCATCACTGACCATCGCCAAGCATCGTTGATCACTAGCCTAAATCCATCATTCATCACTTTTCAATGCTACAAGCATCGACAAGCCTCTCTTCGTTTTCCAGGATCGGCCCGTCAAGCTCCGAAGATCCAAGGACCAGCGGTTTTCCTACAAAATCAACATAAAGTTCTATACAGAAAGAAACATTGTACATGATAGAAACGGATGGATTAATGAACAACATTTAACGGACTGATACATTTTCCCAACGTATATGATTCAAGTGTTTATAAATGCGCTAAAGCCCTGCAGACCAGGGTTTACTCTGTGCTTGTGGACACGCACATGTCGTAATACCCCGCTCAGCAAGTTGTCCAGAGCACAATACAATTTTGTTAAACCTACAACGCTACAATTGGTCCATCCTTGCGACCCCGAAAACGGTTAGTCTGCTGATCCATACAGCGTCGCAAAATTCATGATCTCCAGAACCCGACGCTTTGATTGATTTCCCCCCCACAAGCAAGCAAGCAGTTCATTTCCCTGCCAACGGTCCCGTCATGTCTGTTCTTACAACCCTTCAGATACCACAAGTATTCCCGCAACCCCGTCACTAGTTTGCCTGTAGCACACTACAAATGGCCGGTACAACCCCACAATAAAGAATCCCAACAATCCTACCAACTCTTGATCCATCAAAGCCACATAGTTCAATCGCGAGACACATTTCCAGAAACCGAAATCTGTTTCATTCTGTCGGCTATTCATAGTTCAATCCCATATGAGTATCATATAATCAGCCTCTCCGACCATACCCTGCGACGAAGCGTCTCCTAGCCTCATACTGGCCACCTATGAGTCCAGCACAGCAAGCTGAGCTTCCAACCCATCCAGTGACGAAACCCGGCCAAGGAAATCTGAGGGAAGCAGACACCAAGAAACTCATGGTTGAAATGAACCCCTGAGAACCCCTGATCAATCAGTATAGTGATAATAATGATAGTAATAATAATGATAATAAGAGTAATGAAACAAATTGATGTATTATAAATATCAATAGTTGATATAACTGATATCTAAATGATATAAAGGGTTCATATGTAAATAGTATAAATAGTTGATATATCAAAACATATACTCAGAAAAAGAGGATCACATGTGCTAACCATTGTTACTGATTAACCATTGTTCACCTCCATCGCCATATTTGTTCTTGACGGCACTCATCCTGATTAATCATGGTGAACCACTATCAAGCACCATAAACCGCCAATGAACATCGCTAAGCATCGATTACTCATCATCAACCACCTACAAATAGATCACAACATTGATGGTGATTGACTGTGAAATGTACAGCAGAGGATTAACGGGACAAGTGTGTCCAAACGTGATGGACTGTTTGGTTGAAAATCAACCACTATTGACCATAACTATGAACCATGGCTTTTGGTTAGTTACAACATGTTACAACCCAGCCCCATATTCCATCATGAATCATATTCCTTGAAGGTAAAAATATAGGCTTTGCCCGAAAATGTTGAGACCCCGCCTGAAGACCCACTGTTCAACAAGTTAACAACCGCTAGTGATTGACAACAGTTGATCGTTGCGGTCCGTCAATTGACGATGCTTGATTGTGGTGAACAGTATCGTAATGTTGACGAATCATGCTTAGCTAGCGATGATTGACATTTGTTGACAACGGTTAAGACTGGTCAAGAATGGCAACAAGAACCAACCATCAACAAAAGAACTCTGCAAGGAACAATTGTTCAAAACAAAAGGTAACCACAAAGTAGAATGAATCTGCTTATGATGTGGTAGGGAATCAGAACTGACACAAACCTTCAGCGATGATCTATGATAGACACAATCCAGCACCAGCATGGTAGGACTTCCCAGCGAAAACAGGAGAATGTTATCATGCATTTGAAGCACACAATCTTCGGTTCATGGCTGGCATCTCATCTCGAGCCGCTTACTTCACGCAGATGCATCTTTGTGCCTGCGTTTGTAAATCCCTACTTTTCTGCACAGCAGCTTTGATGCTACGCTGCAACATGGGGGCTTGCCCAAGGGGTTGGGTGGAGTCGGTGGTGATGATGTTGATGGTGACCTGCACACGCACTTGATGCATCAACATTCCCTTGTTATCAATGACCATTCCTGCTGACAATTCATGCTTACTCTTGTGGGATTAGCCAATCGTGATCACGTAGTATGACAATTCTGCAAGCAAACAGCACTAGTCCTTCTGAAGATCTGAAACGGAGCTGGACAAAAACCGCAACACAAATTTTGCTGGCGCTGTTGACCAAATTCGGATGATTTTGGGTACTTCCGAAAAGACATCTGAGTCACCAAGAACCACTCAGAGGGTTGTTGATTTTGAAGTTTGATTTGAACGACTATACACGCGCGAACACACCTGGCGAGATGTTTGTGTCTACCTGTTGGCATGGCTGATCACCGTGCTTCAATCAACGGCCAGTTCGATGCTTTCAAGCCGAAAGTCGTTCACCACAGGTATGCAACCCTGGTTGTTGGTTGTTTTTTGATTGTTGCAATGGTTTGAGGCTATCCGTAACGAGTACCAACCATCCAAGATGATGAATGGCAAGACTTATATCTGATGGTTGTACAATTAATAGTCATTAATAGTTATTAATAGTAACCATCCAAGGAAACACTTCATCAACTTGACTGCCCCACCTGCCCTTACAAACCAACTCCTCCGCAACGGTCTTCAGATCCTATCCCAGCGCCGGCGCGTCGGGATGAGCAAGTAGACTAAGGGAAAAAAGGTAGAGATCTCTGATGGAGTGCGCATGTGCGAATAACAAGTATGTGTGTATAAGTACATAAATATATATATAGAGAGAGAGAGATGTGTGTGTGTGTGTTATATCATGTTGGTAGGCATGTGTAAAACTTCGCCATTTGCCGTAAGGAGCTGGAAACCATGTCAAGCAATGATAAGACTGTGAAGAATTTACAGCCCGTATGAAAATATGCAACTATATGTGGCTGTAAATGTACTTGCGGAATGCTGGCAGCATTCCCCAAGCCATTTCCAGCCTGTGCATAGCCTTAGGAGTACCCGATTGCTCTCCACCAAAAATGATGACCAAGTGAGCCATGCTATATCCCCCCCAACCCGTCCTAACCCTCTGTCATGGTTGGTTTTCTAGCTAAGCATATAGCCTGAACCAATGGTGAGGATGTGGCATCCCATGTTGTCCCAGTTGGCCAAGAGTGTTCATAGTTGTCAATAATCCACTGGTAGAGTTGAAGAGGATCCCCTGGGATCAACCCCTTTTCTTGTTGCTTACTATGTCCTATGACCCCCATTTCGAACGGTTCAACCTGTGTCAGCCAACCCTTGACAATTAATACCTGGGGTTGCCAAGCATGATTCCAACTATTAATCATTCAATGATGACGGTTGCGCATTCAACGAGTAATGATTCATAGTTGGGTTTGCTAAGCATGATACACCATGGTGGCTATTAATGGTCAATCATTGCTATTCATCGCTTGGGTTTGCCAAACATGATTCACTTAATTGTGTTAGCAAACCATTGACAAGAAACGATTCACCGCTGCTGTCAATGATTCCAAGGCGTTTCTAGTTGATCGTCATTCCACCCCTTCAATCAACCCCCATAATTGATCCTTTGCCAACTACTTATTCACCACGAACAAACCACTAGTTGAGCTCAAAGTAAGCACTACCACTAATTGAGCACTAATCAACCATTGACCACTTCTCAACCACTCAATAATCACTGCTTAACCATTAATCAAGGGTTAGAAGTGGTTGCTGTTGGTTGCTCAACTTAATCAACCACTAATCAACCAACAACTGTAAACCCGTTGACTTTCACCCGCCGAAAGTCACTGTTGATCAACTCACCCCTCCTTGAAGGCGGAGTCCAAGACACACGCCGCGATGTCTGAGTCCTGATGCGTTGTGCGTGGCCCAGGGGCTCCCAGAATGATACAACAACTCGGTGGTTCATAGGGATTCGAGTGTTTCATTGGGGATACTAAGCAACAAGAAGACCAATATTGGCGGCTTCTCAAGTCAGTTTTGATCAACCAAGTGACACCAGTGGAACTATACTGAAATGATGCTTCATGATGGTTAAAATGCTTATTAGATGGTTATAATCATACATGGGTGGTTCTCAAATCAGTTTGGGGTACTCCCAGCTATCGTCCAGTTTATTCACCATTTATAGGTAACGAACCACTTTTTTGGGCCCTGATGGCTTGAGAAACCTCCAAATAAATAGAGCTATCTAAGATTGTGGTTCATAGTGGTTCACCAATCTACCGCTGATCAATGGATCAATGGCTCGGTTCAAAATGGTGCATCAATGGTTCATAGCAGCTGAATATGGCTGCTGACTATGGCTGCTTTCATGGGACAAAATCTAGTTCGGAGCTGCGAAACCCCTGGCTGATACCAAGAAACAGTGCTGGCTGGTTGCAACGAAACGGCTCTGGAACCATTTTCAAACGCGCACCTTTGAACGAATATTCCTTGCAGTACTGAGACTGGGAATGAAGACAAATATTCTGACACTTCTCCACTTAGATTCGATTTCCAACTTGTTCCTGCAACTTCTGACTTTCACTTGTCACGACTTGGGTATGTGCCAAGCCATAGTGGTACCCAGAGTCAACCAATGGTTTCCATTGGTAAACCGCTCGTCACGGATGTCCTCGGCAGCACGGAGGATGGAAGTGGATGCTCCCATTGACCTGGCTACCATGCAAGGATTCCTGGGCCCCACAACGAATGATCCATCCATGTCATGGACAATGGACACCATAGTGGGGAGCCCAAACAGGACATGGGGATCCAAACGGGGTGACAACATGGCTGTCACAGGGTTGCAGGGGGACACCATAGGTCCAAACATGGCAGTATGACAACATGCCTGTTACAGGGCGCTGGTATTCGGATGACGGATGATTGACTGACAAAAACGTCATGAGGATTGCAGGATTTGTGAACAACGCTGACGAAGGAAGGACCCTCAACCACAACAAGGCTGCAATGACCTAAGGGTTGATCCATCGCTGTTCCCATAGCATAGCATACTTGTGGCTATACATATACATGTACATATACATGTACATATACACATCAATATTTGTGTATAAATGTATGTATGTATATATATATATATATTTATATTTATAATATATATATATATATAATAATATATATATATATATACATTCATATGCTTATACATCCAAGCAGCATATATACCTATACAGCCTTTACATCAATACTTGCTGGAGGCCCCTGAGTCTTGACCTATCCAGGGCAACCGGTGAACCAGAATTGTTGGTGTTTTTAAATTATGTTTTGCATCACAAAATGGGGCTTTCTCAGAATACGGGTACCCCCCAATCATCCATGAATAGTTGATTATTTGGGGGGTTCCCTATTTTGAGAAACACCCAAATAAGAATTGTTAGTCCTCCGTTTACATGACTGTGTTTTATCAACGGTTTTACGGTTTTACACAGATTAAGAATTGCTAGTCGTAGGTTCTTGATGGCTATTAGCTGATTTTTGTCACACTATCAATCTTTAACCAGGGGGCTGAGGTCGCGTGAACCGCAAGAACCCCAAAGCGCTGCCACACTATTTGGGGAATAACTTCTTATTGTCTGCAACCAAATACTGCGACTTTGTGTGGCAGGCTTCGGAACGCTTACATGAGACCTGTTCAAAGATGGGAGGCAGTGGGTATGCCAAGCGGACATGGCACGAGTTGGAGAGCGATTCAATCATCGCTTTGAGCACCTGAATGAGTCAGCCAGAGGACCATTCCTATGTGGTGGTTTCTCAAGTCATAGGGGTACCCCTAAATCATCCAATATTAATCATTTATAGTAAGAAACCAACCATTTTCGGGGTACCCCCATGGCTTGAGAAACCACCATGTTCGTGTGGGTCGCCGTGTGCTTGGCCTCCTAAGGAGGACCACCCGCAACTCCACGGGGTGGCCGTCCCCCAGCGAGTTGATGGCGGTAACACCAGCGGCTTTAATGGGTACCCAAATGGTGGTTTCTCAAGCCATGGGGGAGCCCAAAAAATGGCTGGTTTATTAATATAAATAGCTAACAATGGATGATTTGGGGGTACCCCTATGACTTGAGAAACACCCAAATTAATGATCTCAATACTGATGATGAGGTAAAGTGGCTGGGACTACCAGCATTGATTTTTTTTCAATCAGCTGTACCAATGTAAAACCATTGGCCAACCATTGGCTGGGATTCAAGTGGTTTGGCAGTTTGGCCAATGGTTTTGGGATCAGCCTGCTTTGGTTGGGTGCTCCATTGTGTATAGGTTGCCAAGATAATACGTCTGGAAAAAATGTCCGCAAAAGTACAAGACATGTTATCAAGCTTTGACAAAATTCTCTTTATCAAACGTGCATTGGTGTGCGTATGTTCGGTGCAATTTCCCAAAGAATCAACTTGGATCATCAAGTTAGCTACTAGAAACTGAACGCCCATGAACCAACACCGGGGAAGAAAGTGATGGTCCGGATAGCCCTAAGAACAGGGGCCATCAAATGTCCCAATCAGACAGTACCCAACCATTGTGGGAATAATCCCCAAAAAAAGTCATCCAAAGTTGATCAACCCATGAAGAATCCCTAAGGTTTCGGACTGGTACCACCTTTCAACTCACCCGCAGATCATTCGCCTCCCCCATAAACCAATGGATGACACCGTTGGCCTCAGGTGTTGCGCCAGAAATCAGCGAAAAACCGGGATTTTTGTAGGCTTCAACACTGGTGATGCATAGAATCAGTGAATATGGTGGTTTCTCAAGTCAGTTTGGGGTACCCCCGAATCATCCACCATTAACCATTTGCACTGATAAACTGTTCACTTTTGGGGTTCCCAATTATTGAGAAACACCTAAATGGGTATGAATAAATCAGATTTGTGGCTATAACATGAATACGAATCAACCAAGATGAATATTGGGTGTTTCTCAAGCCACAGGGAACCCACAAAATGGTTGGCTTATTGCTATAAATCATTGAAATTAGATGGGTGGGGGGTACCCCCACTTGAAGAAAGCACCCAAAAATAGAATTTGTGCTGATATCAAGAATGTGAATAAACAAAACAAATCCAGAAGTAATGTCCTCACCAGCTTGATTGGTAAGCTACTGATAGAAGAGAAAGTCAAAGCCTCCCGAAATCCCTTGAGCATGGATAAGTCGGGGCAGTGCAAGACTCGCTGAATGGTTACATTTCACACTTGGTGGCGATTTTCTCTAGTGGTGCTTTCCAAAAAATTGAAGCCTGCCCAGATAGGCGTAGATATTCATATATGTATTATGCCTATGTTTTCCTTAAAACTGCAAGACGTATGGAAAAGATTGCAAGTCCAACCACCTGCATCTTCACCTTAAAAAGCAACGGGGAAAGGCTTTGTAATGAGTTATTTAACACAGGATATACACTGGGTAGGTAGCAAATTCCCAGAATCAACCAGCAAAAGAGCCGATGGCTGGAGGTCAAACTTGAGACACTCAAATGTTTGGGGAAGTCAAAAATGAATGGTTCGTATCCCGAAATATTTCCATCCCAAACAAGAGATGCTTCTCTGCAAAGTCATCAAGTTTACCAAGACAAGATTCGATCTTTGCTTACGTCGAACCCCAAAAGCGTACACCCAACAAGCCCAAAATGATTGCTTTGAGTAGGGAGACCCCTCATATTAGGAGAATGCCCTTTTTGCATCATACACGCTTGGGAGTCTACAACCCGAACAAAGGGGGTGTCCAGTTTGCCTCAGTCCTTAGTGGATTGCTCCTGGACTCAATGGATTCCAGCCAACGGATTGAAAACGTGATGACGGTGTCATGTTTGGCGGTAATGGTTGATGATGATGAAAGGTTCATGATGGTTCATGATGGTTAATGATGGTTGATGAATGGCTAATGGATGGCTACTGATGGTTAATGAGTCATGGTTAATGCTGGTTGGCGATCCTGCTTGGATCATGACCAACCCAGGCGGTTCAGGCGGTTCAGCCGCGTGGCAACTCGCGAAGAAACTCCAGACATGTCCGTAGATCCTGCTCCTGCGGGCTGCAACTACTGGGTTGGTGGACATCCCAGCAGCAGTAACTTGTTTGGACCACGGGTTTGTAGTTTTTTTCGAATAGGGGACCCCCAAAAATGGATGGTTGGTTACTGTAAATGGTTGAAAATGGATGATTTGCGGGTACCCCCATTTTGAGAAAGCACCAGTTGTATCAAAACCCAGGGCTTGGATGTATATGGGCAGGAATCCTTGACCAGACAGAATGAGTTGACCAGAGCATGAAAGTAAATACCAATCTTGGAGGGGGGAGCATGTAGATGCATTGCATATACTTATGCTGTATATATTTACATTTATACATACACATATACATATATATATATATATGTGTGTGTATGTACGTATATGAATATGTATATGTACATAAAGCTACCTTGTATGTACATGAATCTCTAATCTGCAAGAACTTGGCATAGCCCCAACCGAAACCGCCGTTGTTTTTCCACCTCGTGGTAGCCCAGGGAAATATATTCTCCATCAGACCTGGCGAGATGAAGAAACGCGCGGAGACTTACGACTTTGTAGTTGGAAAAAAGTAGTTGCTTTAAGGTTAACTAAGGACCAATCAAAATGACCCATTAATGTTTGGAAAAAATTAATCAGTTAAGTCATTAATGGCTGTATTAATGGTTAACTGATGGTGGTTGGTTGACCATAAATCATGGTTAATCATGGTTAACTGATGGTAAATCATCATGGTTCATATTGGTTAGCCTTGATTGATTGATTCATTAATTAATTAATGGTTAACTGATGGCTATTTGAAGGTTGATTGATTGATGGTAATTGAATGTAATTGATGGTTATTTGAAGATTGATCAGGGCTGATGATGTTTGATAGCGGTTCATAGCGGTCAATAGCGGTTAACGATGATGTTTTTTCGTAGTAGGAAGAATGAGTCATGTTCAATAAGAGAGAATGAGAAGCAGCTCGACTCAGAAATAATCACCAAGGTCAGCTGCCAATTCCTATAACATCCATCAAATCTGCTGAAAAAACTAGGGAACACATCCCGAATCATCAACTCTTCGGGATGGTCAGCCAACTGAATTCGGTTTGACCAGGACAGCTGGTCGTAACCAGAAGAGGCGGGGAGTTGACGTAGCCAGGACTTGGGGACCCCAAAAATGGATGGTTTTGCTGCAGTAGATTCTTGATAAGCTGGATGATTTGGAGGGCACCCCTATGACTTGAGAAACCCCCAAATGGCTGGATAACAATGCTGTTCATGAACCACTGAATGTTCTGAAAACATGGATTATAGTCCTGAACTCAACTGTTCTCGTCATTGTTCACAATCAATTAGAAAGCAATTAACACACTCCAATGCTCTCACTGATGACATTGGTCATGAACATCATTAACTCCATCAGCCATCAACTGGCTATGATACATCTAACTTCAGCTGGGACACACAAAGTCATCCAATCATTGACCAATTCATGGTCTAAGAATCTAAGAATTCATGGTCTAAGAATCTAAGGCAATCTAAGGTGTCTCAACTGTGGGTCGAGGTGTCCATGGCCAAGGACATGGCACTTCCCAGGTGGCACGACACGCGAACCAGTGCCATGGATCACCTGGAAGACAAGTGGAACATCAGTGGATCCCAAGGTCACCGGTTGGGTCACCGCCCCCACCAGCCCCCACCAACCACCTGCCGGAGCCGGACAAATCCATGGAGAAGACCGAGACATCTTGTGGCAGTAGCACCGGCAGGGCATCGAAGGCCTACGATTCGTCGCCAGTCCGAAGTCGCCCAGTAATGACTAAGTGAGGTCAATGATGGGTGTGATAACTGGTGGGTGGTTGAACCACCGCGTCATGAAAAATATGCGCAAGTCAACCAACCAACAACCAACCAATTGAATGTTCATAGCTACTAGGGAAAAGAAAAAATGTTTGAAACCAGCAACCAGATAATGGTTGTAATGGATGCTTGAGATCGTGGTTGACTCACAATGCTTCAGAATGGCTGATCATGACCCCTACTGACCAATCAGAAGCTGCAAGACTGGTCAGCAGAACTGGGGCTAGCGGCTGTAACGATAATGGTAGTAACAGCCATCATTCAGTTCATGAGCTGGGCAATGCTTCATACTGGTTGCTGAAATTGAAGCAATTGGCTTGTCCATCGCCATGATGGTACATACGAACCATCTAATAATGACCAGCACCTACTAACCATCCCAGTTCATAACCATTATTAACAGGGAAACAATCCCCACCTATTACGTGCTACACCATGGCTTTCTGGACAAACCCCCAGTGGTTGATGCTGGCACTCATGAAGAATTGCTCAGGGTCACCACCACAAAGCCATGTGACAACTGAGCCGTCTGACAGGATTGCAGCAATGCATTATTTTCCAATGCTGCCGCATGCCCATTTGCCCCATGCACAGGCGAGCCCCATCCTAGGGAAGCGTTTGACTTCACAGGTGAAACGAATTTCTGTTCCGCAAATGGGGCAGCACACCCTCTTGGCTTCCCGTGAAAGTCCCACAACATGGCTCGCAAAGGCAGCAATGTTTGCACGGGCGAAAGCACGTCCACGGTTTCCTGTCTACACAAATTATGCAAACCACCGCTGACTGGTTTGACTCACTCAGTTGCCTTTGCAATTCCTTGTTTGTCAGCTGGTGCGCATCAACAAACAACAGGATGTTTGTTACATTTTCCACAGTCTGCCGCAGCTCGGTCATTTCTTTGATTGCTTCATCGTGCTTTTCCTGGAGCTTCCTGAACCCCGAAGGTTTCGCACCGCTGACGGTCCGAAAGTGTTCTTGTAATGCCTCGACATGCCCGCCAGGTTGAACACCTGGAAGATGTTCCAGCTGGCGAGCACGTCGAGGCATGGCAGCTGGTACTTCTCTGACTCCTTTTCCAGGTCCAGGCAGCAAGCTTCCATTCATCGGATGCCTACGAAACGAAGCCCACGATGAATTTCTCGGATTGGCCACACGGTCGTCACGGCCTCGCCAGGATTGGCCGGCGACCATTGTAGGCTGCCGGCGGTGGTCACCTCGGTAGTTGATACTTCCAATTGCAATGGGGTGATTTTCCAGGACAATTCCGTGGTGAATCCAATGGTTTTCCAGTGCGAAATCCGCTTCAGCTACAGTCAATGCTTTTTGATGGTGGAAGAGACATGGTTCATGCTGCTTGATACTTCTTGAGAATCGGCTTGTGGATTGATTGGCAGAGGATTGTGTATACCTAGCAGGTTGCATCATTAAATCCCATTTTAGGTACTTTGTCTTGGGTTTGCCCCTGGAAGCCTGTGAAAGGGCTGCAGCACTGAGAGTAAAGCCACGACGTAATGGACAGCATCAGACAGCCATTGCGTAAACTTCGAAATGTTGCTCCAAGTTGTGATTCCAACCTTTCTACCTGATAGCCACCGGGTGTAAAAGAATCGATCGCAACCAGCAAAGTTGTTGGACCATTCTTTGCAAACCAATTGCGCTAACCAACCTAGTTCAACCAGATTGTCCCGAAAATCTACCTGAAGCATTGCGCTAACCAACCTAGTTCAACCAGGTTGTACAAAATATCTACCCGAAAGCAAAGCCATAATCGCTTGACTTGATTCGCCTCCAGTCTTGAGGAGCAATTACCGTGCAAGTAGACCACGCAGGGTCTGGCCTGGAAACGACAGCAACACATGGTTCCTGGTGATGGTTTGTGACCGATGGTCCCGATGGTGAATTGATGCTTATCACTGGTTCAATGGTGGAAATGCACTACGAATGACTTGAAGCTTCAAACTGGTTGATCACGGGAATACTTCAAGTGGTGATCAATGCTGGAACTGGCAAAGAACCGACAAAAACAGCAGCAACCGTTGCCAGTTCATACAAACTCCGATTAAGTGAGCTGGAACCAACACGAAAGCAAGAACCAAGAATTCTACATGACCAGAAGTGACCAACATAGCAAGTATCATCATGGCTCAATCATGGCCACAGTTCAATTACTTTGGCCACTGGGCGACCATGCCAGGTTTAATACAAAACTGCTCGTCCACTTCGACTACTTTTATGCCGTACGATCAATTTTGTTGTTACGCTCAGCCTGTACAGGGCCACAGGATTTCCTTTTTGAGAATGCTCCAGCCTAGGTTCTGCTCTTATTGCAATCCCTGTTTTTCTGGGATGGCACATCAGAATGCGTTTCTACTATATCAGTGTTTTGTTTGAGGTATAGGGTGCCCTTTGACTCGCTTGCCTGTGAGCCCTATGCCAGTGAGCCTTACGCAAGTGGGAAGCTAGGCTTCACCTTGCTACTCGAATACTCTTCGAAGCCCCTTCTGGGACGCCAAAACTGATGGTGTCTCCGAATCACTTTGGGATACCTGGGGCTCTCCCATTTCTCCTATAGCCAACCTTGACATGTTCGGTTGGTCTCATTCTTTGAACCAACGAATGAACCAAAGAGATTCGCAATCTCCATGTTCACAGGAACTCACCAATGCAAACAACGAGGACAACAATATAAGCAGACAGGACAAGACCACTGCAACAAAGACTAACAACAGCACAACCATCAAGAAGTACAAACCAAAAAACAACAAGGACAATCAATGAAAACGAGAGTCACAACTGCAGCAGCGACGACAAGAACAGCAGCAGCAGCAGCAGCAGCATCAGCAGCAACACCAACAACAACCACAAAACAACCACAACAACCACAACATCCACAAACACCACAACCATCAAACAACCACAACAACCACAATAACCACAACAACCACAACAACCACAACAACCACAACAACCACAACAACCATAAAACAACCA